>VWZT01010100.1:609508-780322 GCA_013397055.1 Pachycephala philippinensis
CGAGGGGCTGCGTGAGGCGGCGCGAGGAGCTGGTGCGGTCGGCGCGCGGAGCCGCGCCGCGGGCCCGCGGCAGCCCGGCACCGGAGCGCTGTGGGGGAAAGGGCACCTCTCGGGCAGCAGCCAGAAAAAACCAACCAAAACCCAACCCACGGAAGGTGGTGAGGGCCGTAGCAGTCCGTAAGGAACGGAGTCGGGGTCAGTATATGTGGGGGGATTGCAGACAGGGCGTGATCCTACAGTATGGAGATAACTGCAGTAAGGAGAAATCAGGTTATTGAGGATACGTGGTCAAAAAGGAGGTTTGAAGACCACTAGTGGTGCGTCCTGGTGTGCCCAGTGGTGGGAGGTGGGTCGGGGTGGAGCAGCTGAGCAGTGCAGAGCAGGCTGCTGGTTTGGTGCGTTTAGAAGGTTTGCTTTTCAAGGAAGAAATAGGTGTATGCTTTATGTGATACTCGTGTCTGTCACTTTCATTTTACTATTTGCAAAGTGGTGTGAACCTGTAGTGTTGGCTCAAGTGATGAACTGGGTTGTGTTGTAAAGAATTTGTCACCTTTTTTTTTCCTGGTTTTTTTTTTTTTTTTTTTTTTTTTTTTTAAGGTCAGGAACCATGAGTGGAAAGGAAGAGTTCTCCATGTTGGATGGTAGAAATAAAGAACTTCCTAGAAGTAGAATGAAAGGTGTGAGGTATGTGAATTTTCAGATGGTGGCTTTAATATTTTTAACCTCTGACAGCACAGTTACTAAGAAATAGAATGGAGAAAATGTAGAAAGTAGCGTTTGTATTCTGCAGTGTTGCAAGTGAGTCTGTTTTTATGTGTTACATATGTGAGTAAAATACGCAGCTTGTGAAGTTTCAGTATTTGGAGTAGGTTCATGGAAGGAGACATTTTAAATGCAATTTGGTGTACTGTCAGATACTGTATCGTATTGGTCTGTATGTATTTTTTACAAGTTAGCACTGTTGATTTATTGAATAGATTTTAAATAACTAGAATGAATGTGATTACAACTGATTACATAACAATTTATTTATGCTGGTTCTAGTTACCAGAAATACTGCATACTTAAAAGCTGTAGTATCATCTCTATGTATGATGAATTCAGTGTCACAGAGCTAAAGTACTTCTCCAGTTAAGAGAAGGCAACAAATTTTTTGTGGTGTGTTTTGTTAACTGCAGCTTCTTCATAATGTCATTTGGTAAAAGTGGATGAGTTTAGTTCTAAGAGAGCTGGAAGTCAGAATTAGTTTTTTACTAGTATTCCTAATGGTCCTAAACCTTTACTTTTACCTCTGAAGGCAATCTCCTAAGCTACTAGAAGAGCATTTTACAGAACCAAATCATAGAAATGGTGATTTGTATCATATGTCGAAAGCTCTCAGTGCAGAAGGTAAGGCTTTGGGATCTTTTTATTTCCAGTAGTTTAATTGTGTGCACTATTCACTGTTAATTTTTTTTATATTGTCTGTTAAGGACAGTAGGTGGACTCCTAGATTTGATTAACACATTGTTTATTTACCACTTACCCAGTAGTTAGCAAGAACAATCAATACCTTTTGATTCCTCTCCTGCTGTTTTTCTTGACAAAGTGATTGACAAGTTTGTTCTAAGAGAAATCTCGTTTTTCTGCATGAGTAACTTTTTCCAAGGATTTTTATGGGTGTTTATGAAGCAATTTTCTCCTGTACTTAACTATGCTTTTTGAATGTGTGGGGTTTTTTCCCTTTTTGCCTTTTGTATGTTTATCCTGTACTGAATGTAGGAGCAGCATAATATAGCTAATGATAACAGATAATGCCCTAATCAGTACACACAAGTCAGTCTTTGTAATTTCCAGGTAAGTTTTATGTCTGTTTATCTGGGCTTCTATTTCTAGCTCTTAAACTCTCTCGTTAAAAAAAGTCGGGGTTCTAATTCCTGTTGACTTCATGAATACTGTTTAGAAAACGGCGCTGCTGATCGTGTATTCCTATTGCCTCATGGATTAGGATGCTCTACAGAAGTGGTTTTTTCTATGCTTTCTTTTACAGTGTTGCATGGTGATGGGAAGGATGAAGACACTGATGTGTTTTGTTTCTCTTATCCAGAAGTGAGTTGATCTGAAGCTTTCAGCTCAGTAGTCACTGTGGTGGTGTGAAGTAGCAATATTATAGGATCTTGTGCATTTTCATTGAGAGTGATTAAAGCAGGCTCAGGTCCCTTCTGAGCTCGGGGCCTGTGCTTTATGACCACCTACATCCCCAGAAAGTGCTTGCTAGCGTTTCTCATTACACAGTGTTGCTGTGTAGTGCATGTCAGATGTCCAAAGCCTGGGTTTAGGAAGGTATATTTTTATAATTCTCGTTAATGCCCCATGTTGCCAGATCTGTTCTACCCTCTTGCGTGTACACAATGTGCGAGAAAGCGACTCATAAAAACGTACATTTTCTCTCAGCTCCCACATGAAGGCTAAAAGAAACCAAAAAACCAACTTCACTTTGCCCAGTAGTGCATAAGTTAGGAGTTTTACTGTTTCTGCATCTAAAAAACATGCCTTGTGTGTGACTTTTCTGTGTTATCACGTGTTAATGCCATTGTTTCACAGAAATTTATATTTTGGACAAACATGAAATGCCTTTTTTTCCTCGTATAAAATTCAGATTTAGCATTCATTGCTAAATACAAATGAGTCAGATCTTTGGCATATAAGCCCTGCAATTAAGTGTTATTGAAAAGGTACATTGTAGAATCCGGTTCAGTAATCCAATATGTTACAAGGTTTGCATAATAATAGGGAAAATACTAAGTGCAAACAGGAAGTCAGGATTCGTTTTACTAGGAGTGCTTTTTATGTATCACCAAGGTGTACTGATGGCTACAGATATTCTACTTGGAAGCTCTTTCCTTAGACCTCCCCTTGTACAATTCAACAGCGCTTACTTTGAAGCTTGGTCTAATTGAAATGATGGGCAGGAGTGGGTACTGAAGGTGAAAACAGGTTTATAGAACACGTTTTCCTGGGACTTGGCTGTAACCCTGTGTTTGAACTTGCTTTCCTTTTTCCCTCTGAATTCAGACCAGAACAAACTTTAAACTTGGGCTGCGTGGCAGTAGCTCAGAAAGACAAGCAAGGTAAACCTTTATTAAATCTTTTCATGTCTTTAAATGCCAGCCTGGGAGAAGACTTGACCAAGTAAGTGATTCCAGACATTTTCCTTGGGCTGATATTTTTTTAACATGTTCTTTAACTTTTTGTTGGTACGAGTGGCTGGTACTGTGAGAACACATTGAGTATAAATATCGTTTCGTTGAGAGGCAGCAAAAAACAAATTGGTTTGGCTTGAAAATGTATGAAACTGAAAGTTTTAAGCACTGTGGTAGATGGCTGATAAGGGTTCAGAGGGAGGGAGATCTGCTGAAATGCCAGGCTGTGGTAGGAAGGACTGTGCCTCCTTGCCCCCCACCACCTGCTGATCCCATTGCACCTTCTGTTTTGATAACCAGTCGTGACTATCTGAAGATTAGATACCAGCAGTGTTGTGGTATTGTCAGATCTAAATTACATTCACGTGTTTATTTGCCTAGGCAGTGTGAACCTGAAGGAAGTCTTCAACTGGGTATCTTTCCCTCTGCAGTGTTACTGCTGTGGAGATTAATGTTCATGCAAATAAGGATAGTCCCAGATAATTCTTTCAGATCTGTTTCATAAGGAACCTGAAAGGAAGATGTAGGAAATTTATCTTACAAGTTAGGTGCATGTAATGTGCACTGCTAACCTTGCCCCAAATGAAATAGAAACTCAGGATTTCATGTATGGCTGTCAGTCTCTGCAGCAGTGTTCTCCAAAACAAACTGAGCCCAGGAAGAAAAACACAAGGCTTCCTTCCTGGAATAAGGCTGGTTTATGCAGACTGCTTTTGTGAGAGTCTAGTCAGCTGTTGCAGAAGAGCAGCTGTGGGTGAACATACAATAGAATTTAAGAGCCTTCTTAATAGATTGCCACTAAATGGTTTTGGTATCGTTTGTCATGTATTCTAAAGATTTTAACAGCAACAAATGAAAAATGAATCCTGGAATGTTCATAGTCATGCGTTTACTCTCACTGAGGATAAGAATCACTACCAGCTACTAAGGTTCTGTTCAGCCTTGCCAAAATTGTCAAATGAAAAATAGCTACTTTTAAGGGGATTATAGTAAAAAGGAATTATTTTTTTTTAAAATGGGGCATCTGCTGTATGTGTGAATTCAACTGTTACAAAAATTGGTGTGTGTATGTATTTAATGATAGAATTTGAAATACTTGTGTGTGAAGTATCTGTAGGAAGTTTGATACTTTATTTAAAATGCGTAGGTTTTTTCTTTAAAAGTTGTTTGTTTGCAGGCCCTTCCATCACAATACCAAAGGGAAAAATGTTCAGCACCCGTTTTCTTCCAATGGTGGGCTGAGGGATGGATCAGCTCTAGCTACATCAGCTGACATGGTGTGTTAACATGGAATTTCCTTATATTCTCACTTGGTTTTGTATACGCATAGTTAATAGTGCCCTTTGTAAAACCCAAAACCCTGCAGCCTTAATGGCTGTGCTATTGTTCTGTCTCAACGTAGAACTGATGTGCAGCTGCAGTGTTCATAGAATAACTTGACAAAATGAGTGCAGCTCAGACCACCCCCCAACGAGATCACGGCTGAAGACTGTTAGTTCTGTTCAGCTGCTGTGAAACTATGTATTTTGAATTTAGCTTTTCTTAAAAGATACCCCAGGCTTCACAACATTTGAGTTGGGGGCTTCTTTATTTGTTTTTAAATTCAGGGCATCTGCAAGGCTCATGCTCACTTCCTTAAAGCAGTAATTCAGGGCAACAAGGTTGTTGGACAACTCTCTTTAAACATTCTATTAAATTTCCTAACCTTTTCTTTCTGGATGAGGTTTGTGAAGTTTTAGACCAGGAGAACTTAAGTTGTGGATATTTTAAAGTGACTGGAAAGGAGCTATACATCCAGCGCCAGTCATGTTTTCTTCTGCGGAGATTGTCCTGTATGCTGACCTTGAAAAAATCAGAACTTGCAAATGTCTGATGTGGTTTCTTAGGTAGTTTTGTTACAGTGCCTGTTAAAGTTTGAGAATGGTTTTCTTGTATCAGTGTAATTCTGGGAGCTAGCTACATTTTTGGGGGGTTTTTCCCCAAATGATATTCCTAAATATTTTACTTTTGTTCTAGGCTACAGTGTTCCCATTCTTCAATCTTCCCATGCTTTCTTTTCTCTGTATTAGTAAATTTATTTTGCTTTTTCTTCATGTACTGTTTTGATTTGGGTTTTCTATGTGAGTATGCAATTAAATTGTTTAAAAAAAACAAATTTAGAATCTGTTTCAGAAATACTACAGTGTAAATGTTCTCAGTGAAATTCAGGTGAGCCAAATATTTTGTGCCTGATGGCCACTGTGGAGCTGCTCAGAGTCTTGACAGAGCTCATCAGTCACCCACATCAAATGCCTCTGTCAAAATGGCAAATGGTTATAGATGATCTCGTGTTTTAGTTGTGCAAGCAACTTTTTATGTTCATTGGCAAACCTTTCCTCAGGAGAACAACACTGAGCAAGATATTGATGAAGCTTTGGGTGTAGCTGTTAGTAATCTTGGCCACTTCAATGATGCAAGCAAGGTGGGTGAAAATCAGTTCAATAAATCATGAGATATTAAATCCTCTCCTAGAATTGAAGGTTTTTGCTATGAGTAGTCACACATTAACACACTGTTTAAATGTGCTTTTCCTGCCTTGGTTTTGTTGCCTGTTTTGTCGTTCAACTGTTCATGTTATTTCTGTGAATATACAATGTTAAAGTCTAGGCTACAGCCTGAGAAGTAGTCTGCAAAGGAGTATGTGAGCCTGTGGATAATTTAAAGGTTGGAAAAGAATACATACATTTAGCAGAACCATGTGCAAGCCAGTCTTTAAGCACTTAATTTGTGTTTCCTTGGATCAGGATAAAATTCATCTCTAGCTGAAACAAGCAAACTTGGTTTTGCTCTAGCAAGTACTCTAACTTCTTGATTCTGATGTGACTCTTTCTGCATTTAGAGGCAGAAAAGATGTTATGTGGGCAACAGAAGTAAAAAACGGAACAGAATATGCAAAAAAATGTAAATCAAGTAATACATTTATATGTGCAGTATAAAACAGGAAGAATCCTAAAATACTGGATAATGCAGTTAATAGGTTTTATTGAGGAGCTTTTTAACAGTGATAATTATTTTATTTAAACTTTCACTCCTTAAATGTGCTGTAGAAAAGCTTGCCAGTTCTGTCTTTGCCGTCTGTTTGCATTTTACTTGTGAGACACACAGTATAGAAGTATTTAATACTTCAAAAGCTTAGGTCTGTTGAGTACAGCATGAAGGGTCATTGAGGCCTGTTCTCCATTCCCTTTTAACTTGTGCTGTTGCAGTGGTCAGTTTTTCTGTTAAGCAAACCTGTGTTGAATTCCTAATTTGTAAGCTAATAACATCTTGTAAAAGCCTCCCATTTCAGCAGCTATAATACAATAACTCATGGGTACAACTGTGGTCTTGCAACAGCTTTTCAACAAAGACTGAGAATTGCCAAAACAGTATTGCACTATTGATATTTTTTTCTATAGTCCCTTTATTGAATGCAACTGTAGTGACAAAGCTGATGCTTAGCCAGAGGAAGAATTTTTTTTGTATTTTCCCTTTATGCTCACAATGAGTCTTAAAAAACAGTGGAAATCTCAGCATGCTGGTTATCTGTGTATGGTGCTACGTTTGAATGTCAAGTAAGGAAAGTGAGACAGTGGGCCCAGGATCGGTTTCTTGCCTCATAGACCTAAAGGCTTCAGGTGAGGAGGATTCAAACAGTGCCAGCTGACTTCAAGTTAGAGAAGATAAAGGGTTATAATGAGCTATAAGTGATTTAGTGTCACTCTATCTGCTGAAGTATCCATCACTGTCTTACTGTTCATTGCTTCTGTTCCGAATTTTAAAAGAAATAGTATTTTGGGAATAACAAATTAATAATGAAATAATGCATGTTTATTCACGCTGAACAAAATAGGTGCTGGACTGCTTGGAGTTGAAAGTAAAGCATAAAAAAGACAAAGTTACAGAAGCTGAAGATAGAACGCTTGATGAACTTATTACTCTTCTGTCAAGGTAGTAATCTAGTTTTGTAGTATGGCATGGGTGAGTTACTTTTATCAATAACCTCTTTCTAATTCAGGTGAAAGAGTAAAATTTTTAGAATTTTCTCATAGCATTATTTTATAGTACCTGTCTGTCATTTTTGCCCTTCCACTGTGGCATCTTGGAGCTGATGTACATGGTTGAAAAACACTAGCTTTTGTTGCCTCTGCTTTTAAAAAATAAGAAAAACTACTCGTTATGTTAATTTTCTGAAAAAGCTCAATTTTGAGGTTTTTTAATACTGTTATTAGTGGATGATAAATTTTAACAGCAGGAATAGCAGGGGATTTTTAATTGACTTTCTGCACATTTTCAAGCTGATAGAAGCCCAAGGACCCTTCATGTCTTGATTTTCACAAATATTTTTATCTTCAGGTTGAAGGGAGAGAGGTGTTAAAGCTCAGGTTTCCAGAAGAGCCTCTGAGACGGGGGTCTTAGATCTTACCTTAGTAGAATGAATTGTAAAATCCAACTGTTTATTTTTCAGTTGGATGTGTTTGGAAACATCAAGAGGCTTAAATGGAAGAGTGCTCATAATAATTAATAAATGTCTTTTCAGTGTGAACTCTTAACTTTTGTGGTTCCTCCTATTACAGAGTGCATTTCTCATGCTTCCACTTGGCAGTGTTTGGGGAAGATGTTCCTTGTGTGGGAGATGTATCCACTTTGTATTGTGTGGCTTGCAGCTGCATGTTACAGTTCAAGTTTGAGTCTGTACACCCGAGTGCCTATTGAATTCTGAAAATTAATGTTTTTAATACAGGAAAAGGAAATTTTTTGCAGACTTAAAGGAGAATATCAACAACTACAGTACTAGTATTGCAAAAGCTAAGGAAGTCATCGAAGAGAAGAAAAAGCACTTGGTTGATGCCATTAGGACAGCAAAGGAATTAAAATTTTCACGTTCTCTAAGAAACTGTTGTGATCTTGCCAAGGTAGTTATATTCTTGCACTGTCAAATAATTTATTTTTAAGGAATATGTTCAAATTTGGATTGAAAGTTTGTGATCCCAGTTTGCTGACTTCAATACTGACATTTTTGGGGTATTCTATTCTTACCTTGCCTCTTCACAGACACAGAATTTCTCTTTGGTCTTGGTCACAAGTTACAGTCTGGTGACTGATGTGAAGCATAAAAGGAGGTTCTTGCCTTGAAGAGTTTGGCATCTGAAACAGGAGATGGAGGGGTAGGATAGGAGAACTGTGACACAGTAGTGATCATTGAAAAGGCAGTGTTTGGATCAGTTCAGTTTCTCAAGCCTTTTCCATTCCAGAGCTCTTCAGCTTTCTCACTGAACTACTCCAGAATGCATAGCCACACTCACTTGATCCTCTTGGTCCCAGGCCTTTACTTCGATTCTTTCTTCCCATCATACATGCTGGTTGTAGAAACCCACGCTATCTGCCATGCTGTATCGGATCAGAGGTCCATCCTGTGAAGTCTCCTGTCTCTGGCAACAGAGAGGGAAAGATGCTTCGGGGAAGCATGCAAGAAACTGGGTATTTAGTGAGTATAGGAAGTTGAAGTTTAAGGTTTTAGTATCAATAGGATACATCAGGCTCATTACACTGAATAAACATGACCTTATTCTGTTAAAGGCTTGTGTAACACCTTCCTCAATGTCATTGTAAAGCTTGTGGCATTGTACATGGGTGTGTACGTATGTGCATTATATGTACATAGGCATGGGTAGTGTCAGTGAGTTCCACCTCTTACTATTTAAAATGAGGTTTATGTAAAATAGCTTCTTCTGTTCTTTCAAAATGTGCCACCCAGTTATTTCATTGGGAGCCTTTGTAGTCCTTGTGTTGAGAAAAAGAATGAATAATTGGCCTCATCATTCTTTGAAGAAATGTGCTTTTCAGAATCATCCACCATGAATCCATTTGTCACTTTCCATATGAAGAAACTGGGTCTTACAACCCAGAAAACAAGTCCGGTCCCTACTTTTTTTCCTGTTATTTACTTCTGTCTTAACCTGTGTGATTTTCTTTTGGGAACTGGCGGCCACCACTCTCCTCTCACAGACCTGCCTTTTTGCTTAGAGATCACTTTCTTGTAGATGTTGAAACAAAAGGAATATCTGACTTTTGCTTCTGTTTATACGCTTAGATTACAGAATCCCAACCATTAGGTCTTAGCAAGGCAAGAAGACATATTTGAGAACTAGCTGTTGGCTGAACTCTTGGGGTTTTTACCATAAAATTAAAGATGTCGTGCTATAGATAATAGGTGTCTGTATAATCTGCTTTCCATATAATGGGACCTAAGATTGTACTTCTTAATTTCAGATTATTTATGACTTGAAGTTGCCAGTTGAGGCTGAGCTCTCAAGAGTGAAGAATTTAAAGGAAAAAATACTTTCAAGGTAAATGAATGGAGAGGGAGATATATAGGGAGGTATATATAGGGAGGTAAAAGGAGGCACTGATGATCTGAATTACACAAACTGTTCATGTAACAATTAAACAGCAGAAATTGAGCTTCTTCACTTGCAGTTGACTGAAAAACTACTGCTTCAGATGTAAGCATAAACTCCTCACTAAAAATAGGAAATAGCCTTCATGTGAGGCATCAGGGAGAAAGCACATACAATTTGCTGGTATGTAGACAAATACGCATTTTAAAAATTCTTGATAGACTTCTGCCACTTCTAAACTTCTCCTTCCCTTGTAAGTAGGAATAAATTGGGAGAATAAGGGTTTGATTATTTTTTTGGTGAATCAGTTTCTGACCTTCAGGAAACATTAAATGCTTTTTTGGGTGCTGATGTGTAAAGAAAGTTGTGGAAAATACCAATTGCTGTGCTGTCCTCACTGGAAGTGACTGATGATTTCTGTAGCAGAAAAGAGTAAGAAAGTAGGTCACAGCTGAAATATACCTGACCCTATGCAACTTGGTCATAAGGCTGGTCAAGAGTGCTGCAGTTCCTACTGTATAAAGGCCACACTCAAAAGTGGTGGAGGGGCGGAACAAAGATGGTGCTACTTTGGAACATACTGGGGATCCTGTTATATTTCAGGATGTGGAACCACTCAGGCAATAGAGTGGGGGGGTGTGCCATCAGATTCTGACTGGCACGGGGAAATGAAGCTTGGCAAGTTGATTTGCATGCAAAGTGCAAACAATTTTTGTAGGATCATAGAATCATTTAGGTTGGAAAAGAACATTAGGATCACTGAGTCCAACCATTAACCTAACTCTACCAAGACCACCTTTACTGTGTACTTAAGTGTAATGTCTACATGTCTTAAATCGCAGTCATAGGATGGTTTGGTTTGAAGGGGACCTTTAAAGGTTGTATAGTCCAAGCGTCCTCCAGTGAGAAAAGGCATCCTCAACGAGATCATCAGGCTGCTCAGAGCCCCATCCAATCTGACCTTAAACCTTTCCAGGGATGGGGCATTTACTACTTCTCCAGGCCACCTGTTCTGCTGTTTCACCACTCTTGCTGGAAAAAATTCCTTTTATCTAGTCTGAATCTACATTCTCTTAGGACAAGGGCTAATGGTTTTAAATTATTGCAGGAGGCTCTACCAGAAAAATTGTGCCTGTCTTCCTGGTGCCTTGCCTTCTCCAGGTGGAACAACCCCAGCTCTCTTAGCCACATACCTCCAGGGATGGTGACTCAGCCAGTCCCTGGGAGGGTTTTTCCAATGCTAGACAAAAATTAGGATCTCTCTTGTCATGGTAATTGAGTTCTGGAGTTAGAATATGGGTAAAGCAATCTAGAAAATTCTCTTTTAGAAAACTTAGGCCCTACCTACCAAGTCATTATTTGAAGATACTATCAGTGATGAATGACAATTTCAGAGAAGCCTGTTTAAATGCACAATGGTAAACTCTCCCAACTTAAAAGAAAGCTGAAACATAACAAAATCCAATTTTTTTGTACTGGAAAAATTTTTAAGAACTTCAGCTGTACGAGGGACAAAGGAGGCCTGATGAAGGATAAATACAAAGGTGTTACATACCTTGCGCCACTCCAAAATTACACCAAAAGTGAAAAAAAGCACAACTAGGAGGTATGTAGAAGTTGAGGCATGTGCTGTAGACATAAATGTTGTAGAAGAAAGAGTGAGTATGTTCCTGAAGTGGCAGTGGGAGAGAAGCACAGACAGCTGTTCAATACTATTTACATTTCAGCTTTCATTAATTAAAACTGGATAGAAAAGCTAAGGCATTTATTTAAGTTATATTCACAGTTCCATTAGCCTAAATTTAAAAGTGCTTAAAAGATTCTGCCAGTTTTTATTGGTAAAGAAAATGGTTAATAGTGTAGCAATAAACAGAAGTATATATTTTGGACTTGAATTATGGTTTTGTTCTTTACAAAGAAAAGAAAACCCTTTTTCTCTGTGCAGAATAATATATTCAACTAAACTGAGTATAGATGTGAAAACTGAGTAAGTGAATGTTACAGTACTCTGTGCATGAGAGAGAAAGCAAAAGACAGGAGTTTTTAAGTGAGCATGAAGATAAATGAGCAGCCAAATCTGTTTTTTATAGGAAGAAATAAACTCGAGTAGGTAATTAATCTCTTAGTCTTCCCCTCTGTGAATATTGTGCTGAAAAACACCATAGATCTCAAACTGTCAAAGTGATTCAGGTATTCGTGTCACCTTCTATAATATTTGTTCTCTTCTCTTGAGATTGTTCCTGAACACTTCCGATATTACATCTTCATTAGAAAATTTGGGCGAGATTAAATGGGGAATGACAGGGAAGTAAGTATTTTTTTTATGGAAGAGAATAGGTACAGTAACTTACCTGTTCTAGTGGTTAAGTATTTATTGGAAATCAAATTATAAAAATTGTAGCTGCTTATGGAATTCTAAGAGTATATTGAAGCAAAGCAAGTCTTTATATGCTGGTATTTCAGTCAGCATTCCTGTTAGTCCAGTTTGTGTTTCAGTTCTGACATTCTGGTTTTACTTGTGTTTTGTCCAAGTATATTTTGCTGAATCACTTAAGTTATCCAGCTTTCATTTATGCTGTGGACTTTTCAACTTTGGTTGGCATTTAATGATTCAATCATGGAACCAGTTAGGCTGGAAAAGATCATTGAGTCCAGCTGGAAACCTAACACTGCCAAGGCAACTACTGAACCTGAGTGCTGTCTCTGCTATGTAGTACATGTGATAGAGAAATTAATCATTTCAGCACATGAAAATGCATGTAAGCATAAATTAATCTCTAAAATGAACAGCAAATACTGAAATTGGTAGTATTTCTAGTTCACAGTCTAAATTCTGATTGTGTCAAATGCCTGAAGAAATTTCTTAAGAATAACAAAAAAACCCCTTTTATTTTTAAAATTACAATTGCTTTTATTTTATTAGTCACTTTTTCTTTTGGTGTGGTCTTTGACTAATACTTGAGAAAATGGAAGGGAGTTGCTGTTAGGGCTGTTGTAGCTAACACTGTTTATGCTAAAAAAGGCTTGTTGCGTACTGTAGTATTTGAAAACCCTACATATGAGAGTGAGTAGTATCTGTTAGTACAAAAGCATCTGATATGCCTTTTGTTTTTAACATGAACTATCTTACCATGTTATGGACTTTTTTTCCAGTAGTTTGTATTTGTACTTTTGGTCTCTGATCATCTGGGTGGGGAATAGCTCTTGCACTTAACTGTGCCCAAGCATATGTGCTGTGTCTGTGACAATTCTTTCTAGGATTCAGGAGTCATGTTAGTATTTTCTGTTGTCTTGGTATTAAAAAACTTCATTCAGTTTATTTCTAGCAGCTCTTATGTGGTGTTTTTTTAGCATAGTGATACATTCTTAAAACCTGAGCTTTGACTCGTGCTTTTCTGGAAAAAGACTGAATTATATTAATTTGTCTCTAAACAAAATCCTTCCCAAATATAGAGAAGATAATGGACAAGACACTCTCATCCTTGATGACCAGAAAGAAACGCCTGATGTCATAATAGAAGAAGTACTTGAAGATGACTTGGAAGGCAAGTTTCTTAATACCTCATGCTTTCAGTGTTCCATTGTCAAGCATGATCTTATTTTTGAGTCTTGTATTATGCTGTGTGTTTGGCTCATGTGAATTTTTTAATCGTGTCTCTTTCAGTTCCTTTTGGGTTTTTTTGTTCTCCTGCTTAGCTTAGTGAAACTTTATCACAAACTTTCTCAAAGAGGGTCAAAAGCACTATCTGCTTTGATGATTTACTTTGACTCGTGGTTATTGCAGTCCCCCTCAGAGTTTCTGACGTTGGCTCCTGGAGAATTCTTTTCTGTCAGTTACCTCAGCTTCTCGAATCTTCTCTCAGGCCCTTGTCCTATGGTATTTGGCAGTAACTATTAGGTTCCTAAGCTTGTCAGGTTTTCCCTGGATTATATTACTAAGAGTGTAGCGGACAGGTCCATGAAGGGATCCTTCCCCTCTGTTGGAAGTCTGAATCTGGAGTACTGGGTCCAGTATTGGACGCTGCAGTACTGAAAGTCACTGTCACACAGGAGGGAGTCCAGCAGAGCCTGCCAGCCTGGTGTCCAGGAGGTGCTCAGGGTCTTAGAGGTGCTTTCCAGCCTTAATATGTAATTATATTACATGTATGTAATGTATGTATGTAAGACAAGATAGCTGACTCATCACTTATTGGGGATGGTGACCAGGGGTGATCGAGAAGAGGTTGTGTCCCTATAGGTGAAATCTTCCAAGTCAGACTTTTTATTCAGATGCCATCTTATACACTGGAAATGGCCAAGAGAAATCTTGTCTCTGTTCTGGATGCAGCATTTCCTAAACTTGGAAGCACAGTCCTGCATACCTGCTCAGATTGTTTCAGGTGCCAGGTTGTGTATAGTCTTTCACCTGTGATGTGTTACAGTTCAGAGATGGCAGTGCTGAGGTGGCAGTGCTCGAGGATGTTGCAAATCTGTCTTTTTAGTAGGCCCTGGTCAGTCATGCAGCTGACATTGAATCTGGATGATGCTGTTCATCCTTTACAGGAAGCTCTGTGGTATAAAATACTCTTTGTAAGAATTGAGTTGTGGGGCTTCTAAAACCCTCTGGCCTATTAACAACTATTGTTGAGTAGCTTCAGAAAGAGAAACCTGTCTTTTGTATCCCTAATGGAGGGAGGTACCTGCAGTACAAAGGATTTGGATGCTTAGTCATGAGTCCTGTCTTACACAGGGTCATCTCTTGGCTAGTTCCTCGATCTTCATGCACGAACACTGAATAACTGTAGGAAAGTGCTTAGCATACCTGTTCTTAAAGGTAGGAGTCTTAATCTCTAACTTGCTTTCTAGAAGCTTTCTGTGTCTTTGTTAGAGGGAATAAAAACTCTGAATTACCCACTTAAATTCAGGCTACCACTTTGTGAGACAGCCTTTAGCTGGCTTTTTGGAGGGTAGCATAAGGGAGGTAGTTCAAAAGAGAAATTTCATCAGGAAGCAAACATGGTAATTGTTTGAAACAAGTATGAACAGACTTGTGAGATTAAAATCTGTTTGAGGTAATGTTATCATGATTAATGCAACATAAATTCAATCGTATGCCTGATAATATATTGGAGTCACTTGGAGGGTGTTTGATAATTTGTGTTATGTCTTACTCAGGTTTGACAGAATTGGTGTTTGTAAGCCATGTTATAAATCCATGCCATTTCTATGTTCGGAGATATTCACAGAAGAAAGAAGCATTTGCTTTGCAGAAGAAATTGGAAAACTTCTGTTGTAATAAGAGTTCCTATCTCTTGCCTTCAGACGTTTTGGAACTAGGTAAATGGTTAATTTCTAAAGGTCTGCACAGCTTAAAATACTGCCTTGCAATATACATTCCTTAGTGTTGTATTCTTTCTTTTTTCTCTCCACCCCTTGCCCCCCACTCCTTTACCTAGTAAAGCAGTCACTATAAAGTCCACTGACTGAATGGAAACTGTCCTAGAAATCAAAACGGAAGACAGTAATACATTCCTAAATCATTAAAATTATTTCCTACCCCACATGTTGATAACCTTACCCACTTCCGTAATCAGTTTAGAAAACTGATGAAAAGTGTGTAATAACTTTATGCATCAGTATATTTTGGCCACTTTACTCAGAAGTATAGAAAGTTTGCCAGAAGTGACTTCTTGATACAAGCCAAACACCTGCTAGCCTTAAAAACACTGTGTAAAGGAATGTGGGGGGAACTTCTGGTGGCTGTGGAGACAAGGTTTTTACTGTCTTTGTGTCTTTATTGTAGCAGTAGCACTTTTACCCTGTGTGGAGGATGGGAACAGGGAAACATTATGCAGAACTCTAATAATAGTTTCAGTGTGAAATACTTCAAAATACTGAATTTAGTCCTTTTGTATTTGCTTCCATATAGGTGCTAGAACTTTTATTAAAAGTAAGGAAACTGGAATGTGGTGCCGTGGAACTATCACTGAACTAATTCCTGTAGAAAGTAAAAATCAGAGAAAGAAGCCTTGTGGTCCAGTAAGATACAAAGTGTGTGATGTTGCATTGCTGAAAGCATTCCTGATTGATTTTGGAAGCTCTATAGTTCTGATTTGCTCAGGGTATGTTTCTGGAGAGAGGGTTTTTTGTCTGCAATTGTCATCTTTGACTGTTGTTATTCAAGTTCTCTACTGAGAAACAAGTCCTTCCTCACTTCAC
Source organism: Pachycephala philippinensis (assembly GCA_013397055.1). Classification (NCBI taxonomy): domain Eukaryota; kingdom Metazoa; phylum Chordata; class Aves; order Passeriformes; genus Pachycephala; species Pachycephala philippinensis. Next base: position 625,308 of record VWZT01010100.1, read on the forward strand.
ACAAGCAGATAACCAGATACACAAATGACTCTGGTTTGCTTTTTGTACATATTCCCCACAGAAAAAGTGGCACTGTATTTAAGTGCACAGGTGTACAAGCCTGTGTACATTAAAATATTTAATTGAGACTTGGGTTGTAAAAGAGAGCATGTGAGTACTAAATGATTTAAAAAAAAATGCATTTCACTGAGACTTTAAAATTCTGTTTTATTGACATGGCAGGCCACTTACTGCAATAATGACTTAAAATAAAAGTCTGGGGTTTGGTTCGGGGCTTTTTAGGCATTGTTTGGGTTTTTTTGCATTTAAGCTAGTGCTGCATTTATTCCTATTGACATTAGATGTGATCCCACCGAAAGGCCCGATCCTGCTACTCTGCAAGCTATTGAAACAGACGACATTTGTCTGTTTGTGAGGAAGCCTGACCAGCACATTGATGCTGAGCTTGCAGCCGTTCCTCCTTTAGCAGTACAGTGTTCACTGAAGGATGTTGTTCCCAAAAATGAAGTAAGTACAAACTGCTTGAAGTATTTCAGGAACTTTTTTTCTTCATAAGATTTATATTAAAGAACTTAAATATGTAATTTAAAACTACCTTATTCCAATATAAATAGAAGGAAGCTCAAGAGTGCAGGGTGGGTTTTTTTTAAAGTTAAATTCTCTTGTAAAAATATGTGTTGCATTGCTTTCATTGGAAAGGAAACGAGCTTATAGCAGTCTGTCTTAAAAAGCCTGTGATACTACAAATGCATGTTTCAGGCTTAAATCTCACTGCTCATACTTCAGACATGCTCTTTTGTGAAGTTTAAAAACAGATTGCAAATCTGATCCTCTTATTTTGTGTCTGTCTGATAACTATGCAAGTAGTAACTTTCAAAAATCATCCAAACAAAGAATAAAGGGCTTCAAAATTTTTAAGAGAATCTTTTCAGGGATTGTACTTGTTACTTTAAAATTTTTACCACCTATTGAAAAGTGTTATTTATTCTTTTAGTATAACAACAAATAAAGTACTGTCAGCCTTTATTCCATTACAAAAAAAGGATGTATATTGCAGTATTATTTTCTTCAGTATTCACTTTTTATTTAGGCTTGGTTTATTCTTGCCACACTCACATGGGAGTGAATTAAGTCCAATACAGCTGTGCATTTTTGACAATATTAACTCTTGGTCAGTTTTGAGGGGTTTTTACCAGTCTGATGTTGACTGAAGTAACTTTAAATAGGAAAGTTCTGGAACAGTTTTCACAAGGGTAGATAAAATGCCTTCCTTATATGTGCTTTGATTTTTTTTTTTCCTGTGCCTGAAAGGCACAGATTTTCAGTATCAAAGGAGAAATGCATTAACTTGATCCCAGAGAAGTAAATTCAGACAGGCTTTCTCAAGGTTGATAAAGTGTCATACAGGATGCTGTGGAGAGCAGGAATGTGTAAATTGATCAAATTGTGTTGTGCATTTGTGTAAAGACACAAGAAGACAAAGTTCTATTTCTGTTCTCTCAATTCATGTGAAAGTCATGAAATGAAACAGATAAGACAATTCTGGTTTATGTGTCAGAACAATCTGAGGGGATCTTCAGAAGAAGAATGGTGGAAACTGCAATCCTTTGATCTGACTCAGTTTTATACAGTTAAATACACTTAGTAGTCCATAATAGAGTTCTGTAAAGTGTTGTCCTGGCTATGGACTAGACAAGTCTGAGCATGTTCAGTATTTAATCTGTTCAGATGGATCTGTGCTTTTTTCCTTCTCTTTTGTCTTAATTATAATTTGTAATTTTTGTGTTTTAATGTTCTCTGACATCCTCAGAAACTTTTTCTTTCTAATACAGGATGAAGGTTGGGGAGAGGAAACAAAGACAAAATTTTTAGAAATGGTAAATAATAAAGTTGTTTCAATGGTGGTGTTTAGAGAAGAGGATGGTGTTCTCATTGTGGATTTGAGGAAACCTCCGTTTAATGAAATAAACAGTAACATACCACTGTCTCTCAAGGATGCATTAGTTTTCTTAGATTTGGCAAGGTATGTGTCTTGCTTTAGTTCATGCTCCTGTATGCTGTAACTGATAACAGAATAATGCTGACCAAGTGAAGTTCATCAAGCAGGTTGCTTTTGCAGTGTTCCATGTATTAATGTGTGATGTATTAACCTTCAGCAGTATCTGTTGATTGCCTTTTCTCACCTTCACCAATAAGCACCATGTCATACTCATTTGCATTAGTCAGGCTTCATTTAGGTAGGGAGCTTTATTTTAGAAAATGGCAAAATTTATATTTCTGTACAAATCTTAAATAATGAGGGGTAAAGGAGAAGCCCTTGGTGTCTTATCACAGACAGAAAACCACACAGAAATGAGCCTGGCATCTGTTTGATTTGGATGGTAGGCAGTGGGAGAAGCATTACAGGTAATTGGCTGCACCAGCTGCAAGAAGGAAAGTTTAAGTTATACATATAAGCATGAATCAAGTTATTGTTATAAGATCATTTTGTGGGTTTTTCATGGGAAATTTGACATTTGAATATAAAAGGGTTCCTTTTCAGTTATTTGACTGACTTCATTCAAAATTTCACTTTGTCTACCTTAGGTTTAAATTGCAGCTTCCCAGTCAGGTAGAAAATTGCTCCATCTCGCGCTACAGTCCACCGAATATTCCTCAAGAAGGAGAAGAGGTCTTTGTTGTGGTTTGTCACATTAATAGTCCAAGTGATTTCTATCTCCGCTTGGTAAGTTTAGAGATTAAGTCTGTTTAGATAAAAGTATGAATAAAGATTTTAATGTTGAGCTATTTGTAGTCTACACTAAATCAGCTACAACTTCTGTCAAGTTCTGTCACTTGTTACCAGTGGCAGGATTCCTAGAATTAATAGGTGAGATTAATTCCAACAGTCCTTGATTCATCCCAGTTAAATTCCAGGAATTCTTAAAATCCCAGAAAGTTTTTGTCAGTTATGTTACGTGATCAGTTCCGTAGTGGGTGTGCAGTATTTTACTGTTCAGAATGGTGATTGAATAGGGCAATATTCAGTAATTGTTAGGCTCTTTAAGTCACTTTATGTATTCATGACCACTTTAATTTTGGAGGGAAGACTGGAAAGCACACTACTAGAAAAAAATAATCCCTTTAAAGAGAAAAAAATGCCATTAAAAAACAATGTCTGCTGTGTATATGTGGTTTGTTGTTTTTATTTCAGAGAGAGAGTGTGGAGTCTTCAGCTCTTCCAGAGAAAATTCAGGAAATATATAAACATGAGAGTGGTAAAAACTTGGAAATTTTTTGCCCAGTTGAAGGCCAAGCCTGCATTGCAAAACAGGAGGATGGGAATTGGTACAGAGCACAGATTATAGGTGAAGTATTGATTCTTTTGCTCTAATGCTAGGTTGCAAAATCAGATGTGCTGGTAGGTCAGAGACACGTGCTGGATATGAGCAGTAACATACAACCAGTATTTTTACTAGGAATTATGGTGCTACCAGGTAGCTTCATAAAGTCAGTAGTACTAATTCATATTCTTTTGCAATTAATAGACTGTTTATACACCTGCTCTTTTTTAAAAAGAGATGCAATATAGTCCATTTTCTAGAGATTACTGAAATTCTATACGTAATTATTTTAAGTAGTACTTCTCTTACTGTTACAGTTCGAACCTCAGCTTTGGCTATTCCAGCCAACCTGTGAGTGTATCTGGTGCTGGTCAATAATTCTCCATGATAATTCCAAAGGGAGTGGGGGAGTTGTGCTTGTGCTGAGTCTGTGTTGCCTGTATGTGGCAGTGTAGCATGTCTGTGTGCTCACATGTTTACTTGGCACGTATTCAGTGTGCCAGTATCTCACAAAGTGGTGGGGTGCTAGGGGGCCAAAATGGCAATGCTGTCATTTCAGGAACCTGAAAGAGCTGCCTTCTAAAGAATACATGTTTTAAATCACATTATAAAAATTCATTATGGTGATCATATGGCATGAATGTGGGTTTTGCTGTGAAATTCTGGTGCTTTAACCCATATCAGATAGTAATTTTTTGTTACAATAACTTGAGTTGTTTTTCTTGAAGGGTTGCCAAGTTGTCAAGAAGTTCTGGTAAAATACGTTGACTATGGCAACATTGCTAACTTAACTAATAAAGACATCCGCAGAGTAAAACAGGAGTTCCTGAGCTTTCCAGAAAAGGTAAGTGCCTGGATTAAACACTCAAAATTAACAGCATCTCAGTGAATGAGAGGGGAAAGGGAGGGTTGTTCACCTTCTGAAATACAAAAAATAAATAAAATATTAAAGAACTTCTTTCTTGCCCACCATTATGCTGTCTCACTTAATATGTTTTGGGTCCATATTGAAAACTCTTAATTTTTTTATATCATTCAGGTGTAAATCAAATCTAATGTTGCCCTGCAGTATACATATCTGCAGAGGAGGTCTATGTACAATTTATATATACATGTGTTTTTAATTCACTTAAATTAAATTTATTTCCATAGTAAGCTAAATTAATTGTTGCATTCTTTCCTTTTTAAATGATAATCTAATAATGGGGGGGGTAATTATGTTTTTGTATGGTTTATATCATTTAAAGTTTGGTGTTTTCCTAAATTGTGGAATGGTTGGAGTTTTTGCCCCTTTTGACAAGGAGGAAAACTGACTGAGAAAGAAAATGGAAAAGTATTTCTGTTAAATAAAAAAATGCACATAAATGGAATTTTTTTTCTTCACCATTTGTTTGATAGTTTTGGTTACCAATCATAATTATGCTAACCTTTGAAACTTCATTTGTTGGTAGGGTTTTTTTTAATTAGTTGTAGGCACCAGTAGGCTTTCTTTATCATGTCTGTGCAATAATCTTTACTGATCTCTGCACTGGTTCTATGCCTTACCATAAAGGGAGGCAAAGAAATTTAAGCTCTTTGTATTTCAGCAAGAAGGTCTCTGAATTTGAGGTTCATGCTCAGCTACTGGGGAGGGAGGGATAATTTTAAACTAAATCCAGTTCTGGGAATTTGGCACCAGAAGCCAGGGTCATGCTGTCTTGCATGAGTGCAAAGTAGAGCCTGTGATTTGGTCGTAATGAGATGATCTGCATCTGAATGTGATGTTAGTTGCATAATCTTGAGTTATTCTTCAGGCAATCAGGTGTAGGCTGGCTTGCATTGAGCCATTTAAAGGGGCAAATGAGTGGAACAGAGAAGCCAAGAAAAGATTTGAAGAAATGACTGAAAATAAGCTTATGTTGTGTTCAGTTATGGGTAAGTTATTAATTTCGATTTACGTATTAAGTTGACTCAAATGTAGAAACAATCACTTTGATATTTAAAATGGTATTTATTTGAAATGGTTGTGTTCATACCTGCTAGAGATACTCTCACTCCAGGCTATCTAAATTCTGTCCTCTAATTGGAGGAGACAAAACTGATAAAACTTGTAACAAAAGCTCTGTTCACAGTCTTCTCTTACAGACCACACCAGTGTTACGTAATATAAGTATTATATGGTTATTCAGATGGGCTTGTTTACAAAAGTACTAGCTGTCCTTGATGTTTCCTGACTTTATTGGTAGCTGGGAGTGTGATTGCTGCTGCCCTAAAATATTGCTAAAAAAAAATTCAGATAACACATGCATGCCTTAGTAGGATTTTGCTCAATACCATGTATTGTTCATATATAGCTACTTATTTTTCCCTGTGGAATGCAGATTTGGAACTATCTAATAAATGGAATTACGTGTAGCAGTTGGGGTTTTTGTACAAAAATATTTTGTGATTATTGATATATTTTAAGTTAATTTTATAGACATGTGCAAAGCTAAGCCTCTGCATGCTGTTGATGTTCAGAATCAATTATTTTGTACATCAGATGTAATGTTGCAGAATTCTTTTAGTACCACTTTTCATTCCTCTAAAACCATAGTCTTCATACTGTTATTGATTGGCACTAATTATGCTGATATTATTCATTCACAGAAATTTTAGATAATAACATCTTATCCATTGAACTCTTCAATGCCTCTGCTGACAATGGGAGAAAACTTAGTGTTAACTGCCAGCTAGTTGAGGAAGACCTAGCATCCTACATACCTGGGTAAATACACTGTGCATAACTTGTAAAGTATTTGGAAATACAGAATTTGTGTATTGAAATTACTGGTGTTGGTATGTTACCTCCAGTGGCTGGAATTTACCACGTCTGTGATAATTAATTTTCAAATCACATTCATCAGCTGGTGTAATTTAAAGTGTAACTCTGCAGTTTGACAGCTGAATTCTCAAACTAAATTTTGACTAATATAACGAAGTTGTAACTTGAAAAAAAATTGGAGATCATATGTTCGCATCGTAATTGTAGTGTTCGTAAGTGCCAAATCTTCCCAAAGTGATTACTATTAAGGTTCCCATTCCCATGCAGTAAGAAAATGAATTTGTGTATTTAAATTGCACCTAAGGTAAGTCATGTCTTTGGAAGGTTTGTTACTGGAAAATACTTGGGTAACCAGCTATGGCAGCAACAGAAGAGTTGGGAAGACAGCAGGGTTGAGAAGTGTGGTGGTGGAGACGAGGCTGATGAGGATATAACACTGCTGCATTTAATTTGCTGGCTTTCTACCAAGATAATCCATGGGCTGCATTCCTGAAAATCTTAGTTAGTAGTTACTCTTTCATAAATAATTTTGGAATACTGATGGAAATAGATAATTAAATGGGAAGTTTTCATTCCAAAAGGAAACTTCTGAATTTGAGTTATTCAGGAGGAAGCATGTAAGTGGATTTTCTCTCTTAGCTCAAAAATGTAACTAAATTTTAGTAACACTTTCTTACACTGTCGAAGTCACAATTTTTAGTAAGATTTTTCTAAGTTAAGCAATGTGAACTGCTGAGTTGTTTTTTCCGTGTCACAAAGGTATTTTGTTGTGTTCCATCTGTACTTAGATGCCTGCTTCCAGCCTTCAATCGAGAGGGTATATTCCTTTAACATAAGTTGCTGTGTAACACTGATCACTTGGTGACTAAGGTGGATTTTATGGTCACCTGCTCACTGCCCCTTGTTTGGTTGGACTGGGGAGAAAATAAAAAACATGAGCAAGAAAATTCATGGGTCAAAATAAAGACAGAGAAATCACTTACCAATTACTGTTACAGGCAAAACAGACTTGATTTTACTTAGTTATTACTAATCAGCATAAACATTTAATTACTAATTCAGGCATTGGTACACAGAAGACAAACATTTATAGCACCTACCCTCCCACTTTCCCAGGGTCAAGTTTATTCCGAACCACCTCTCTTTCCTCTCCTGCACTTGAGTTACACTCAGTCCATTCAGGGAGGCAGTGAGTAGTGCAGAGAGTTGTGGTCAGGACACAGCAGTTTATCCATGCTGCTCCTTCCTTCTTTTCTTCCTGTGCTTTAGAATGGACCCTCCACAGGTCTTTGTCCCTTATTTTGTGGGACAAGAGGCCCACTCCAGATCTTCTGTTCTTACAATCTTGGTGTTCCCTGTGCTGTCTCTTCTGTTCCCTCTTCTCTCTCCCTGAAGTTTTCTGCCCTTCCTTAAATTAGGGGTGCCATCAGCTTCACTGAAGGAGGGGCTCAGCCTTGTCCTGTGGGGGTGTGTTGCAGAGCAGTGTCTGCCGTGGGGCAGCACCTGGCCTCTGACCCCAGCTACCAACATTATGCCCCGTGCGCTGTGGTTTTTAGTTGGAATGGTGTTTCTCTTGGGGAGTAGGGGTAAAAGGATGTTTGTAGGGGCTTGGGGGTTTTTGGCTTGCATTATTCTAGCTCTTTAGAGCTCATTTGTCACACTTTCTCTTGAATGCCTGCAGATAGGCAAGAAGAGAGAGAAATGTGCAAGAATACCTTCTGAAGGAGAATAAAAATGGTACTATCATGAATGTTTCAGAAGTAGCATTTATAAGTGCGTTTGTCTAAGCTATTACTCACTTCCTTTCATGTTGAATAATTCCTGTCGTTTTGTTATTGAGCCTTTTTCACTTTGTTTAAAATCTGTTTAAACTTTCCATTCTAATTATTTTGTACTCTTTACAGGTACACTGAGAGAACTGAAGTAAGGCCCAATGAAATATGGGATGATCCTCTAGAAGAAATTTCTAAAACCTCAGAAGCTTTAATTCCTATAGACATGGAACCTGTGGATGAAGGAGATTTCAGGTTACTTTGTAACAAGGAGTTACATGGGAGAATTAGTCATGTTGTGTCTCCTAGTAAAATTTTTGTGCAACTGCTGTCATCAGAAGGTATACTGAAAAGGTACTAAAATTCAAATAACTCTTCTTCAGTTATGGTGTTCTTATTACAGAGTGGGGAAGTATAGTTAGAACAAACTCTGATTAGCGACACTGTCCAAAAAGACTAAAATCTTTCTGCTCTTTCTTATCTCCTTCCCATTCTTTCATTAGAAACCTGGTTCAATAAAACCTGTATCCTAAGTCACGGAACTTACTAGTAGTAGTAGTGGTAGTAGGGGTTTTTTTCAGGATGCTTCCAGTACCCTGTTAGGAAGTTTGAAGACAGTTTCTAGACATAGTGTATCAGCCTGCCTTTGGGAGGTATTTAGGTAACATTTAGGTAGTCATGCCTACTCTTTGAGAACACTTAAAAGAATATGTCATGGTTTAGTGCAAGCTGCTTATTTTTTTATCTTTTCTTTGTCTTGGCTGTAACTACCTAGAGTTCCATTTACATAGTCATGGCATTGAGTACCACGCTCTCAAGTTGTCAAGAGGAAACAGTGAAGCTTTCAAATAGTGCCATACAAAGCACTCAGGATTGCTCAGATTAAATCCAGTGTCTAAGTTAACATTGATAGGTTTATGGACTTCTAATCAGGATGCTTGTGTTTTGTAACTCCTATTTTGTGTATTTCTAACATTTTGTGAAGAAAAACTGCAATACTGTGCATCTGTTAAAACAGTAAAACTTCACTGTGTGCTAATTAAACAATGATTGACTGAATAAGCCCTTTATTTACCGCATCAAAGTTTTATCACTAGAAAAGTGGTTTTTTGAATTTTAGTTTACAGGAGGAGATGGCTTCCATCTACAAAGAATCCCAGCCACAGTCTGTGAAGTGGGAGAGTAAAATGCACTGTGCTGTTTACGTACCTGATGTGGGACAGTGGCAAAGAGGTCAGATAAGCAGGGTTGTCTCTGGAACAAGTGCAGAGGTAAAGCTCTTATCATAATAGAGGTCATTCTTTTATTTCTAAACTTGTAAGCATTCACTGATTAAAATAAGGTCAAATCTTTGTTTCTTACTCCCGTGTTAATATTTTCTCACAGAGTCTTTTGTTGAGAGTTTAAGTCGCTTTGTACGTTGCTGCAAATCAGTTGGCTGTCTCATCAAAGCTCAGGTGCCTTTAGCAGGTATCTGGTAGTTGAGGAAGACTCATGAGGTTGACTTTCTCTTTATTTATACTGCCCATTGGAACATGGCAGAGATTCCCAAGTTACAGTTTAACAATTCATTTTAGATTCCAGAAGGTGTGTGAAACTGAGGGTCACAGTAATTCAGACTTAATGATCCTTGTTAAAGGATGGAGCCAGTTGAACCTAGTGCAACAGCACAGGAACACACGTAGTCATGCAGTGGCATGAACCCTAAACTGATGGTGATGCACTGTGCCATGTAGCTATAACATTTTCCACAGTAACCTCACACAGTGCTGCTTGAAACATGCATTTTGTTGTACCAATTTGAAAATAATGAGCACCAGAAAAAGCATTTTGGGACTAGACGTTTATGTGTCTCAAAAGTAAGAATGGCTTTTTGATCATATGGATAATCCAGGACTGGATTGCCACTGCTTTTTTCTCCACCATCATCAGGTTATGCCCAGGGGTCTTTTCGTAGGAAGCAGAAATGGGACTTAGTGTACTTCAGGTTTGCATCATCTGCTTTCTAAGCCTAAGAGCTTTCAAACAGCTATTTAACCCTATCAGAATAAAAAGCAAGGGGTGGAGGGGAGCTATTTCAGCGTTTTTTTGGTTTACCAAAAAGTCAGTAAAGTTGTTTAACCCCCTTTGAGCACGTTTGTATGGTTTGTCCCCTTGCTATGCTGTGGTAGTTGCTTGTGTTGTGATGAAGTATTTCAGTGCAAAAGGCATTTGTTGAATCGTGGTAATGTTTGAAATTCTTTTTAACCTCCTCAGGGGTGCTTTGAATTGTCCTTTCTTATAGATAACAGTAAGAGAGGGGGTTTATTTCTGTTTCATTGTTTCTTGCATGTAACAGGTACTACTCTATGATTCTGGAGCTGAAAAAACAGTGGAGGTCAGCTGTCTAAGAAAACTTGAGGAGAGCATCAAGAATATTAGGACGTTAGCAATAGAATGTTCACTGACAGAAATAAGGTAGCCTTTCCCTTTTACTGAGTAGCATCATTAGAAACTAATAATGACACGTCTTTGTTAGCACTAATTATCCAAGATTTGGGTCCGGTTTGCTTTTTGAATAAAGAAATGGGGTGGTGGCTATGATATATTTTATAAAGGTTTGGAGTTTTTTCTAAGGGTTACACTGCATAGTAGTAAGCAAAAACTGTGCTATAGAAATAAATAGTATTTGGAGGATGAGTTATAAAATAGTGAACAGATTTATTTCACTGAATTCTTTTTTCCTTGGCTCAGAATTTGAGATGAATTGGATCTCGTGAAACTGTACAGAAGGTCTCTTCTAGACTGTTATGACAGGTGTCATAACTTCTAGAACTCACGATCCTCCTCGTTTTGAAGTTCTGGGGTTGTATTTTTCAATTTTTCCTGTCATAGAGATCCAGAAATTAATAGTGATTTCATTTTACTCTTGACTGTAATAGAGATTGTTGGTGTCTATTTTTTTTCTGTAACAGTTTAGGCAGTTTAAAAAAAAAAAGGAACAAATATTTAGTAGAGGGAAGAGTTGGTGGTTACACTCAGGAGATGCTGACTTCTCTTGTACCTAGAGATTATCATTTGTTCTATGTTAGGCCAACAGGTGGAAGCACACAGTGGACAGCAACAGTGTGTGAATGCTTATCCTATTACCTAACTGGAGCACAAGTGAAAATAGTCATACAGGTTTGTAGTCAAAACCAGTGGTGTTTATAAAATTTCTGTCCACCTGTCTTAATTCAGGGTTTTTTCTGAATATTTTACCTTTCAAAAAGTCCTGAGTAGAACTTGATTGGATAACTGTTTGCTCTAGGGAAAAAGGTGCTTTTTCTTCTTTCTGCTTTACTTTCGTTACTCACTGGAGCCTTAGGGCAGTTGGCTACTCAGTGTGGAGAGAGCTTCATCTTTGATATATTTAGTAACTGAAGAATAGTAGCTGTATCTCTGGGATCACCAGATGCTGACAGCCTTTATGGACAAGCTGCTGCTTTATGGATAAGCAAGCTGCTCAGGTTCTTGATGAGAATGCTTTCAGCAGCTACTATATTAGTTTTCAGGCCTCAGAGACTGAAAGAATTAATCCAGTGCTGTATGAATATCATTAGTAATTGATCTCTTCCACAGTTAAGGAAAAAAAACCGAACCAGGATTATTGGAAGGGTTTGATTTGTTCAGCATCTGTTGGCAGCTGCCAGTGGTATTTTACAGTGTGTGTGGAAATAAAAGCAGCGATGATGAAGTTAATTTATGCATGGGTTTAAAGCTCCTGCTGGAAGACAAGTGTTTGGCACTTGATTCTATTAAAAAAGCTGAGGGGGGAAGCCAAGCTTTTATTCTGCAACTTCTTTTTAATGTCGTGTGTAGAATAGTTGGTAAAATGATGGGAACTGTCACATGGATTAAACAGACTTGTTTCATGTGGGTATCAGTTGTTTAGGGATGTCTGACTGATAGTCAGTACCAATAAAATGAAAAACATGCTTGTAGTTTAGAGAAAATGCATATTTGTAATATGTTGTTCAGCTCTCTCATTTTTTCCAGGAAAATGATGTGAGTTGTGCATTGCCTGTGAAAATTTTTTGCAAAGACAAAACAGGAAAAATGACTGATACTTCCGAATACCTTATTGAACAGGGTTTGGCTCTTAGAAACAGAAGGTTTGGGTACTTTCCTTTTATATTCTCTCAGACTCTGATGTTCATATTTGACCAAACAAAGTAAATCAGAAAATTTGGATTGTGTTCTGCAATTCCAGTAACAGAACTCCATCTTCAGTGAACTTACTTGAGTATAACACTATTTATTGTATCCGCGGCACATTTCGGTTCTCTAAGTTTGTAGACAAGATGCTTGACAGTATTTTGAGAAGCCTTTGCCACTTTTGTGTGTTTGGTTTTCTTACTTGTATTATTTTATAGTTTTGCACTTCTCAAGTTCTTTGTCGGTTAATGTATTGATATTTGATTGAATCTTCTAGAACTGGTAGAGCTGATGGGGCTTGCTTAGTCTCCAAGGAACATCTTGAAGTACATTTCGAGCAGGAGAGCACACAGCTGGATGGTTGTAATGCTAAAATCACATGTGCAAGAAACAGGGCTGTTCCAGAGGAGAATACCACTATTTCAGAGAGTGAACAAAAATCACTCAAAACATATGAGCCACTGCCTCGTTCAGAAGTGGATGAAGTATATAAATCTCCCATTGTTCCTGAAGCAAAAATTTTCCAGGCTGTAGTGAGTTGTATTGGAGGCGATGGAACTATTTATATAATACCAAAATCATTTGGTGAGTTTACCTAGAAGAAAATACGTTTATGAATCTGAGTGCTCTGGGGTATTAGAATGTATACTAGAACACCTATTTGGTACATGTTCACTATTCTGAAAGACTCCTGTTGGGAGGTGATGTCCTTTAGTGTGAGGGGCAAGGATTCTCTCTGTCCTTAAATCAGCTTTCCTGTCCTTCCACCCTCCCAAGAAATCCAAAAACCCAAAGCACTTAGATGGGCAGGTTACCTGCCTTTCTTCTCTAGGCTGTAGTGGGTAAAGCAGCAAGTGCTTTATTTTGTACTGTTGATTGATGAAGTAAATGAAGTCATTTACTTCAAAGTGATGAAGATAGTCATAAAGATTCTTGGAAGTTAGCTTGGTTCTCAGATACTACTGTATTTTTTTTCCTTCAGTTTAAGCTCAGTACGCAGTTTCTTCAGGCTCTTTATTTGCATTGTGATACATTCTATATCTCACAATGTTTCCTGTTTGTACTGTTTGAAAGAGGTTCATTTTCTTCTGACAGATGCTGCATCACTCCTCAGTTCCATGTTAGTATATTGTGCTTTAGAGAAGTATTTACATATGAGAACACTAATTTTATCTTTTTTGCTCCACAAGTACATTAAACTACTAGATTATGTAACTATTTTTATTCATAAAACTTTAGAATTCAAAGTACATTAACCCCACTTGCACAAGACTGTTTCCAGTCTATTCTTCCTGCAGTAATTGCTGTAGGCTGTACCTGTAGCAGAAGAGGTTCTTCTGGACACCTGTTCTGTGTTGTTTCATGGTGTCCTACCACTGAAATAGCGGTCTGGGAGTTGTTGCCTTGTTCATGCTTTGTTTGGCTCTGATATTAGTGCTGCCTAGGAGTCAGCTACAAAATTTATAGGCTGTTCTGTAAGTTCCTATGAGATTAGAATTCAGAATTACTAATGGCTTCAGAATTGGAAATGCAGTTTACTGTTTGTTTTAAGTAATAACTCTTTTGCATATACTAGATATTGAACATACATATTTGTGTCAGTGTTGGAAAATATATTTTGGAGCAGTATGTGTCTTCATCTGAATCTGATGAGGTTTTGTGATTGCAATATTTTGCATGAATGTTAGAGACTATTTTTAATCTTTTTTTTTTTTTTGGCCTCTCCCCCAAGAAACTGAACTAAACAAATTGATGGCTGAAATACAAAATACCTTCAAAGGCCTTGGTCTGCTGACACCCTACTGCGGGAAGAAGGGAGAAGCTTGTGTTGTAAGAGGATCAGATACTGTGTGGTATCGAGCTAAAATTATAGAAGTCAGTGGCAGTACTCTCCAGGTGGGTTTGATTGTATGGGGGAGGGAGGGTGTATGTATATCTGCATATGTATGTTTAAAAAAAGGCAAATAATCCAATCCTCTAAAATAAAGAACAGCTTTCACATTTTTTCATTCAGTTGACCTGAGTATGCAGATGTACATTCTGCTTAGGAATGTTGATTACCATCCTCATTTTTACATTTACTTTAGAGATCAAATCTGTCTACCTATTTCAGTTGTTGCAATGTTTTGTGTGGTTTTCCTAGTAATGATAAATTTTCTTAAGTAAAAAGCTAATCTTGATCTCCTGTAATTCCTTCTAGGTTTTTTATTTTACTGTTCTTACCATATGTAGAGTGCTTTGAAAACAATTAGGTTTAGCACGCCCAGCCCTCCTTTCTGCCCTATCCCCACCCAAAACGTATTGGCTGTCTGTTATGAATTCTTTCTGCTGCACAGGTATAGAGCTTTGTCATTAGCAGTTAATCTTACCGAAGCTCTTGAGTGTGCTCATGATTTTTGAATGCAGATTTGCAAAATCTGACACTATCCTAGTTCACAAAATTCTTTTCATTTTAAGCTGATGTTGGTTATTCCACAAACGGTAGGAATTCTTGCAAAAGAAGTTTATAAACTGAACTTCTAATCTGCTATACCACTTTTTTAATCCTTTCTTTTTTCCACTTTGTCACATCACCTACTTACCATCAAACCATTATTTTTTTCTCCATAAAAGTAATGCTGTAAATGAACACATTCTCTTACTAAACTTAATATAGAAACTAGGAACTATTTCAGGAAAGCTTTGCATTTCCCATAGGTACAATACATAGATCATGGTTACATAGAGAGCATTCCTCAGCATCACCTGTTTCCAACTACAGTTTACACTGGCATTCCTCCATTTTGCATCCCATGTCAGCTCTACAAGACGCTGCCGGTGAGTAATGGCACATCGGTGTGTTAGTAGGGAGCTACTCAGATGAATACACTGCTTAGTCAGAGAGGCTGGGAGTAGTTGCTGGCAGCTTCTCTTGGCAGCAAGGATTCAAAGAGCTGATGAGGGTTGTTTCAGCAGGTCCTTATCAGGACCCAGCAGATTTGGTTTATGAGGGGACCACACTTCAAAGGCAGCTGTCAATGAAGTTGACAGGTCATGGAGTGATAGGACAAGGGGGAATGTCTTCAAACTGACAGAGGGCAGGTTTAGATTAGGAAGAACCTCTTCACTACAAGGGTGGTGAGACATGGGAACAGGCAACCTAGGAATGCTGTGAATGCCTCATCCCTAAAGGCCAGGTTGGAGGGGGCTTAGAGCAGCCTGGTCTAGTGGAAGATGCCCCTGCCCACAGCTGGAGGGTTGAAACCTGATCTTTAAGGTCCTTTCCAACCCAAACCATTCTATGATTCTATGAAAGACAGGCTTGTCAGCCTACAGGTTGGAAAGCAAGCAGATACAGCAGAGAATAAAAGAAGTATTTAAGATATTCTGTGTTTTGTTGTGTATTATCTTGGATTTTGTAATTAGTTGGATTATGCTTCAGATATTTTGTACACATACATTGTTGTGTACATAGTATCGGTTAGATATGGCAAGCAGCATCTTTTTCTAAGCCATTTCAGGATCTGAAAAGTGTGGGGTTGCATTGTCACATAAATTTTAATGCACCGAATAGCAGATAATATTTAAATTATTGTAGACAAATGAAATTAATGATGTGTTTTCAAGTCAGGTTTTTTTTAATGGTAGTCATGTATTTCCATCTACCCTAAGAATGGGAAGAATATTACTTGTTAGCATCTTCATGTGTGGATTTCTTGCTTTTCTCCAAATAGATTGAAAATTTTTGGCAGCAGGATGCAGTAGATTACCTTCAAGAGCTTCTCGAAAATGAAGAGGTTGAAATTCATGTTGAGGTAGCCTAATTTATTCATAGATATGGAATGAAGCAAACTTTTTGTTGTCTTTTTCCTTTTAATTGGCATTAAGAATGGTACATGAAGGAGTATAGCAGTAAATGTATTTCTCAGACAAAACAAAAACCACAACTAAACTTACTTTTCCTGTGACTTTACCTTTATTATAGTTTTCAGGCCTTAAATATGTCCATTAGAGTTAGTGCTGTTTTTACACCCTGTTCATGCTGAGTTGTCGTTCTGACAAGTAACCTACCTATTAACAGCATAAATTGTTCTAAATTCTATTTTAAGTGATGAGATTTTGACATAATTAAGTATGGATGTGCTTAACTTCATGTATTAAAATTGTAGGGAAACACATCATTTGTATTGTCTGAAAGCAAGCCATTTCGGACAGTTTAATGATAAATCGTGAAGGAGAACGGTTTGAATGAGCAAACATGGGATAATATTTCAGTGTTAGAATGAGCAATTGGTGCTGCCATTTCAGAAAGAGCGGTATTCCCATTTGTGTTGTGACTGATGTTAGTAGGCATCCTGGTCTTGTATCTTTGAGTGTTGTGCAGATCAGCATGAGAGGTTTGAATTTCTTGGTCACTATTTCTAAAACTTCCGTCCCAGTATTACTGTTACAGTCCTGTTTTGTCTTGTGTGAATAGGAATTACCAGATAACCCATGGGGCAAGTTGTCCATCAGCCTGTATTTTGGGGGGATGTCGCTTTCGTCCTTCATGGCATACCAGAAGTACTGTGTTGCTGAAGATTGCCAGGACATACAAAAGCTGGTGAGATTTGTGTGTCGCTTTTGCTGTTGCTGTTCTAACGCTGGGAAGATTATTCAGTTGCTTGTTGTGACCTCGGAGGATTTGTTACTTTAATATTTGTGTGGTTTTGCGCTGTAAGCAGCAGCGGGACTGAGCACACAGATCTGCAGCACAGCACGGGGAGCTGCAATGTGCTGATAAGACTCTGTGGAATAGTGAATTGCCCAGAGTTTGTTCGTGGGCACTGTAACAAAAAGAGATTTTTGCACTTCTGTTTGAAGTCCAGTTAGTTTTTGTGTTCCTCTAAAACCTAAAACACTAGGAATAGGGTAATATTTTTATCACTTGGAGGGATTAGTTATTCATAGAAACATAGCCAAGGATGGAGTAAATTAAATCAAGTATTTCATCATAAACCCAGTGATTTATAGGGGAGTTACCTAGGTTCTTTATTCCAACAGTCTGGGACACTTACCTGATGTTCTTTAGGGGAGGATTGACGTTTCCACCTAACTTCATTATTTTTAACATAAAAACCCCCTACATAAGTAATTTCTCTGTATTTGTTTTAATTTTTTGTTCCTTGAAATTTGAGGATCAGGTTTATTTAAATTGCTTAAACTTTGTTACTGCATTTTTCTCTTAATTCTGTTTAAGTCTGCCAAGGTACTTTTCTTTCCAATGTACATCATTGCTTCAGACAATAATTTTCCAGTACAGAGTCTGCTGCTGTCATTGCTGGTGTAAGGCTTGAATTGTCTGCCAGTGTGCTTGTGATGCAGTTAGAAAAATCTCTCAGTGTATATTAGAACTGAGTAACCATGGAAAACCTAACTGTAAATCAGTCTCTTGGTGCATTTTCATAAAGTTCAGCACATGACACACAGCTTTCAGCAAACTAAATATGGATCTGGAAATGAGATTTATACCTTTTAACATAAAAACTAAATCTGGAAAACAAAAACAAAGCTCTGTAAGAAGGTTGCAGGCAAGAAACATTCAGAAAGCCTGAAGTGCTTTCCTCAGGGAACAATAGCATTAAGCAGATCCATTCCAGGAATAAGTGACTCAGAACAATTTGTAAGAAAATGGACATCAGAAGTGTCCAGTTGCAGAACAGAAAAGAAGCAAGGCATCCAGAACTCAAGCTGAACCTCAGGAACAGCAGAAGTGGGAAGCAAGCAGCTCTGAACATGTTCAAACATAATTAGTTCTGATTGTAGCTGTAGAGACTAAGCAGCCATGCTCACAAGCCAGCTAAAGTACATTATTTTTACATAAGGTGTAGCCATTATGTCTTATTTTGTTCTATAGTTTTGTAACTTAATTTCACAGCTTCAAAACTGATTTGGGGTGAGTTAGGCTGATAAGGACTTTTTTCTATTTTGTGAGCCTTGCAGCTGCTAACGGTGGCTTATGCAGAGCTTACTTGCACCCATTGCTGCAGTCTTTGAGATGCACCTCTGTTGAGCTGCACTGATGAGTTTAGGAGGTGGTTTTTGTTAGCATATGATGATCCTAGCTCAGACATTAACCTGAAATATTCCTGCGAGGGCAGTAGGATGTTGGAGAATGCATCAGAGCCTCCAAGTGCGGTGAGCTTTACAGCAGTGACTCTTACTCCAGATGTGTTGTGTCCAGGTGTAGTCAGTTTTGCAGAAATCTGGCGTTCAGTTTATATGTATCTATGATTTAGTTGGACATCCTTTCTTCACTTGTAGGAGTACATACTTTGAATGGAAAAAATTCTTTTCTCCTAGTTAAGTCTGAGGAACATAATGGTTTTTTTGTACTGCATCATCTGTCAGGTCCTGCAGGGAGAAGAAAGGGTCATAATTTATTGTTTCATTTTCCTGTTACGTATGTTGCTTCTACTTTTCTCTTTGCTTGGGACATAATGAAAAGTGTTCATCAAGTAAATGTGTAAAAACGTACTTCGGAGAAATTGTACATTTTGTTATTCATCATGTTTTAAATACAAGAGATAACAGGAGCTCTCTTCCTGACCTATGATCTGGCTGAGCTATGTGCTATATATCCTTCTAAAAGTATAATTTAATGCACCAGGGTTTATTTTGTGGTGAACCAAATGCAGTAATGACATGTAGAATTCAAACTGTAAAATACATGATTCTAAAAGAAGATACACTGGACAATGCTGTGCTGCTGAGAATATCTGTATCTGTACTTTGCAATGTCTGTTTCTGTCATCAAGGACACAGTTGTTTATTTTTAGTAATAAACACAATGTGTTTATTATTATGCATGTTGTTAGGTAACTCCTTTGAACTAGAAGTCACACATAAGTTAGTTTCTATTTTGTTACTCACTCTGATGCTCAGCTCAAGTCTGTCTTGGTCTAGGGGGTATTTGAAGGAGACCTTTCACCTTCGTACCTGCTGCAACCACTGCCTCTTCCAGGAGAAACCCTTCCTGTCACAGTTACCCACTTGGTGTCCCCTAAGGAGGTACGTCTCTCTTGTCAACATCTCACATGCTGCAGTCCCATCGAGCTGGTGAAAAGGAAATCACAGCTGGAAATCGTAGAGTATTAGAGGCTGCAAAATGGCCCTGAGCTATTGGTGCACGTGGTTGTGTGGGGCAGCTCCCTGAATGAACTCCTGGTTGAAAAAAACCTCATAGGTGGGGACAGTGAAATACTAATCATTTTTCTAGAGAAATGAATTTAAAGAATTGCAATACTGCAGTCTGGTACTTAGCTTTTTTAATAAGAAAATAGGTCATTGGATTTTAATGTGGCAGAACAATAACGAATTCCGTGTAAGCCCACACAGCTTCCTGGCGTTCTGGTAGTATCCCAGGCAAAAGGCGGAATGTCATGTGCATTGATCAAATAAAAGATTCCGATGTGGACTTTGAATGTTGAATGATGAAACAGAGAAGAAAGGGGGAGCAAGGAAGTGCTGAACCTTTCAAAGATGGGATCAAGTAATCTTTTAATAATGGTTGATCACAGTTGGAATTCCTAGTTTCTAAATTAACTGCAAAAATAGTAACATCAGAGCCTTTTCTTTAAATAGGTTTATATTCATCTTGATTCTTCTGGGAACCTTAAGCGCTCTGCCACAGAGAGAGCTGCCAGCTATGACTCAGAGAACCTTAATAAAGCCCTGAAGTGGTGCAATAAAATTGCAAAGACTCTTCCTCATCTAACAGACTTCAAAAAAGGTACATTCTGTGTTTATTTTCCCTGTCGTTTCGTGTGGATATTCCGAAAGCCTGAATTTCCTTTTGAAGAATACTATTATTTCTATGTATCTTTAAATAAAAGTTTTGAAGAGTAAGGAGTAACATCACACTATAATTACATTATACACTGTAATATGTTTTTACTCTTCATTAAACTGAGGCTTTTGTGTCATTCTGCTCCACTGGAAAACGATGGACAGAACTCAGACTCCGGATGCCTGTTGGAGTTATGAACTAACTTCGGATTGCATTTGGCAGTAATAAAACTTTTCCCTAAAGGCACCTGTCACTGAAGCTGTAACTGTGAAAATCTTATTAAATATTCCAAAGACAAAAGTTATGTACAGAAAATCATGTTACAAAGGTTTAGAAATTGTGTGAGCCCTAAAGAGCAGCACTTTAATGTCCACAGCTGTTGGGCCTAAACCAACACAAAGTATGGCTGTCTAAAACTTAGTGAAGAAAACAGTTCTTGCTCGTACTTGATTCTAGCAACTAATAAAACTCTGGGTGAGGTTTTAGGCAGCATCTGCCTCCTGTCTTCCAGACTTGTGTCTAGTCTCTTGGAGATCAATCTGTTTACTAACTGGATTGTGCAAGTGAGTCCAAGTTTAAAAGTTTTAACTTTAAACTGTTTGGATCACTATCTTTTCACCAAGCAATTTGCTGTTATTTCTCACCATTGCCAGGTGAGGTAGAGTAACTTAAATTGTATACTAGTGATGGGATTGGAGTTCAGAGAGAATTGGAGGATGCATGGAACAAAATCGTAGCACGAATTTGATAAGGAAGAGGAGACTTAATCTTGGTCACAATGTAAAGTGGATTTTCAAGGTCAGTTTGTACTGCACTGAGTACTGTGGGGCATTATGTGATGGTGTTTTTTTTTCTTTCTTTTACAGAACTGCCTTGCCTTGCAGAGTATTGGGATGGTTTATGGTATAGAGCAAAGCTCCTCTCTGTTACACAGCTTGTCCCTGTTCAGATTCTGGTTCAGTTTGTTGACTATGGTACTTACTTAGTTGCCCCAACAAGCAGGTAAATAAATAAGTAAAAAATGCATGTAAAATGTCTGTGTGTATGTATGTATACACTTGGATTATAAAATACGTACTTACGAATAAATGTATGTATTTTTACGTTTACTGTTAATTTATATATAACTACATATATGTATTGTTTATCATAATTTACCACTGGATTTCAGTTAGAGAGAAAGTGGGTTGGCTGGTTAAACCTGTCTGCAGCATGTGGGGTTTTGCACCTGCTTCTCCGTTTCAGGTTGTTCTGAGAAGCCCATTATTATGATATCAGATTTCTCTGTTATCTCCAGGTAATTGACGTGTGAGTGGGTTCAGGTTAATCTGCTTCTGCACCAGAGAACCTTACTCAAAACAAGGCCTGAGCCCTCCAGGTGTACAAACAAATCCAATCCTGTGTGACTGCAGTCTGCACAGAAGACAGCTGGGGAATAAACTAAGGGATAAGGGAGTATCTGAGTGGGACACACCCTGTTCTGCCTGTGTGGAAATGGAAGTTCAAATCCCTGTTCTGTGCAGTTCTGAGACGCTCTAAGAACAGACATGTCAGCTGATTGTCTCAAACATCGCAGGCTTTTAGGGTTCCCTAAGCTTGTCTGAATTTCTCATGCATACACATTTATGTATATATAGATGGCACATAGTACTACAGTACATAAATAGTACCTATATATGCAGTATGTATGTGCATGTATAATAACAGGTACTATATATAGGCTTGCTGCCAAGCCTGTTGTGGAATCTACACTTTGTTGCTGAAGATGATGCAAAAAATGGGGATTTGAACAGATTCTGCTTCACAGTCTATTAGGGTCTTGGGAGACAGTGTCATCTATTTCAGAGGTGCATTTCCTGCTCTGCTTCCCCATTCCCTTGCTTCTTGGATAGAAAGCTAGAAGAAGGGGGAGATGATAGTGTAAACCCCCAGGTACCTATTTCCATTAGTGTGTCTAGAGCCCATTCAGGCCTGAAGCACTTTGGACCACAAATGTTTGTGGAGCTGCATTGTGATGATTGGCACTTGGATTCCTGTGTTCCAATCTGTGTTATGCTCTTGAGACTCCTCCCAAAACAGGGTACTGGGGAAGGGTCTCTGATGCTGGGCTGTTTTTTGATAGTTCCTGTGCTAAGACCTTCAGAGGGCCTAGCCCTGCCTGAGGAATTGTTGGGTCTGATATTGGCACATTCCCATAGAGCAGGGAGTCCAGTCCCAGTTCCCACACCATGAATGTACTGCATGAGCCACTGAGCCATCCTGATGTCCTTACGGCAGGATTGCTGTGAGCAAAGGCTTCTCATTTGTGTTTCAGATTGCGTCACATACCTTGTCATCTGCTGAAGTATCCAGTTCAAGCAGTACGAGTTATGTTGGCTGGATTTAAACCTGCTTCAGGTGACAAAAATGTGGAAAGAATTCCTTATTCCCCAGAATGGAGCCTGAAAGCATTGTGTACCATGGGGGACTTCATTGAAGGAAAGCGTCTCTCTGCTTCCATACTGGTAAGAAATGTGCTTTTGGGGTGTTTTCCTCCTAGTTCTTGCTGAGCCTAAAATTCTTACTAGCACTCTTAATTTCTAAGTCTTTGTTTTACTGTGAACCATCATAGTTTAAAATTGAAAACCATTTACCATGAAGGAATGCTAAGAGAAGACGGTGTTGTTCTTAATCCTGCAATCACAAAGTTTCTGAGCATTCCTGTTATTTTAAAACCAGTTTTCTTTACTTAAAAATAGAAGTATTCTTCGTATAGTCACAGTTCCACTTGGACAGTGAGTGCAGCCAGTAAAACCTTTCAGTATCAGCTTGAGATTTAAATCTGTAATTTTCAAAACTTTAAATTTGCAGACTATTTCACCAGAGGTCACAATTTCTTTGTATGGAGATGACAAAAACCCGGTTCATCTGAAGCTGATAGAAATGGGACTTGCAGAGTTGGATGAGTGACATGTAAGTACAGTGACCATGAACCACAAATTCATACCATTGGGGAGGGATGATTTCAGAAGTTTTAAGCGAAGTATAAACTGCCAGTAACATGGACAACTAGAGTTTATTTCAAAACAAATCCCTTGTGTCCACACTTCCTTTCTGTTAATAAAATGTTCAATATAAAACAAAAAGCAGTTAAAAATTAACTTCTTTACATACCATTACTGAAGCCCCCAGTTTTAAGAACTTAAAGGTACTGAAGCAAAGAGCCCTAAGGTGGTATAACATAAAGAGCTGCTGCTGCCAGGAACTGAAGAAGGCACCTTGCAGATGTGTGGAAGTGTACTCTGCCCAAACAATCAAAATTAATCTTCTTTATTTTCTGCTTTTAATCTGGTTCTCAGTGGTTTCTCAGGCAAACATCCATGATAACATATTGATGTCCACATATGTGGACAAACATGGAATGTTTTTAATGAAGAGCTTTATACTATGTTTTATCCATGGGGAATGCCAGAGACTTGGATTTTCAGATTTCTTGGCCAACGCTGTTACGTTGTATTTTTCCTTCCCATTTAATAAGCACTCTTCTAGCAGATGCAAACAGATGATGTTCCTAACACTTTCTGATCTTGAAATAGTGAAACTATATATCCACATCTCAATCTTTTCTGGCCTTGGAGCCTTAAGTATTGTTCTGTGATATTGTTGTCATAGGAGAAGATGGAACTAATGCACAGTGGTAAAGAATTAGATCAAAAGCTGATGCTGTGACACTTAGTCTAGGATCTTGTTAGAAGACTTGAAGGGAAGATGATAGTTTTATTATTGTGACATAACTCTTGTTTGTGTTTCAGGTTTATTTGGTGACAGGCATCTCCATCCAGCACCAGACAGGGAGCAAACCAGTGGGGGTGCGTTGCTGTCTTTGTTCTGAAACAGGTTTGCATTGTTGTTGGTTTCTGTTTCCACTTTCAGGTGTTGTTACACCTCTTTCACTTCAGAGTTTGGGAATAAACAGTTTGGTCAGCATGCACCTGAGAGCTTGCTTTCCTTTACTGCTGTAGTGTGTGAGGTTTCTTTGGGTGTCTCTATGTTGTACTAAATCCTTTACAAGTAAAGCTCAGTCCTTCCCAGTATCTCCAAGGAGAGCTTTGTCTAGATTATCAAGAAGAATGCGTGTAATGAAGACTACACAACTTCTCCAGGCAGCCAGTGCCAGGGCTCAGTCACCCTCCCAGTAAAGCAGCCTCTTGCTGTTCAGAGGGAACCTCCTGTGGTTCAGTCTGTGCTCAGCCCCTGGCGCACATCTGTTCCCTCAAGCTCCCATGAAAGCAAGGGTCCAAAGCTGACCTCAGTGCCCAGGCACAGTGGGACAAGCAGTGGAAGGATCCTGTCACAGTTTCAGTACATATTCTGGTACTAACCAGACATGTCCTCGGTGCTGTTGCAAATACCTTAGATATAGTTCATGCTCATTTTCAAAATATTGTCATTTAAAAAAGACCAAAACCCCACTGTTTATCACCCATCTTGAAAGTGACTTACACCTGAATTACGTCAGAGCTGCTGTCTGAGATTGCCCAAAAGGCCAGGACCTGCCTCTCCACCCCACCAGCTAACTTGTGGGTGTGAGTGAGCCCAGTTCTCATTGACCCCCTGGGAGTACAAAAGGGCATAGACAGAGTTGGGGCAGAGCTTGCTTCCACTGAGGAGAAAAAGGGGAGGGGGCAGAGGAGACCAGGAGAAGAAGAAAGTGAGTATCTTCTACTGTGTGAGTGAAGGAAACAATTTTTTTGACATGCTCAAGAATGGAGAGTTAGAGCAGCCAGCCCAGCAGCAACCTTTTGATATTAAGTACTGCAGAATTTTAATAGACAAGTCAGTTTAAAAATACCTGTTAGGTGGGAGAACTGGATGAGATGACCTTTGTTAGTTTTCTGGTGTTTCTGAGTAGCTTGGAGAATGAACCTGTCCCCCCCTCTTACCTGTTTTGGCCCTGTGAGTATAGAAGAGCAGTTTATAGAACTGACACTGCAGTCTGCTAATGGTGTTGCCTCCCAACTCTGAGATGAAGAAAATAGGATGATGAAGGAAGAAGGAACAGCCCAGGACTGCCATTTCCTTAAAGTCAAGCAGTAAGTAAACTGATGTCTAAAATAAGGTACAGTCTACAGCTGTATGAGTGTTCACTGACAGCTGATTTAAAAAACACCCTTTTAACCCCACATGATGTATACCAAATCAATGAACTGTTTCTTAAAAGCAGAAATGGGAAAAAAAGAATTAGCAAAAGCTCTGATGTAGTAGCACCCACTGAAAAATAAATTTATTTAGAGAAAACTATAAATAATATATACACAACAAGTTTTAAGCATTTTCACTTGTTTACAGAAATGTACATTAATTTTGCTGCTGTGCTAATGCTTCAGCAGTTTTGACATGGTCTACACCTTTGTGTCCACAATAATATTACCATCCTTGTCCTTTACTCTGATTCTCCCAGACACATACTTTGTTTCCTGCTGTCCATTCATGTACACAGTCTTGACAGTCCCATCTGGATACTCCCGTCTCTTGAACTGTGATGTGTGGAGTTCTCTCTGGCCATTATTGAACTCTATAGTTTTGCTTCCATCTCTGCAATAAAGGGGACAAAAACATGTGAGGATTATGCATTGGTGTAAGATTAGTCTCAGAACAAACAACAACTATGTAAGCCTAACTGAAGAAAGACTTTTTTAAAAAATACAGTATTTGTGGAAAAATCTGTTAAATATCTCAGCTGGTTCATAGTCAAAAACCTGTTTCTGTAAAACTGATCTAACTTCTTTATAATTCAGAGCCTCCACTGCACTTTATCTGCACTAAATCCATCACTGCTACAGTCCAAGGGAAGTTTAAAACTTGGTATTTTGAGTGCTATCAGTTATCAGCTGTCAGTCACACCTATTTCCCACACCAGCCAGCTTCACATATGTTTTCTACAATTACACAAATTGGAGAAGTCTCTTAGGTTAGGGTATGAGACAATACACAGTCTTTATGCCTCTTCCATGCTACCAAAAAAAAAAAACCAACCAACCAAACCCAAAACTCAAGTAGCAAATACATCTTCACCCTACAGTCTAATGAAATAAACTTTCAGGAGATGTAGAAACAGATCTGTCACCACATAGTGCCCCTGTCACTAAGACCCAGGTGTTCCCATGCCCTGCCCAGGCCAGGGGACCCGAGAAGGAAAAGCTCACCGCTGCACACGAACAATGGTGCCATCAGGAAAGATACTTTCTTCTTGGCCATCTGTAAATAAATTCTTAATTGTTTGATCAGGGAAAGTTATTTCCTTCTTGCCATCAGGATAGTGCTTCTCTGAAATGTATTTTGAGACAATATGCTTATTACATAAATCTATACATATGGGCAATTAATTCTGATGGGTGGGTTGGATGATGTCTTTACCTATTTGTCCATTGGAAAACTGCAAGACCTCTAAGCCATCAGAGTATGTAGTGTGAGTAGTCTTGGCATCAGCATAGTAATAAATCTGCAGACAACAGTTCAGGTTTAATATAACGAGTGAGGAATCTTAAATGTGTGTACACGTGCACATAACCAAGTATTTACTGAAGAATGCAGAAGATGTAGGGTACATACCACTGTTTGATCAGGCATAATCTGCTTCACATCCCCATTGAAGAAGGTTATAGTTACGGTCTTCCCATCAGAACCCACTTTTTTCCATGTTCCATTTGGGAAAAATACAAGGTGACAGCCATTTTTCAAAACCGTTTCAACCTAATGAAAACATGAGAGAGGTCACTATTGAGCCCTCACGCTCACATTCTCACTCATCTTTCCCAACAGTTGTCTTCCAGAATTTCCCAGTGCCAAGCTCTCATCTTACCTTTCCATCAGGATAAGCAGTTTCTCTCTGTATCTCTTCACTTCCTGTATATGCAGGAGCAGATGGTAGTGACACCTGAGCCTCATTAGGAGAGGTGTCCTGTAATGATAAACAAAACCTCAAATCAAGCTTTGTCTTTATACACTTTTTTCCCTAGGCTGACAGGTATTTTAGGAAACAAGAAGCATCACAGAAGGAAGATGAGTATGGCGAGGCACAAACACAATCTGGGGTTTAAGCAACTCCAAGTATAATTCAAGTGGTATAAGAGATGGAGAATGGCACTCATGGGGTGTCTGTGGTTAGTGATGGGCTTCAGCATGGTGCTCAATTCCCTTAAGACATCACATCATGGTATGAAACAATCAAGTTCTCTAAAGCCTAAGTGTAACCTACAGCAATTAATGTAAGATTTAATTAAATTATTTAAAAGATCCTTGCACAGTTGTCCTACATGGAGCATATGAACATCCATCTTTCTAAAGCCCTCCCAAAAGGTAAAACATTTTGCAAAATTCAAAGGAGCGGGAGATTATTACTGTATCTTTTTTCCTGAGCCAAAGAATAATGCAACTACTAGACAAAACAGTCCTCACTGACTGGTACATAGCCATTTTCTAGTATGACAAGAAAAGTTGAAGAACATAAAAAAATGAGTCAACAGCCTCATCAGTCACCCTCCAGATACTCATTAACTTTTTTATTTTAGGCTTTTTCCTCCTCCTTTGAAAATCAAGACACAGGACTTACTACCATAAAAGTCTTAGAAGAATCTTCTAGTGCTATCATTGTCTCAGAGTTGTTTCTGTCATTAGCAGGTCCTGATGCAGGTGTTCTAGGAAGTTTTCCTACTAAGATACAAGTAATAGTTAAATTGGACAGAGAAATTAAAGTATAGTTTAAGTGTTACAATTATATAGGAGGTCAAGCTGTACAGGACACCTACATTTCTTAACTGCAGCAGAAACTCAAAGTGGGGTATTTATTAAAAGAATAGGCACATGCCAAGGAAAGAATCAGTCACTGCCATTGCTTTGTGTGTCAGCAGGAAGCTACAACCAAAGAATCATTGCAACAGGCATTTAATGCACTTTCCTGTTTCATCTCGGTAGATTTACAGAGCATTTTCCCCTTCTAGGATTTTAGACAACATTATTAGTTACGCCTCAAAACCAACAAAGGCAGATGAATATAAGCTTTTAACAGGAACTGATCAGCATGTTTTTTTCCTTGTCTCTCCTATCAAATTACCAAAAGAAAACCACCTACCATTCTGGAACATACTCCTCTAACTGATAACATGATGGTTGCGTGAGCTGTCAAAAAAGTACCCTGCAGTTACTTTCCATATGTGATTATCCCTTAGGAAGGCAGACAGCCTTTGCTCCTAACTGTGAACAAGAAACACCTGCTACAGCATTGCCTATATGATTACAGATCCTGGTAACAGAGGGTTCTGAAGAGACACAGCAGTTCTGATGCTATCAACAGTCATCTAGACATTTGGAAGACATGCTTCACTGTCAGGGGGTGAGGCACTGGCACAGGCTGCCCAGAGAAGCTGGGGATGCTCCATTACTGGAAGTGGTCAAGGCCAGGATGGATGGGGCTCTGAGCACCGTCATCTAGTGGAAGGTGTCCCTGCTCATGGCAGAGCGGTTGCAACTGGATAATCTTTGAGGTCCCTTCCAACCCAAGCCCTTCTATAATTCCATGATCTAACCAACATCTGCAGCTTGGAGAACACCAGTGATAAATGCCATTTTTGATTACAGAAAGCAGGTTCTGCTGTGCTCCAGACCATCAAGTATGATGAGAAGCATTTTCACTCCAAAACTGGTCTCATCACAGCTTTCTCCAGAATCCCACCCTATGAGGTATTTATCCACATGCTCAAGCCCATGACAGCTCCCACTTTTATCTCCTTTTGAGGTGGTGATGCGCTCCACAAAGCCAAACTTGACACTCATTTTATTTTAAAGACTTAACAGAATTCTCCGACTAGACAAATATTTTTACCTTTTGCCTGTGAATAACTTTTGCCATTCATCTTGCTGCACTTCTGTACTGGAAGAAGGGGAGATGCAGTTCGACTTTTTGGGCCCCTATTTGGTAGACACTAAAAGAAAGGAAGTATTTGCCGTTTATGTGATGTGTAATCATTACTGTTCATACAGAGTCAAGAAAACTTATACACCATATGACATGAAATTTACTGGAAGCTTTCTTCACAAACAATACAATTTTGAGACTTGGTCAGCAGAAGGGTTTGTGTGATGTAGCCCAAGCTGCACTTGGAGCTCTTCCTCCATCTGTTCCCTCGCTACCAACTACTCTAGAATGTTAATTTGGTGCAAGCAATCCAGAATAATAGTTACAGTTTCAAAACTTAATATAACTGCTTTAGACAATCATGAACTGCCTGGTTGATCCTGAAGGTGCAGAGGGTCACAGGTTAGACCCCATCAATGATTTTTCTTTCATAATTGCGTAAGTTTTAATTTCTAAGATGAGCTCCTCACCAAAAGGGATGCTGCACATTGTGAGCATTGACATTTGGAGAGAATGTGACATTAACAAAATTCTGTGTCTGTCACCACTACTGTACTCCCCACATCAGTACATTAAAAGTAAACAGCTAAATTGTAGCTGTTACACCCCAAGTATATAACACAAAATTCACAAGTATTCACACAAATGTATTTAAAGCACCAAGATTAATAACTTACAGATTCTGCTCTAGTTAGAGTCGTCCCAGAATTTTCTATTTTCTTCTTGCTTCCTGCAGCTTCTACTTTCTTCCAGGCTTCCAGACGAAACTTCTCCATAATTTTGATTTCCTCTTTTAGCTCCAAATTCTCATTTACTAAAGCTTCTATTTGATCTTTCAGGCGTCGATGGGTGGTTGACCATTTTGCCTCTTTTCGTTTTAAATCTTCCTGTAACTCTGCAATCTGCTGTTTTAAAGCCTTAGAAAAATGCATGTTTATAAAGAGTTTTCATTTTTAATATATTAAAATATATTTTAGTTTCAAATAGAAAAACAAGCACAAGCAAAAAAGGCACAAGTGGCAAAAAAGTCAGATCAGCTTAATAGTGCAGTGGGTGAAAGGTAGGAAAAGTTTTCTGCCCTGAAAGAGTAATTATTTACTTTAGACTACCAACTTTATAAGCTCTACTCCAATCACAGGAATTGTTTTTCTTTCTTTCTTGGCATCCTTTACACTTCATAGATTGGCCAGTACAAACACACTTGAGACAGAAATACAAAATCATTAATGCTACCCTTGGAGGGCCCTTCAAAAATCTTGGCACAGGAAAACAGGGAGGACACAATCACACAAAACACACATAAATCTGCCTAGAAAGCTTAGCAAATGTCAACTCAGTTTTTTTGAAATAGGGAAGGAAGAGAGAAATCCCTGTGTGGTGTTTAATATGGCTTGTTTATACATCTCCATCCTGACAATGAAGGAACAAACAGATCTGGTTCCTTATATCCCTGATACCTAAAGACCTACAAGTGATAATAAAATGTAACTTTGAAAAGTGTAGAAAGTTACTACATAGACTGTACAAGAGTTATAGACAGAATAAAACCCTTGTGGAGTTCTAGTTTGCACTTTGATCCACCACCATGAAGAAAAACTTACAACTCAATATTTTAACTTCAGTGATTTTGTTTCAAAGTTGAAGATCATTCTATCAGTCACAAGCAGTTTTTAGTATGGAAATGTGACAAAAAGATTTGTTCATGATGAGTTTTTGCCTTAAAGCCATCAAACAGCTTTGTGAAGACTGTAGTTCCCTTCCTCAATTAGAATAATTTAGACTGGAAAAAAACTTTAAGATCGTGGAGTCCAACTGTTCCTCCAGCCTTGACAAGTTCACCACTAACCCATGTCTGCTAACAGTTCCCATCTTGAAATCACTTGTGATCTTTCAACTAAGTTAGAATTTAGACCTTGACTGCCTTTAAGTGAACTTACATGTTCCTGTGTGGTAGAATAATAATATATTCTTATACCTGAATTTCATCACGTTCTTTTTTATCTGGAATTGCTCTAGCTTCTGTGGTGTATTTTTCAAAAACTTTACGCTCCTTTTGCAGTTTTTTTATTTCCTTCTTTTTATATTCTTCTATTTCAGCCAGTTCTTGGGCTTTCTTCTGTTCAAAGTTTGCAATTTCTTTCCTATAATTATGAAACAAAGTTGTTGTTTTAGCCCAAATCTCCTTCATATCTGGATTTTAAGAAACAAAGTGAAGAGTCAGTATTTTGTGGTCACAGATTACAGTTCAGCATCTATTACCCCCGGGAAGACTTACATATAAATGGTATTACTTATTTAAGGAGTAAGAATTGTCACACACTTGGTGTTTGAAGTCCAACAATTTATATTTTTATATCTTCTAGTCACAAACATTATCCTGAATTTAGAAAAGCTTTGGCTAAAATCTTGCTACATTCTTCAAAACATTAGAACACCATCCCCCAAAAGCACCAGAGAAAAGAATCTGCTAATAGGAGGTCAAAAATTACACATTAGCCAAAGACACAATGCTGTTCCCAAACAAAACAAAAGTGGCTGTGGTAGGAACAGATGTGCCCCATTTAAGTCATCAGAGGTAATTATTCTTTTCTATATGCCACTTACAAATGCCCCAGTTCAAATTAAAAGATTCTCAGTGTCTATACACAAATATCCAATCCAAAGCAAAAGCATCAAGACCAGTTCTGCAAGGCCAGTTTAGGATTGTGTTACCCTTCAGAACAAAAGTATGCACATTCTCCCAAATACAGCCTTTAGGGACATCACATTAACTGAGCAGGGGCTCTTAATACTATAATTTCTGTGTAATAATTACAGTTTAACTTACACACAGAGCAACAGCTCGTTTCTAGACCTATCTCCACTGTAACTGAAGCACATGAATTGTTTCCCTGTGCTGTTGGTAACTGCACTTCAGGAGAGTCTGCAACACACGATTTAAGTCAATGCAGCAAAATGCTGCAATTGAAAATTACCTGATACTTGCCAGGGCGTGCTCTCTTTCTTCACGTAGTTTAGTCAGAGTTGCATTTTCAGCTCGAAACCTCTCAATTTCAGTTTCTAACTCAGCAAGTCTCTCCCTCAGTAGCTGGGATGGAACGGTGTTTCCTGTCAAAGCACAGCCACATGCACATTGTCTAAATGGCATCCATAAGACTGAAGTAAACAATTATAACACACCAGCTTAAGAAATAGTTAAAAAGACAAACCAAGTAATACTATTTTAGACAGTAGTAATATTGCAAAAAACTTCTACTATCCAAATAACGCAAAAGTTACATTTTAAAA
Organism: Pachycephala philippinensis; assembly: GCA_013397055.1. Classification (NCBI taxonomy): domain Eukaryota; kingdom Metazoa; phylum Chordata; class Aves; order Passeriformes; genus Pachycephala; species Pachycephala philippinensis. Next base: position 657,370 of record VWZT01010100.1, read on the forward strand.
CACTCTGCACTATTTACTCAAGTACCTCAAATATAGAGAAGATCTATCACTTTTGTAGTACTTTGAAGTACTGAAGGCATCTTTCATCTTGGTAGAACTAAAGCTATATTTGGAACTGGAATGTGAAGGGCTTCACATCAAACCAGAGAAATAAAATGAAGGTATAAGGGTATAATGAGTGTATATAGTACATGTGTAAGTACATACCATATATATGTGCCAGGTACACGTATACAGTATGATGGTATAAGGTATATCAAATAGGAAAGTTTATGCTTGTAAGTTTTTTCAAGTTTTGGTCACAACGAAGTCTGTTTACACCCGTCCCTGATGGGAAATCTATTGCAGAGGCCAATAATAGGGAGGGGTTTTGTGGGCTTTTCTGCCATCCCAGTTTGCTGTTGAGTAAATACTTAAGAATCCCTGGGGTTTCAGAGTCTGAGTATGCAACAGAATAGACTAAATACTGATGTTTCTGTGTAAGTGGTTGTCTTGCTCACCCTTAAATACTCTGAAATGCTGTAAAAAAACCCACAACCCTACCCCTCTTCCTGCAAACTTTTAGAAGTCATCTTTAGACAACCCTACACAATCAATTCTCCAAAAACAGAAAGCAGAAGTAGCAGCTTTCATATGAATCATAGAATATCCTGAGTTGGAAGGGACCCAAAAGGATCATCAAGTTCAAGTCCTGGCCTTGCACAGTACATCCCCAAGAGTCACACCATGTGCCTGAGTGCATTGTCCAAACACTTCTTGTGTCAGGCTGGTGCAGTGACCACTTCCCTGGGGAGCCCATTCAGTGCCCAACCACCCTCTGGGTGAAGAACCTTTTTTCAATATCCAACTTAAACCTTCCCTGACTCAACTTCAGGCCATTCCCTTGATTCAGAGGCATGTACTCCACAGCAGGTACTGTAAAACACACCTTTATTGGTGCCCAGAGAACCTGCAGGGATTAGCACCTCCATGTGCATGTCTCACTGTGGTTCATTTTACACAGGCTTTTATACTTCACAGTTCTGGCATCCGCCCTTGTCTGTTTGCTTATCTAAAAGCTACAGTATTAGGGGTTGGGGTGCACATAACTTGTGGTTTCTTTATCCTAGGCTACAAACACAGTACATAGTTCCTATCTAGCAAATTCATCACATTCATCTAACTGCTATTATGCTTTTCTATAACTGTATTTTATTGATTATGTTCTTCTATCCGTTAAAACAAACCTTATGACTTTGCATTTTTCTAGCCTTTCGTAACAGCTAAACATGCCTCTCCCTTCTTACCACTTTAGCCCACCAGGAGTAGTTCCCTGCTTGCAAAAATGGTTATAGTGAGACACAGCAGTCACACTTAAGTTTTCGTTAATTGATACTTATGCTAAGGTGCTTATGTCAAGTGGGGTCTGTGTTTCACCCTCGGGTCCTGTCACTGCTCACCAAAGTGAAGAGATCAGTGCCTGCACCTCCTCTTCCCCTCACAAGGAAGCTGTAACTGCAATGAGGTCTCCCCTCAGTCTCCTCCAGGCTGAACACTCCAAGTGACCTCAGCCACTCCTTGTACGGCTTCCCCTCGAGGCCCTTCACCATCTTCGTTGCCCTCCTTTGGACACTCTCCAATAGTTCAATGTCTTTCTTATATCATGGCACCCAAACTGCCCCCAGCACTGGAGGTGAGGCTGCCCCAGAGCAGAGCAGAGGGGACAATCCCCTCCCTTGCCCGGCTGGCGATGCTGTGCCTGATGCCCCCAGGACACGCTTGGCCCTCCTGGCTGCCAGGGCACTGCTGGCTCATGTCCAACTTGCCACTGACCAGGACCCCCAGATGTCTCTACAGCGCTGCTCTCCAGCATCTCATTCCCCAGTCTGTCCATACACCCAGGGTTGCCCTGTTCCAGGTGCAGAATAGGGCAGTTGTCCTCGTTAAACTTCATCTGGTTGGTGATTGCCCAGCCCTCTGATTTGTCCAGGTCTCTCTGCAGGGCCTCCCTGCTTTCGAGGGAGTCAACAGCTCCTCCCAACTTAGTATGGTTGGCAAACTTAACTTAGTATTCCCTCCAGTCCTGTGTCCGAGTCATTTATGAAGATACTGAAGAGCACAGGTCCTAAGATGGAGCCCTGTGGAACCCCACTTGTGACAGGTCACCAGTCTGATGTCACCCCATTCCCTTTAACCCTCTGTGCCTGACCTGGGAGCCTGTTGCTCACCCACCACACGATGTGTTTATCCAGCTGAATACTGGACATTTTGTCCAGAAGGGCATTGAGAGAGATGAAATCAAAGGCTTTACTGAAATTCAAAAAGACAATATCAACTGGCTTGCCATAAAAACCTAAACAAAATCCTAAACATGCACTGGAACAGCGTCTGAAACCAAGATCACAACCTTAGGACAGAAGATTTAAATACTGGGTCATGCCATCAAGCTTTCACTGAACAACTCCAATTTTAATCATAGCAAAAATGCAACAGCTGCAGCAGGGGGTTTTAGGGGCAGTCCTCCAGAGACTGCAACCATATAGATGAAATCAACTTGGGCAAAGCAGAAAAATGAATCCCCATTTCCCATATTCCACACGAACTCCATAGACACTATACTACTCTTGGAAAACACAGACAAGTCCGCCACTCCCTTATATTTCATAAGAGGAAAAAGTTAACCTAGCAGTGAATAGCATTACCCTACTGTGGTGTAAATCCACTGTGGTGGAAAGGAAGGTACCACTTCATTTTCAGCTTGCCTTTGGTATTTTCCTTCATTCAGAAACAGTGATCAAGCAGCTCCAGATCAAGTTACTTCAATGAGCTGAAGCCTCCAGAGGGAAGTAAAAAAAAAAAAAACCATGCCAATTAAATATATAAATTTTTAAAAAGAAGTTTTCACCAATCAGAGTCATTCTGCAAGCTGTGTAATTGTTAGATCTGGCATCAGACGTACAACCAGAGGAGATGTGGGGGGAGAATAGGGCCATTTCTTGCAGCAGAAATCTGTACTTAAACCCTTTGGTATAATTTCAGGTTGGAGCTTAAGCACTAGTAGGGAAGACTTGTATGACATGCCTTCTTCACCACTTCCTACCAGTTGCTGTTCTCTCACCTCCTAGCTCTGGTTCCACATTTGATTTGGTTTCATGCTCTGGATGGTAGCCTGCCTTCTGCTTTGGCTTCAGTGAAGGAAATAGCTTCATCATCAGGTTTGATACAGGAGGTCTATTTGAATCACTGTCCACTGCAGACTCTTTGGACATTTCATCTCCTTTCTTTGAGGCAACTTTTCTCTTTATTGCTTTATCTGGGACAGTTGTATCATTCTTAAAGGAAAAGTCCATCTGCAAAGGTATTTTAGTATATTTTTCACGTAAATCACTGCTAACATAATTTTCATCAAGATCACTCCATGTTCTTTCATCATCAAACTCAAACTTATTCCTGCTTATACACAACATGCTTCTGTGATCATCTGTAGCTTTTCTAATCTTTTGCTTTGACAGTGCACTGCAATCTTTGTCTGACAAGCCAAGGTCAGCATCTCCATTTTTGCTCTCTTTGCTGATGTCTGTAACAGAACTTCCACAATCAAAAAATTCTGGATCGCTTTCTCTACGGCTCACAAACACTGTCTTAGCATCTTTGTTGTCATGCTTTAACGTGGCCTCAAATTCACTCTCAGAATCTGTAGTAGTATCATCGTTGCCCTGACTCTTGTCTTCATCTACAAACCAGGGATTACTTTTTAAAGCAGGAGCTGCTTCCATGGAAGAAGCTGAGAATATTACACCGTCTGTTTTACTCAATGGATCCTTCATTCTAAAATCTGTTCCTGAATTTGAGGCTGTATGCTTAACTGGGCTATCATTTATGTTTTCCCGTGCCACACAGTCTGCCCTTTTATTTCCCTCATTTGTAAGTTCAACGGCCAGCGCCTTGACTTGCTGCTGCTTTGCCTTGATAGGAGTAGAAGACATCCTACGGCCTTTTAAAGTTTGCTGGTCTCGTTCCAAGATCCTTTGCACAAATGAGGAATTACTTGAGAAGGATATTTCATCTGCAGCTTGTTCTAGGAACAAAAATTCATCTAATTCTAGGTTCTCTTTTTCTTTTTCTTTTTCCCAGTTCTCCAGTTTATTCTGAAATGAAAGTTCAAAAGACAGTTCCGAATCTTTTACAGGGTGACCTATAGGACATTTAGAATTAGAAAAGGCACTAGCCAGTTCTTGAGACAACTGAGACTTTTCTGTGCCAGGTAATTTGGCTTTGATTTTGCCAGTGTTAGACTTAGCAAATTCTACTCTGTTCTCTTTATTTTCTATTTTGTTGTTAATTTCTGATGGGTAAGAATCTCTCATCTGTCCATCATGATTTCTTCCTGATTGCATTCTTGTTTCTAATGGCAAGATATTTTCTCCATTGTGATTCCTGAGTACCACTGTCTTCTGAATAGGACAACATTTTACTTTATTGGGGTGGTCGTATTTTTTACAAGGTGCAAAAGGATTTTCAGAAACCAGTTCTTTGCCAGGAGGCACAGTTTTCTTCTGTATTTGTGATCTGTCCCCTTTAATAACATTTCTGTCATCTGAAGCCCTTTGTTGAAGTTTTGAGGTGTTTTCTCCAAGTTTCGTCATTTTAGACTTGGCATTAGTGAATCTTGTTAAACCTTCTCCTCTTTTCAGGAAGGGTCTCTTGATCACTGCTTTATGAACACCTGATCCATTTGTCTCCTGAAAATGAGTAAAGAAAAGCAAAGCATAAAATGATAAAAAGCTTCCTACACAGTTTGAAGATTTCTTCAAATAAATCCCACATACAAGTAGGACTTTAGATGGTACATTTCTACTGGATTTCTGAAGACTTAAGTAAGTGAAATATTTGGGGCTTATTATTTTTAAGAATGTGAATGTTGCATTCAGTGTTAGCTTTCCCTGCTAGCATCTTCCTTGTAGGCTTTTAAAGCACCTACCACATCTCGGCACAATATATAAAGAAGAATAAAGATTTTTAATGTAATAATAAATAACCTGTAATTTCTGGTTTTGCTCCAGACGCTGTTCTTCTAGTTGTATCTGTTCTTCCAAAAATTCTTCAAAAGTCTGTTTCTTCTCATGTATTGCAGTTTTAATAGGTCTAGAGTAATTACAAAAATAACTCTTATAATTCTGTATAAAATAACTATGTTTAACATCACTGGTATTCTAAGACCTAAGGTGTAATTGCATAAAAGATGACAAATTCTGAGGTGCTTTAGGCATTAAGGTAATCTGAGAAATGCATTTTAACATTACATGTTTATCCAATCCCTGCAATAGTTAACATATATATCTAAAAGACACTATATGCAGGTTTTGTTGCTTTTTCTTGCACTGCTTTTCTTAACGACCCTTTCTTTCGGACAAATCACCAAACTTCCACTCGTAGTTTAGCCATGCTGCCAATTCCTACAGTATCACCTTTCCACTCAGGAATGCTACTGAGATTACATTCCCTGTCTCCCTCTTCGATACTCCTCCTCTTTCACAGGAGTGCTGGGTCTGGCTGGCATGGAGTGAGCCTTGTTCATAGCTCTGTTTTGGCTTTGTGACTACAATAGCATTGATAACATAATAATATTTCAGCTATTACTAAACCCTGCTTGTACAGCATCAAGGCTTTCTCTGCTTTTTCATGCTGCTGCCCAGCCCGGGAAGCAGGCTGGGGGTGGGCAAGACCTACCACAGGGGAGACACGGCCAGAACAACTGAGTCAAACTGACCCCAGGGCTATTCCACACCATGCAACACCAAGTTCACCAGTAAAACCTTGGGGCTTCATCTTCCAAAAGCAGCTGTTGCTCAGAGACCAAGTGGGCACCAGTCTGCTTGTGGGATGCAGAGCGTAACTGCCTGCGTATTGCCTGGGGCTCTTCCCCTCTTTCCTCTACTTATAAACTGCTTTTACCTGAACTCCCAAGTCTCCTCCTCTGATACCCTCTTGCTTTCTGCTCTGGGAACAGTGAGCAAGCAACTGGGTGGGTGCTCAGTTGCTGGCTGGGCTCAACCTGACACAGCCTGCTACAAGCACTTCATGTTTCTGTGATGACCCAGCAGAGAAGGCAGAGCTCTGAAACAAAACCAGCCACTGCTGCCATTCTATCAACTGCATCTACAAATCTTTTACCATACATGAGAAGGCTTCTGCCACAAGCACTATGATTAGCCTTAGCCATATACAGACATTCCATAGAATCATATAATCACAGAATGGTTTGGGTTGGAAACGACTTTAAAGATCATTTCGTTCCCACCCCCATCCCCCCGCCGTGGGCGGAGACACCTTTTCACTAGCCCAGGTTGCTCAGAGTCCCATCCAGCCTGGCCTTGGACATTTCAAACAATCATAACTCCTGGTAATAAACTAAAAAGTCACAGTCTTGCCCTCCTCCCACACGTTACTACTTTCAGCACATAACAGTGGATAGGAGGTTGTAATAAATCAGACTAGGAACAGCCACCATAACTGCTTATATACCCAGCTATACTGAAAGGTGCTTCTAAGCTGTCATTCCCCCAGGCTGCACACACAGCTCTTCATCCAACACACAACATCTCATCTTTTACAGCACAAGCAATTCTGAGCAAGAGCCTCTCTTACCACAGGTCTCCACAGTACCTAGAAAAATCAAAACCTTTATTAAGAAATTGCACAAATTCAGAGTATCCGACTCTTTCAATCAGGACTCAGAATTCAACCAAACTTGTGTTATTTGATAAAAACTGTATAATCATGGTCTGAATTACCTTTCCTCTGTATTAGTCAACAACTGTTCACCTCCACTGGAGTTTTCAGAGACATGTGTGGCACTTCCCACACCTAAAGGATCAATGTGATTATCGTCAGCCTCCTTTTCTGGATACCACATGTTTTTTCCTGTGAAAGCAACAGGGTTGGATTTTTTTCATCCCAACAAGAAATCAGTTTTCAGCACATACTTTAAGCAGCATTCTGGTCAGATTAAAATCAGAAGGGAGCTTCATAGCCATGTGATCTGAATTCCTACTTAAAACAGTCCTAAGATTTTCCCAAATTAATTCATAATTGAATTTGCACTTTCTTTTTAAAGGAACTAGCAATTATGCATTAAAAAATTTCCACAGACCTTAAATGATCCATTCTGATTGTTCATCTGCTTTGCTATTGTTAATGTATGGCTTAAAAACATAACTGAACAAATTTTGATGTCTGCTGTACTGATGAGCTCTCTTATCAAGCTTGTTTCCCATATAAACATGCATATATTAACAAGAATTTGATTTTTGGCTCATGCTGCTTTTAACCAAACTCACATGGACAACAACAGGAACACTCTGAGGTCTGTCAATAAACCAACCAATATATCAAGTAAACCAACAAAAATCAGAAAAGCTTCAAAATAAGTAGTAGAAAACTACTCTCACTAACTACAAGGGGAAAAAAATCACCACACATGAAGTTATCTTTCTATAAAAGACTAAGCAGTAATGTATTTGTCTCCCTTGTTTTTCAAACAATTTGGCCTTTTTGGAGGCACACACAGACCTTGCTTTTCACAGGCAGACACTTCTGAAAGACTGTTCTTCAAAGATGAGGTACATTCTCTGTTGTTCAGCTTTTGTAAAGAATCATTGTCTTGTGTATGGGAAAAAACAATCGGAGCACGAGCTCTGTCTTCAAAGATATTCTGATATCCAGATGATGGCAATTGAGGTGAAGTTGCTAAGCCTGCTGAATGCCCAGGTCTCAGCTTTTGACTTTCAGCCATTACAGTATAACCTTGAAATGAGAAGGAAAAAAATGGTTGTGTCGTTGTATTTGTATTACAAAAATACTGCTCCACAGGGAGAAAAGAAATGGCACTGAAGGGCAAGATTGATCACCCAGCCTCCATCCTTATGTTACTGCCCAAGAATAAGTGATTAGGCAATCTTGATTTTCTTCTCCTAAAATAAGCCCTAATTTAATCTTCTCATGTAGACAGAGTGAAAGAAAGACAATCATTTCAGTCAGGTTGGACCAACACTGCCAAGAGCAGAAAGTACCCCTGGCTCAACTCTAAAAGCTTTTCCCAGCCAAGAGCTGTCCCCTCTCCTTGCACCCAGCAAACACGACTGGAAAACTGATACAGGTTACAAGTCTTTGTTTTTAAATACAGATCAGCTCCCCATTCTAGTTCAGTTCATCACCTGAATGTGATATGTGTGAGCACAAACAAGGATGGACCACTTCATTTGGCTACACTGAAAGCTTAAAGCAATCAAAAGTACTGTGAGAAGCAGCTAATCAGAAAGGAAAGTAATTGTTTTACACTTTAATATGTGTGCTTTGAAGCAAGGGCTCCCATCATAGCACACATTGATCAAGTCACAGTTAGAGTTGGCATTTTATAAAAACAGGACAGTATTCCTTCTTCAGCAGCACTCAACTTTTAGGCACTGAAGCAATGCAGCATTTATCTTTGACTAATCAAGTAATCTTAAAATGAAGAACACAGAAGACACTTTCAGATTTTAACTGGAAAATGAGATTAAATTTTTCAGTTTATACAAAGTACATCATGTGCTTTCTTTCTCAACTTACCAAGAGCTGCTGGCTGGCCAGACACCATGATAAGTAGCTTCTGCTGCTCTTCCATCAGCCTTTGAAGCTGTTCCATCTGTTGTTTCTTTAACTGTTCCTGTTTCTGTTGTTGCAATTCCTTCAGCTTTTCAAATGCAAAAATAAATGAATTAGAGGCTAGGTTTATTTAGAATGTACCACAGAATTATTTTGTTATAGACTGTCAATAACTTTCTAAGGACACTTAATAATTCCTCTTAAGATACCAATAAACCAGCTAATATTTATTTAGGCACTGATTGATACTGCTGACAATATTTAAATAGTGGGTAAGTATTCTCCTATCATGTAAAATACAGGAGAAAACTTTTATAGCACCTGGTAATTCGTGGAATTCTATTCTGGAGACACACACATCCTCTCCCTCTCTCCACTCGAGTGAAGAGACATGGGGATTTATGCTGATGTAGCTGCTGGCAGAATGGTCAAGGACTTCTTGGTCGTTAACAGCAGGATCTATTAAAGTGCTGCTGAACACTTTCAGCTAACACAATTTGTACCCAGTAATTGGGAAGAGCTATTAGTGAACACACAGCCACTTACAGTGGATTGACTGACACGCTTGCATTAGGAAAAAAACAGTAAGAAACATAACAGCATTATAATTCCAGGCCTTTTTTGTCCTGATGACTTGGATGCTTTATCAGATTTAACACTAACATCTCTCTTCATCTAAATGGAATCAAGTATGTGAATGTTCACACCTACTCTGAGAACAAAAGATGTTTCTATAGATACAAGAACATTCAACTCCACTGTGTTGTGAATACCTGTGGTGAAGCACCCCCACTGTAATGACCAGCACCCCATTTCCACAGCCTCAGGTGAAGAAACATTGTAAAACTCTGTGCACCTTTCCAGGTAAAATGATTTTGAGAACAATTTCATTTTAAACTGGAACTTGTGCCACCTGGAAACAACAGCAGTTAGTCTCTCAGTAAATGCACATCATGAGGAGGACACCAACTTTTATGTGAGCATAATTGTAATTTAGGATTTGCCCTTTAGGCTTGCTGTGGCCTATTCATTGCAAGGAGTTTGCTTACTTGCAGGCACGACAAATCATATGCAAGGAACAAAATTAATCTTAATGGATTTACGTCAAGGAATTCTAGAACCATTACCTGTTCAAGCTTTTGTAAGAGTGGATCACTGTGACTGGATTTCTTCTGACCATCCACTTCACCATGGACTAAGTCTGGTTTAGAGCTTTCTATGTTTCCAGCTGCTGCTGGAAAAGGTGTTCCAGTGGTACATTGCTGAAGTGTCTGAGAGCTGCCAGACTCTTCACACAAGGAGTCATCACTTACAGAACAGCTGTCTGAAAGATGCAACACTTCTTCACGTAAAGCTGTGATGTTTTCCGGTCCAGGTAACAAATTTTCTTTCTTGAAGTTCAAACCAGTAAAACTAGGATCTAATATGACTCCAGCACGGGAACTACTGAACATCCAATGTGCACTGAAGTTTTGCTCATCAGTCAGATTCTCAACAGTTGGCATCTTGCAAATTGTATTCCAATTTCTTTGCTGATCAGCATTAACACAACAATATTATGTTCCGTACGGTTAAGACAGTATAACTTTCAAAGTTCCAGGTAGTTGGTACAGGACGGTTTTCTACCTACTTTTAGCACCTAGAAATTAAGCAGATAAATGAAATAAGAAAAACCTACAATAACAGATTCCCTGCAAAAGAAAGTTACTCTCTTATAACCAAACTAGTGTATTTATAAAAATATGTCACAATCAATAGAAACAATTTGGACAACAAGTAACAAACACCTTCTGTGCAGCTAACCAACATAATCCAGTTCTTAATTGTCTTATTTATTTGAGTGCAGTTAATATCATCTCAAATATCGTAAAGCTGTACATAGTATTTTCTCCAGTAGTACTGAGAGGGATTCAGATTTTTTTTTTAAACACTTGCAACAAAATAAGTGATTTGATGAGCTGAGAGATCTCCGCCTCATGACCTTCATATTAATGCAAAGTTTCAGATATGTCTATCTAAATACAAATACTTTACTGCACATATTTCAATGCAATGCTTATGATTTTCACATCCTCCTTACATTTCCTTCACAGAAACTCTACAACTATGGTGCCTGTTATCCTTCTTTTCCCAAAAAGCTTCTTTAAAATCCATCCAAAGGAAAGTTGAAATACTGCAACAAATCCTACAAGTGCCATAAACCATGAAAGAATTCATGTAGGAAGGAGACCCAAAGTGATTTCCTCACCTAGGAAGAAAAAGAGACAAAACTGCTGCCGATGGCAGTGTGGCAGCAGGACCTGGGCCACTCTCCCGTGCTTCCTCAAACTAATCCCAGGGCAAGTAACTCTCTGCCTGTGCGTGAGGTGTGTCAGGGGGAACACAGAGGAGAGAAGGGGCCAGGGGACCAAGGACAGACAACCACAGCAGACCAGGTTCAACAGTCCTGCTAATCAGGAAATAATTTCTTAAAGCTTCCTCATTCCCAAGAGATCAGTTCATGCCAGCTCTCACTTAGTTTTTCCCGCAGTAAAAGGGCTTATGCTTCCAACCAGAGTTTGAAACCGCGACTGGGAGAAACAGCGAAATTACATTATAGAAATGTTTTCCGACTGCCTTCTGTTTAGAGACGCTAAGGGAAGTTTCCCAGCGAAGTGCAGATTCCCGCAGAGGCACATTCAAGCCTACAAGGTTCACGGTCTGTTTTACCTGTCACCTTTCGGAGACCCTCTGGAGGCCGCCTGCCAGTCAAACCTCCCCATGAAATTTACGGCAGCAGCACCTTCGTGCCAACCGCAGCACCCAGCAGGGATCTGCCTGATCCGCCCCGGGAAGGGGAGGAGGGACAAAGGGATCCCCACATAGGTCGACAGTGGGGAGAGGAGCACAGCCACACTCCTCAGCCCAGCCGAGGCGTCGGGCCCAGCGCCCTCCTTCCTTCACCGACGCGGACACCGCCCTCACAGAGCACGCCCCAAGCGCTCCCCCGGCCCCGAAGCACCCGCACCACGACAGCTCCGACCCGCGGGCCCTCGCATATAGCGAGGCATCAGCCCCGGCCCCGCTCCTCAGGCCGCTCCCTCAGCCGCGCCCGGCTCCGACTTCCACAGCCTTCTCCTTCTATTACAAACCTGCCGCCATCGCACAGCCTCCCGGCGCCACAGGCGCGCACCGCCCCGGCGCCCCGCATGCTGGGAGCTGTAGTTCGATAGCCCTACGGCCGCCTCGCAGCTGCCCGCGAATGCGGCGCATTGGGACTACAGTTCCCAAGAGGCTCCGCGGCGGGAAGGCCGTTGATGGGCATCCACAGGGGCGGTGGTGCCCGGTCCGTGCCGGAGCTGTCAGGGCGGGAAGCGGCGGCGGGAGCCGCTCGGAGCCGGGACTGTCCCTGGCTCCCGAAGGCGCCCCGCAGCTCGGGCTGGCTCCCGGGCCCTCCCCGCTGGCAGCCCTTTGCAGAGACCTCCTGGACAGCGCCGCTCTGCTGCTGGGGCGAGCCTGCGGGCTTCCAGTGTGCTCTAGCTGCGGCTACTCACACCCTTTTAAACTTTAAATAGCAGCAGGGCGGGAGGAACGCAAAGACAAATGGGCAAAGGCACCCCCAGGCTTTCTGATGTTTTGTGCTTTAGGCGTGCTCTGTCTTACTGAGCGAAATCAGTGTTTTCCTCTAAACTCCAGCAAGCGGTAGAGCATCACGCTCCCAAGTCTTGGGGAGCGCCGCCGGCTGCGGCCTGTTCCTGCAGCTCGTGTGGGCAGGAACAGCACGGAGCTCTGCGCTCTGCGAGCCCGGGACAGCCTCCTCAGGTGCCTACTCTGGTTTTCACTGTCGCTCTTTGTTTCTGTAGTCCCGTAGGGCTCTTTCTGCTATACTCTCAGCATTTTTCCTGGACTTTGGTTTAGCAAATTACAAATGTACTCTCTACAGGATTGTCCTCAGGCTGGATTCTGCATTAACAGTGATAAGCTAATGTGCTAGAATATAGAAGGATTTGTACTTGTGTCTTTCTAAACCACAGCATCACGTTCAGTCCATTTGACATCTTTCGTAGCAAAATACTAGTAGAGGGGTTTGGGGTTTTTTTCCAGTTTACTTGCGCACTTATGGTCTTATAGGACTACTGATTATTGATGGTCTATTGTTGGGTGATAATTTTTTTTTTTTTTTGCTCTCTCTGTGTGCTAAAAATATAATCCATTGCTGGCAGCGGTGTTGACTTTGTGGTTTGATCATGAAGTACAAGCTTTAGTGCTTGTGTGAAATCCTTTTGAGGCTATTGGGACCCTAGGGATCTCCAGCAACACAAAATTGTAAGAATTAAACCAGTGAAAATTGTCACCAGTTACACTTTGCATAACTTTCTTATTGGATGCTGCAACAACACAGTATTCCAGTTATAAAAGTGTTTATTAGCAGTTAATCAATTCTGAACACACACATTAAATGTAACAGTTTTAATTCAAATAAAAATTCTGATTTTGAATTTTGGAAATTTTGACATTCAAAACCAGTAAAGCCAAACACTGCTAAAATTCCTTAAGAAATTTCATTCTCTGGGGAAATAGGAAAAAAGGGGCTACTATCCACCTTTATTGGCGCCCAGAGAACCTGCAGGGGTTAGCACCTCCATGTGCATGTGGTTCATTTTACACAGGCTTTTATACTTCACAGTTCTGGCATCCGCCCTTGTCTGTTTGCTTATCTAAAAGCTACAGTATTAGGGGTTGGGGTGCACATAACTTGTGGTTTCTTTANTGCTTAGGGCTAGGTCCCTGCTTGCAAAAGTGGTTACAGTCAGATACAGCAGTCACACTTAAATCTTTCACTAATTCATACCTATGCTAAAGTGCTTTTGTCACTTATGGCAAGTGAGGCCTGTGTTTCATCAGGACCATCCCCAAGAGTCACACCATGTGCCTGAGAGCATTGTCCAAATGCCCCTTGAGCTCTGCCAGGCTGGTGCAGTGACCACTTCCCTGGGGAGCCTGTTCCAGTATCCAACCATCCTCTGGGTGAAGAACCTTTTTCTAATATCCAACCTAAACCTCCCCTGACACAACTTCAGTGAGAGAGACAATTTTGAAAGCTTTACTGAAATCCAAAAAGATTACATCAGCTGGCTTCCCTTGATCAACTAGGTGGGTTACCTTGTTGTAAAAAGAAATTAAGTTCATCAAGCAGGACTTTCCCCTCATGAACCCATGCTGGCTGTGGCTGATGACTGCATTGTCCCATTTTTTTTCATGTGTGAGCAGAGAGTACTTGTATGCCCAAAGCACTGCTAATGCAAAAAAAACCCAACCAAAAACAAGCGCCACAATATATATGTATATAATGACCTGATGTGCCCTTTGATCTGTTACCTACCTGACCTAAATGCACATATTACCATTACAGACTTGCCAGTTCCATCAGGTGTACAGTGTATACAGACATAGGTAAAATTGCATCTCATAGTGTTGACTTTCCAGGTTTTAATGAAATCCCAAATTCAAATAGATTATTTGAATAATCTCTCTCCTTGACTAACTAGTTCTTATTTTTTAGCTAATAATTTATGTTATTCCACTGTAGCTGGCCATCTGATTTCCTTTTTACTGCACTGAAGAAACAGTGCACACACTGAAAATCAAATAGGTCAGAGAGTAAGAAAATAAGCATATTCCTTAAATGTAGTGTAGGTAACACGCTCTCAATCTCAGCCTAAAATTACCTCAGGGTAATGTGTTTTGTTGGAGTTTTTTTTTAATCTGGAACCTTAGCCTAATCATCTCCTCTCAACTTGGCCCTTGATATATTAATCAAACCATAACCTTATATCAGATTGTGAAGTGCTGATGTCAGTGCCATTTAAGCATTTCCTCTGCATTGTCACTGTCTCTTGATTTATTCTCTCTCCGCACTACAGCAGAATCTTTCTGCAGGGTTGGTGCAAGGTTTTATTGACCTTGTAAAGGCTTTGGCATGATTTTACCAATGATTTTAAAGCCAGAAGGACCTACTGGGTAATTAAGTTATTTGGGTTTAGTCTAAAGAAAAGGTTCTAATAAATGTTTCCCCATTTGCACATACATAGGGCAGAAAAATGTGAATTAGGAAATGAACACAAGTACTTCACACAGTATCTGCTTTCCTTTTTTTTTTTTTTTTTTGGCAGTCTTTAGTGTAGGTATTGTTTATTTATAGAAGCATAGAAGCTTAATCAGAATTTTCAGTCTATGTGGAGCTCTCATTAAGATAGAGAAAAGGCATTTTTGTTCCAAATGGCCTCTCCAAGAGAGAGGGAAATTTAACATCAGATGTTTTTGCAAAGCACAAGAACTGAATTCCTTCCACATTACCTTTGAACAAGCAGTTTCTGATTTCTTCTGCCTCATCCTGCAAGTCCAGGATGAATTTAGAAGGGCCAAGTATTCTACAGTGTCAGCTCTGTCCAGTTGTCTCACAAATAAAATTACTTGGCCTTAGGTCACTGTGGAAAATCTACATCATCCAGTAGACTTTTCAGAAATATAAATAGAGTAAAAGTCATTACCAGTGACACTGATACAAACCCTCTGGATGAGATATGGACACGGTGTACTGGGACCCAAACATTCCTCGGTGAAAAAATTTACGACTTGAATGTTTTGTTTTACAAGCATGTGTTCTCTTCATACTGGTTACTGTAGCGTTAGCAGCGCGTCTGCATCGGTTTGGCTTGGAGCAGTAATGCAACTTTAAGCCAAATCAAGAGCTGCCTAAGGTTGATTAAGTTCTCAGAGCAGTTTTGAAGCATACCCTCTGAATGCCTTTCAGAGAAAATTAAACTGTGCACTGTGCTTCAAATAAGCTTAATGGGGGCATTGTTTTTGGCTTTGTTCTGTCTGAACCCGCCCAGTCATAAGACC
Organism: Pachycephala philippinensis; assembly: GCA_013397055.1. Classification (NCBI taxonomy): domain Eukaryota; kingdom Metazoa; phylum Chordata; class Aves; order Passeriformes; genus Pachycephala; species Pachycephala philippinensis. The sequence goes on from VWZT01010100.1 coordinate 672,880, forward strand.
AGCTAGCTCGCACTTAAGACTTATTTACCACTGATGTGCTCTGAAACCCTAGAAAGCCCCGTGACATGCTGAGGAGCTCATAGGCTATATAAAGAAGTCAGTGCTCTGTGCAGTATGCTCATTTACACGATGTTTATGATTCTTTTAAAATCAGCTTTTACAATAACTTGACACTCATAAGTGTCCAGGGAAAAAACATACATTGATGATACATTTTAGTCACTTAAACCAAATACTGACATTTTATTGTCATAAATTCTACTCCTGCATAAATGAAACTTTCCCAGTCTCTCATATCTTAGCATAGTTTGTCGCAAATGACGTGCAGCCGATTTTCATTCAAGTTGTTTTACAGATGATTTAGATTGACACTGCTGAGAAGAGCAGCTCTCCTCCTACTTCCATCTCTTCCCTGCCTCACCCTCACTTCCACTGCTTCACTAATAATTTCTGTAAATTTTTGCTGTAGACCAGAGATGACTTCTATCAGAAAACAGGTCTGCATTAATACTGGCCTCTTGGGGGTTTTGTTGTAGTTGGGGTGTGTGTTGTGTGTTTGCTGCATTGGGTTTAGTCCGGATCAGTTTTCCAAAGTTCTGTGTGGAAGGAGAACTGAGGGCAAGGTTGTTCCAGCCCAAATTAAGGTAATTCCACATTACTAACAGCATGTATTAGCAATAAGAGATTAAGACAAGAGTTTGCACTTAGTTCAAGCCACGATTTTACTGAAAATGTAGGTCACACTGAATTTTCCACATAATTAAACAAAATGAATAAAACTGATTAAGATATGTTCCAAGTGGGTTTGATTAGCATGCTGATGAAATGGGATTTGTTTTGGAACTCCCTAGAATTGCAAGAATATGAGAGACTACTTAGGTGGATAGTGGGAACAGAAGTTTTCTCAGCCAAAAAACGTATCTTTTTTTCTTTTAACAGGATGGCAATGGCAATCTTTGCAAACTGTGTGTTCTCTATTAAAGTGAAATTCTTATCTATGCAGGAGAAGAGCAGGCTGAAAGCATCCATAAAGAAAACGGTAGTTAATTTCGTGCTTAATCACAAAGTAAGTGCCATACTTATTTCTGAGATTTCAGACGGAAAATACCAAGTGGTGCAAGCATTGTAGAGTTTTGCCTTCATGTAGAGAAACAAGAACTGTAGACATTATATCCTGATTCAATATTAAAATGAAAATAGTCCATTTACATTTTTAATGCATGTGACAATGTAGCACTGAAATGTCATATAAAGAAATTAAGAACAATATTCTCCCTTTGCAAAAGAACCAGGGAGGGTTTTTTCCCCTGGCTAAAATTGCCATGCTGTTGTTGTTCTCTCATTGTTGGAGAGGGGAAACTCTGAATAAGGAAATGCATCACTGAATTGGGTTTTAGTTATGTTACTGTTAATGTAAGAATTTGGGGTTTGCAGACTGTTGTGTCCCTGTACCTGATCGTTCAATGAAGGGCCTGGATAGTTTACTAATTGAATCAGTAAACAACATAAGCCTAAATGATGTAAGTTAATTCTTGTTACTCTGTGAAAGTGAATAGGTAAATGCTGTTAGAAGTAATTTTTTCCCAGCAAACATGTATGTTGTGTTTCAGATTGGGATTGGTAATTACACTTTTGATACCTCTGTACTTCAGCAAATCCATAGAATCATAGAATTATTTAGGTTGGAGGAGACCTTTGAGATCATCAAGTCCAACCATCCTAATTCTGCCAAGTCTGCCACTAAACCATGTCCCTAAGTGTCACATCTTCATGTATTCTAGATACTTCCAGGGCTAGTGACTCAACCACTTCCCACACAGTCTGTTCCAATCCTCGCTTCAGAGACTTTTATCTCAAATTTTGCTTTAGAGTAATGACACTAAAACCATGCAGTACTTCCCTAGGGTAGATGACTGTCTTTTTCATTTTATAACAATTTACACAATTCTTAGGATCCCTTCCATGAGATAAATCAAGTTGCATAAAAAGATAGTCACAGAAGGCAGTGCATGCAGCAGGTTTCAACCATCCTTCAGTCAGCCATTCTCCTGTAATGGAAAGATAGTTTTAATTATAGTCCTTTAATTATAGTTGCATTATCAGATGACACATAACTAACAAACAGCTACTGCTGAAGGCCTTTGGATAGTACAGCTGTTATTAAGAGTAACTGCCTATCCACCCTTTTGTTAAGCCTATGGCTCATTAAATCCCACTTTCCCCCATACCTCAATTCTTTTACTGTGCTATTGAAACATTGAATAGGGTAATCTTTATTCATGTAATTTGAGTTCCTATGACCTAACAAACAGCTATGACTTAGCAACAAGATGAAAAACACTAAGGCAAGAATTTTGTTCATCTCTGTTATAACTGAAGGCAAAATTATGTTAGTCTTAAATTGGAAGAGCTTTGCCAGTAGAACATCCCCAATTCTGTAATGACTTTGCCTAAATCTTATTATGTGAAACTCACTTTTGATGCTCTTCCTCAATTGCTATATGGCAGAAGAGTATTCCTTTCACTTTTAGACGTGGAAATAATACATATTTATGTGGGTTCTGGTGAGTAAGGAGTACATGAGCAGTAGTGTATAAATGTACTAAGAAACTGTAATGACTACATTGCATAAATCAGCAATGACACAAGGAAACACTATTCGTGGTAAATGCTTTTTATGATGTGCAATTGTTTGGATATTAAGAATCCTAACATATTTCAGGTAGGTGAAATTAGATAAATATTTGATAAATAATGTTCAATCATTGGTAGCTTTTACGAGAACTGAATCATAGAGACATAAAAGATTCTGAATCTCAATGCATCGATCTGTAAGAATACAATAAAACAGTTTCACTATATCATTAATTTACAAGAGAAATAGCATTTGTATTGAAGGAAAAAACCCCCAGTAAAAAAAAAAATCCACACAATAATTAAGAAGTGGGATGCTGTTCAGTTAGATTAACCTTTCATTTTGTCCCAAAGGCATTTGAGAGACAGAGACTTGTTCTTGGATCAATACTGAACCACAGTAAGACATTGCTATGCAGACTCTTATGTCAACATTTTACTAGCTGTTGCCTGTGGTTCATGTAAATTAAAGAGCATTTTGCCTTTTTCCTCCTGCCTTGAGAGGACAAAATAATAGAGTATTCATTACTTTCATTTAATCTGTAGGTTGCACTTTATGTGTGTTTTAGGATCATGTGGTGCACTTAGACATTTCGTAAGAAATTTATTATCTTCCTTATGTTATTTCATCAATACATTAAAGCTGACAATATGAATCAACACCATGTTATTATCTTTCAATCTCATTTATATTCCATTTTATTTCAGGGAGGTTATTTTACTATCTCTTAGCTCTGCTTGAGATACTTTGCAAGTAGCTCAGTATGAGGGCAGAATAATATCCAACTCTTAAATACTGTTTTCATATTCTAGCTGCAATAATATATTCCATGGATATTGCACTAACAAGAGTTGAAGTTTTATTTCAGTGTGGAATTAAATGATCCATTTTCAGTATTTATTGTTTTGTGTTCTTTCTGCAATTTTGCAATAGTTTTTAGTTTAATAATCTCTTCTTTTAAAGGTGAGCAAAGAAGAAGGTATTTTACTCCGAGTTAAAAATGCACCTGGATGAGGGAACTGGTGATGAGGCACTATAAAGATGCTGATGGAATTCTATCAAGTTAGACACCACCAAACTGAAATAGACCACATTGTTTCCAAAAAGTTGTTATCTAGAAAATAGGACCTGTGGCAGGTAACTTCCATATTACTTGTAAGCCCTGTGCTACACCAGTTTTGAACATACTCACTAGATGAATTGACAGGATACTTTGCATAACTAGTCACAGGCTGTAAGTTAAAAAAAAATAATTTATTGGGATCTTATTAATAGAGTAACACTCTTGGGGAGAATTCAGTGCTTTCATCAGGAAGACCATTTGCTCTCCAAATGGTGACAAGAGCTTCCATTGCAGTCATTATGAGAGCGTCTTCAGCTGGATCAAAGGAGAATCAGGGAACTGTTATAATTATCCTCCAACTGGCCCTAGCAAATACTCCAGCATATACATAATCAATTTCTGTTGATTATCTTAAACTATATGCAAAATATATCTGAGCTGTTGTAACTACATGCATAGACTGTTCTGTGTACCCTTTCCTTTCCTGTATATGCGAGAAGAGTTTCCAGAGATTATTCCAAATTACCGATCCGTGTGCAGCTTGGTCTCCTCCTTTGCCTACAGCATAAACTGCTTAGGGGAGTACCCTGGACTGCCTGGATTGTCAGAGCAAGAAGTTAGCCAGCATATCTAAACAGATAACACCTTCTGGTTGGCCTAAGCACAGCTGGTTTGCCTGGGGCAGTCTCCAAGGAACTCCCCCACAGCTCCCCCTCAGCTCCTGTGTCAGTTCCTTCATTTTTAAGCTGGGTAGGAGTTCAGTCAGCCAGGAGATCAGTTGCTGGGCTGCAAGTCAGTCCATTGCCTCATCTTTGCAGAAACTAGCAGGGAAATTGTCACCCTGCTGGGGAGGACTGGCAGCAGCTCTGGTCGTGCAGTACCCAAATAGGAAGATCAGAGCAGGTGGCCGTGGGTCAGTCTATTTGGCCTCCTCATGGTGGCTTGTCTGCAGGTCCAAGATCAAACCAGGAACTTGAGTCCATGGGTCTGGGACAGAACCAGGGAGGTGGAAGGCTGGATACAGACATATTGGCACCATAGTTCAGCTGAGAGACCATAGGTAAGAGCCTAAGCTGAAAGACACATGAGCAAAGGAGGGGCAGGAATTTGCAGTCTTCTCGCAGCAATCTTTCAAGGCTCCACATCTGTGCTGCCAAAGCTGGCACTGAGCCCAAGGTGCCAGGCCCTCTGGAGAGGTGCGAGACGGTCAGAACTCTGACAGCTACATCATTCTTGTAAGTACGGAGCAGACAAAAATTTCCCTCTTTTATTGCAATTGTAATATAAATTCCATAGATTCTGCCAGAGATACCTCTTCCTTTTGGCAAAGGATACCCAGAAGTTTTGCCTTGCTGAAGATCAAATAAAACCATTTCAGCCTGCAATCGGGATGGACACAGAGTCGTTGTCATTTACATTTACAATGTCATTTACAGTATGCAAGTAAGAATTTTTTTCTGTTTGTATATTGACTTGCTCCTTGAGTTTCATAAGTGCTTATCAGAACCCTTTTTTGAGTACTTGTTTGAAGCTCACATAATAAAAAATAATTTGTCATTTGTTTGCGGATGTTACCAAGTTAATGGTTACCATGTGGCATCTGTGTAGCATCTGTTAACAGATTTCCTACAGGCATAATTACCAACAGCAGTTGCAGCTCCTGCCACAGCATGTTTTGAGAGAAGCAAAGGAAGTACTTTTACATAAATCATCAGATGGTCTTTAAATAATTCAAATGAAACATTCTAAACAAAGACCTTGTAAGAGCTTAAAGAACTATCCCGAACTCATGATCCCTTAGACAGACAGCCTACAGCTCGGCAGTGCACAACACAAGTTTTCATTACAGGCACTGAGTGCTGCTTTTGTGTTCTGAACTGCATAAATGAATGTGGGCCATTGATACAGGATTAGTTTCAATCATCCTTCCCTAGTGTATATTTCAAAAAATAGCTTTTTAATATTTCATAAATGCATTATTTAGCCTATGCATTACGAAATGCAAATCTTTCGAATCCTGTAAAAACTGGTCTTCAGGATAGACTGGGAAATCCATTCCTTCTGGAAGGTGTTTATATCATGGCAAGGATAATAGGCTTTGTAGCCCAGATAGAGTATGCTATTTATTGTCCTTTTCCATAAATCAGCCCTGCAAAAATAATCCATTTGTTAAGCTATTTTTTAGTCAAAATGCTATTTAGTATTTAGTTAAATCAAAATTAAAAAAAAAGGGGGGGGGGGGGGCGAATTCAATCTCTAAATGAAGGCAAGTCCTGAAACTGAGTAGAAATAATTTTTATTCTTAGAGATGTATAGTCAAACTAATACCTAAAGCTCTTTGGTCAATGAAAGGTTTGGCTTTATTTTTAAGTCTGTTTTCTGCCTATGTGTAATCAAGTGACTATTGTAGAGAAACTTTCTGCAGTTGCATATGCATTCTGTCCCCTTTAAAAGACCTCCTTGGCTGAACTATAAACCATGAGAAATACCCAGGATGATAAAAGGTTTCTGGAAATGTATTCATGTTTTGGTTTTGAGTTTGGTTAGACAACCTAAGTGTACTAGTTTGAAAAAAAAACAGTGGGGGATCACAAGTCAGAATTACAATTTAATAGGAAAATTAAAATAAATGCAATAGTACAAGAACACTGACAGAGTCAGGATACAACCAGACTCCCTGTTAGTCAGGGTGGTGGTAGCTGTCCAGATGAAGTGGTCCTGTAGAAATGGTGATCCTGTAGAAGGGTCTGGTCTTCACCTGAAGGTCCAGTGGTAGCTCGTGTCCTCTGGGAATCCGGTAAGTAAGGGTTATTTGTGTCGTTCCAAACCCCAGATTATACCCAGGCGGGAATGCTTGGCTCCTCCCCCCGGGCGGAGCATCTCCCACTGGGCTGATGTCATTCTATGAGTCATGCGGTGGGTCCTTGCTTGCCCATTAAACAGAGATAGCTCCCGCAGGGAGTTGTCAGGGATGAGTCCTGGTAGGAGATAAGGAACACTGCCCCACTGCTTTAACAGCTTGTGAAGATGATAACAGAATACTCGGTTACATCTTACATTGTAACCTAGGACAATAAGTTAGCTGTTGCAAGGAAAATATCAATCACTCCAGAAAGAAGTTGCTATTCTAACCTGAAAATAAGCTAATAAAAGCAGGCTAAAATAAGGCTCAGCTTGTTTTTTAGTACATATTCCCTAAGAACACATTCTGTCAAGTCACAAGTCTTTTCCAATCCTGCAATATAATTCCACAATCTCCTCCCCTTTCAACTACATCCTGCCCCAAGCACTCTCGATCATGCTGGAACTACGGCTTCAACAAATCTGTCACATGTGTCTGCACAAGAATTTGTATTCAAGGGGTTTCAGTACCAAAGTAGCCTCATAAAAGCACATAGTGATTTTTGTGCTATTATAGACATACTGCAGTGGTGACTTCTTTTGTAGGCAATAGCTTGAAACCTTCAGCTCTGCCAGTATATCAAATAACCTTTACAAGCTCATGTGTTCCTCTTCTTCTAGAAGAGACTTGATTAATGATTTAGAGATTAAAAGTTCTACGGCTCCTTATATATTTCTGGAGATGTCTATTTGTCAAGCACTGATGAATATTATGCCTTCATTTCTTAAGTACAAATAGAAGTTCTAATTGTGGCATGCTGATTGACATTTTGTAGTGAAAGGCAGTGTTACACTGAAAGTGTTGATGTTTTAATCACAATTTAAATATTGCACAAAAAATACTCATTTCAGGTAGTGATGTTACAGCCTTACACTAATTAAAATAGTAAATCAATCGAAGCTAAATATATCTTTCCTTTGGATGATAAAGCTGCTGTTTGTGGATTTGAAGCTTTTATCAATGGAAAACTCATCACTGGAGAGATAAAATATTATTGTACTTTGCCTTTGATGTAGCTCCTTCAATCTCAAGATCTGAAACCACTTAATTAGTAATGAAGATGTGCAACGCTAATCTTAGTTTCTCTCATGTCTTTGGTTGTTGCCACTTAGCAGTATTTCAATGTAGTCATGTCATTTAAGAGAACCTTTCATAAGTTTTCTGTCTATAGAGATTAAATTACTTATTTTGGAAAAACCTTTCATAAGTTAAAGAAAAGAATGGTGAATCAAAAGGATAGGTATTATCAAAAAGCTATCAGTCAGAGTGATGGAGCTTAGCAAATGGACCAAGATGCACCAGTATGTTGAATATCGTGGTGTAGTGCCTACTAGAAAATGTACAATTGCCCAGTTACAGACTCCTTGCTGAGTCATGTCTTTGTTGGGAAATTTCTTTTTACTAGAATACATTTGGACCTTACATTTGATACCATTCATTAGGTTTTGCCAGAAATTAAGGAATTATTAAAAGTTTTCATATTATGGTTTCATTTTTCCTTACACTTCAAAAACAAATAGTAGTTTCTGTTTTAGCATTTAGATTCAGTCCCTCTGTACACTAATTAAATTATTGGTTTGGAAAACATAGGCTTTAATAAGATAATTATAGCTAGCTTCTGGTTTTTGTTTTGGGGTTTCCGTAGGATATTTTTGTAATAAGTGTTGGAAATTAATCTCCATGTCCTACAGTGGTGATTGAAATCACCTATGTCACTACGCTGAGTTTTCAGAATGGCTCCATCTCCTTCCATATGCCAGCTTCTGTTTCGCTATGGCAACAGGACAAAGCATTGCATGCAAACATGCAGGTTTGTTAAAACACAATCTTAAAATAACGTCTTGTTAGGAAGCAAAAGTTCTGTGCCTGGAGGAACATAGTTACACAAGAGACTCCAGTAACCTTATGATTGTTTTCCTTTTAGTTTCTCCTCTTTTGTTAGCGAATAATTGTTTATAATCATTCTTGTCATAAAGCAACTAAACCATAAACTTAGGCTTGCTGTGATTGGTAGAAGGCCTTGTAACTATCTCAAAGGATGTATTTGCTCCTGTAGGACTTAGAAAGTTGACCTGAGTTGGCACATCTCCTATTTTGAGTTATCTCTGTCTGTGCTGCTGTTTCTCCTTTGGCCTGCACATATTGACCTCTGTCTGCAAAATGGGAGCTGATTCCACAACATCATGTGGTATCTTGGGTCATTTCTGTATCTTGTTTGTATTATTAGACCTATCAAATCGCTTTTTAATGTTATTGCAGAAATAAACTAAGAAGCAAGGTCTGCAAATCAAAGCTAAAAAAGAAAAAAAAGACATGCAGTTTTACCAGTGAGGTTTGGAACAGTTAGCCAGGGAAAATGATGAACTCACCTTCTCTGAAATCCAGTCTGGGTGGCTGTTACCAAGCTTTGCTTTAGAAAATAAATGTAATGTGTTACAGAGGAGATCATGTCAAATGACCTCTTGATCCTTTCTAACCTTTTAAGCTATCAATACCCATAATGAATCAATGTGGTTATTCTTTGGGTAGCCTAGGAACAAAAATTTGTCTAACTAGTTTGGTATTCCCCACTTTCGTCCAAAGAGTTAAAAAGGACAGAAAACAGCTCCTTCTCATGGATATGTCAAGGCATGCAGATTAAACATCAATTTCCCTGGAGTGTCATTCATATTTTTTTCTTTTCTCTTTATTTAGTGGATTTTCCATGGATATGTGTATTGAGATACCATCTAGCATTAAACACATACATAGTTGTACAGATAAAGGTAAATGAATGTCACTGCAGCTATGCCTCTGCCTTGACAGTTCTGTTGTGTATTTAAAATCGAAGTTTTATCCTAGGAAATACTTGTGCCTCATCTCTTTGGCTTCGTGCACTGTTCATTCTGCAAACAGCTTGGTTCTCTGTTCTTCTGAGCTGAAAATTTCTGTTGTGCTTGAACCCTTTCTGGTTTGTCTTCTTATCTAAAAACACATTGGGGAAAGTGAATGACATTTTAAAGAACATAATGTGTAAATGGAAACTGTACCTTGTAGACTTTCTTTAGCCTCTTTGGGAATAGGCCTTGCGACTACCTCTATTAAATCTTGTTGTCATTCTCTGTCCTTACAAAATAATTAATAGTCACTATATTGTCATTAAATAAATATTTAAGTGTTTTTTCTTTTCCTCTTCTAGAAAACAAACTGCCAGGCTGTAACTGAATTAGTTAACAAGGCTTTGTTCTAAGTATCTAGATTTCTTAGGTCTACCTACCTCAAAAGTGGGTAGAGAAGCATCCCAACAAAATGAGAAACATAATGCATAACTTGTACCATTCATGACGTAATAATGAATATGCTAAAACATCATAAACAGGAACAGTTCAGTTTTGATGAGTATTTCACACCATGGAAGGCAATGCATTTTGATCCTTTTTCTTAAGCTGAGCATTCTCCAGAAATTAATTTTCTTTTCAGTTGCACAGAATCTTTTGCGGTGTTTTTGTCATTTGCCTCATACAAGTAAAATGTTTTAACACAGTGTCTAATCATTTCTGTTAAATCACAGTTTTTTCCTAACTGTTGTGCTGCCGTTTGTATTTCCTAGAAATGTGACTACAGTGTTCGCTACAGATGTAACATTTGGAGCAGTGGATGTGAACAAACAAGTCACAGCTGAGGCTGGAACTAAGTAGCATCTATGAGTCATGTAATTGCTGTACTAATTAAATATAAACAAATTATTAAACCATTACATTTTTAGGACTGTATTTACAATTCACACACAAATATTTATAGAATCTGTCAGTATTTTATTCTAAGGCATCTGGCCTTCCTAGAAGATTTTGCGTTCTGCTGTAGTTGTTGCTGCTGCAGTGATTTTTCTCAAAGGTATTTGAATCTTTTCCACTAAAAAGTGAAAAAGACATAGCTGGCACTTCTAGTACTCTGAAGCACCCACAAACAGAATCCAGGTATGGCTGTGTCACAGAAAACCTCATTATCACCACTGGATAACATTAATAAAAGGTTAGGTAGGAAAGGAAAGATCAATTCCAGCGCCTTTTACTTGCACTCACAGGAACTCCTTGCCCGAGTAATACACTTAAAACTCAAGAGAATATCTTAAAATATGTGATTCCAGATTATTACTATCCCACACGTTTTGTGAAGTCCCTGGCACTTTTAGTTATTTTCACTCCTTTTTATATTTTTTTTCTTAGATAAAATGCTGCAGAGGTGAAATGCAAAGTCTTCACATGACTAATCTGTCCATCCAATGTTGAAACTGATTAAAATATGTAAGATGACAGATAATATTTTCTTTCCAACAATGATGTCTTTTCTTATTCTTCCTTTTCATCAGTGCTGTTTAGTTCAAATGTATTTGTTTGGGGATTTTTTTATGATGACTGCAATAATACAGCAACTCCCTCAAGGAAAGGAGAAAGAAAATGATTCTTATTTGTGCAAACCTTTCCTTCCCTAGTGGAAACACTTTCACTTCTTCAGGCATTTCATTGTTCCATTTTTGAAAACCTTTGTGTTTTACAGCATCTCTGTTCTTAGCAAGGACAGTATGCACTTCTGGTTTACATATTCTTTTTAATTCTCACAAACTGATGGTGGCATTGATGACTCTAAAAGATTATATCTGTGATTTTTTTTTTTTAATTTAGAATCAGTGCTGTTTTCAGAAGAGTAAATTGGATAAGAACATGAAACCACAAAATTGCTTTTTCAGGTTTTCATGTGATACCTGGGATATAGGTAAAGGACAGGGAATTTTCACGTTTCAGGCATTAGAAGTAAATGACACATATATTTGTTAAAACTCTAAAATATGGCTATATTCTGCTTTTATTCCAAAAGAAGAATAATGAAGATGTTTGGGTACACTTGTAATGAAATAATATTTGTCCACTGCCCTGATGATTTTGCTTCTCCTCCTGTAAACTTGCATGCTTCTGTTTCAACCAGAGTTTGAAACAGCGTTTGAAGAGCAGCTGTCCAATAAAATTATTATTTTAATAGATTGCTCAAATTCTATGGCAGGCTCAGCTCTGCACCAAGGAAAGCCAATTGCTTTACATGTTTTGGAAATTTTTTTTCAGAGAAAGAATGAATACAGTCAAATTTGGGACAGATGAGTTCCTCTATTTCCTTTTTACCCAAGAGCCAGCTGTTACCTTCCTGTCATAGCTTAATTTTATGCACATCGTTATTATCAAACCAGCGTAACACACTGAACCACGACCAGGAACGTGTGGCTGTATGTAATACTTCTATTCTGATATTCCAGTCATAAATTTTAAGCTTGTGTGTTGGGGAAGATGAAATAGGAAAGCCTTAAAAATATGATCACCTGGCAAAAGATGCTGAGAATATGGAAACTATAAGCGAGATTGAAATGAAGACAAGCTTTGAGATACCAAACTCCAGTTACTGAACAACTGGAAAACAATGGTATGGCCGACTGAAGGTAATCCCCCTTTGATGAAACAAAGCCCTCTGCTTGCAGACACGTCCAAGGGTCAGAACAGACCCTGCCAACTTGGCAGAGGGTTTGTTACAATCCGGTTTGAACTCAGAGAGGTGAAGAAGGCTAGGTTTCTGTGCATAAACTGGAAAGAACTTAGAAGGTTCTTAATATTCCCAGAAACGAGATTAAAACCAAACGAGGTTAGATGTTGTTGCCAAAAAATTGATGTATTATATTTAATAGTAGAGAGGCAAAGAGAAGGAAAGAGAAAAGAGAGAAAGAGATAGAAAAAGAGGTGTGCATGGGGGGGTTGAGGGGACAGGGAGAGGTGACAGGGGTTAGTTGGAAGCATATCACCCATCCGAGGGTCCCGACGATGTCTTATTGCTCCTCTCCATCTGGTCTCCTTGGTGGTGAGGGTCCCCCGTCGCTGCCACATGCCAGAGAGTACAGAATTCCGTGGGTTAATACACGCTTTGGGCCAGCTGGGAATGCCCATGTGTCTCCCTTGCAGGGGCTAGTTTGACACACTGTCCCCTGAGGATCTGTTGCATTATCTCTGGTGCAGGGTCTGGGGACTCCTTTGAGGGCGGCCCCTTCGGTGGGCCATGTCACCCCCTTCTGCTGTGGATAAGCTTTCCCCTCCTGGGCGAGGGCCCCTCAGCTGGGCTCCTCTGCACAGTGGAGGATGGGCTGTCACCGTGCCTCTGACCAGAGGCTTTTCCAACACACACCCAAAACCTCTCCTCCCTCCACCCCTTGGTGCGAGGGTCTGTGCAGCCTGGTAGCTGATAGCCCCGGGGCTGTGGTCTCCACCTTCGAGGTGTTAATCCCATGCTTTGTGAATGTCCCCAGCCCTGAGTTGTTACTTTATCTTACCTTCATCAGCGAGCAGTCCGGGGCCTCTCAGAGCCCCATTCAGGGTGTGGTAGTTCTCTCTGCAGCTTTTGTAATACAGTTTTAAAAGTCCTTCAAGGTAATGTTTAAGTCATAATTTATAATATTTCAGTCTCTGACAGGGTTCAAAAAGCAGTTTTTAGGGTTTAAAATATAACGCCGTATGGTAACGCGATGATTCTTATAGGTTGTATGTAAATGTTGTAGGATTTGTAGCACGTTCTAGATTGGTTAATGAAAATTAGAATATTCAGCACAGAAGATGATTAATGTATTGTAAACGGCAACCATGCACTCTGTCTTTTCCACTCCTCTTCTACCCTCTCTCCCTCTCTTGCTTTCCTGTTTCTCTGACCTGCTTCGGGCTGCATCTGGCAGCTCCTAGCAGGTCTTCTATACCCACGCCCTTTCACAATAAACCCCATGCTCTAAGACCGACTTCAGAGATCTCTCGTCTCCGTCCCGACCGTCCGAAACAGGCCGAACCAACATACACACATCCTACACTTGTGTTTCCTTATTGTTGCTCCGTGCTTAATATTTTAATGCTCTTAAAATCAATCTTTACTCACAGATTTCATAGAATTTTCTTCATTTTCGATGAACATCATACATGATTTGGTATCACTGAAGGGGTTTACTACAGTAAGTAAATCACTTTGGTTGCAATCTAAAGAATGCTTTTTGTGTGGAATGCTTATCATTGCAAAACTCTAACATGCAACTTCTCTTTTTTTTTTTTCTTTAGGCCGGCTTTTAAAATTTTTCTGTAATTTAGTCTATTTGAAGTAAATTTGCCCTAATAACAAGCACAGTCACATCTGAATATTATTTCCCCCTAAATATATCTTTTGGAGTCTCATACCTCTCATTGCTTGATCACAACAGAAATTACTTCCTTCCTTCTGGAAATCTGTAATTTGTAAGTGAAGGCAGCACTTAGACCAAAGAACATTCAGTGAAAAGTAAAATGCTTTTGGCACGAAAGGATCAGATGTAGATTACTTAGGGCAAGAGGTTTTGGTTAGTGCTGTATTTTGTCAGTGCCAGAAGTAGATTACAACCCAAGCAAACACAAACCGTAAAATTCCCAATAACCCATTTCCAAGTTTAAGTGTGAAACCCAGGAGCATGTTTGACAAACCACCAATGTGAATTCCCTGTCCAGTAGTGGTTGCATGGTGAAGCAATTAACTAGCATTAGGCAAATACTGGTTTAAAGTACTTTGCAGAAAGTACCATTTTTGCTGTCAATAAGTAATTTAAATAGTACCATTGTTTCCTTTTTCTTCTTCCTTGGTTCCAAACGGAAAAAAAAAGATACTGCCATTGATTGCTACTGTTCCTGTGCTACAGTTCATGGGATGCACAAAGGAATTGAAAGGGATAGTTTTCAAAACACTAATGAAATTGGAAGGTTCATCTAATTGAAGGTGCGCTTTTAAAAAAAACTTATCTATAAATCTTCTCAACATACAAAGACTAATACTGTTATAGAGGTTCAACAGCTATACTAAAGGATATTATAACCTATTATATATAATAGCTTCCTTCTGCCAAAAGGGGAACACACTCCATACTTTACAGGGCATGTAGGAAAAGGATACAGAAACAGTCAGGAGAGCCCTGGAAATCTTCCTTCCTCTTTTGAGAAATTATATTATTCATCTGCATCAGATGATATTTTATACATGCTGGATCATCATACTGTGGAAAATTTTGTCTTTCAAATAATTATCATTAGAAGAAATTATTTTTTTCCTGCTCCTTTGGTGGACTTACAAGATTTTATTGTAATGAAACTTCATTTCACAGTGGTCTTCATTGGGCTTTTGCATTGATGAAGAAAGCAATAGAGTTGGTAAGAAGGCAATTTCCATCTATCTGCTATCAACTTGAACTTGGGAAAGACTGGGAGTCTGCTACCAAGAAGATATTGGGTATCAAGTTTATCTAACATAAATTATCCTTCTACGTAAAATATTTAATGACATCATTCTTTAAGCTAATAACAGAGTTAGCTTTCCTTGCAGTTTTACATACAATCTTTAAGTTGAGGACATTTGATCTTATATTGTTACTAAATAAAGATTTTCACAGTCACACACTTTAAGGTATGGAAACAAAGGGTCTTACAGTTAGTGATGTTTTTATATATATGTCATATTTTACTTACCTGTAACTGTTTAAAACACCTTACTATTTAATTTTTTACGCTAATTTCTGGTCTGTTGCACATGGTAAAGTACTTTTATAACATCTTTGTTTTCATTTCTGCTAAAATCTCACGTACTTCAATGGCACAGTAAAGAAAGCATAATGTAGCAATTCAGTTAAGTATGGCAGGAGATGTTTCGGCAGATTAACAAATTAATTTTATTTCATACTAGACCAAACACTGAAGCCTAACAGCAAAACCAGACTAACATTTATTTTAATTTAATGGGCTTTTCTCGGGTGTTTAATAAACACACTACATCTTCTAAATTAAGGAGCTGCACAGAGCAACACTTTGGTACTCTGTGATCTGAGGAAATGTAGTTGGAGACAGCACAATGGCTTGCACTGAGGGATCAAGTGTGTATGGAACATACTCCACACTTGTTTGTCCATCCTTTGAAAATCTTCAGAAGCAGGAGATTCCACAGTACCATAGGTAATGCCTTATGCTGCCCTTGAAAATCAAGAACGCTCCCTAGCAGTTACACAGAAGAGGTTACTGAGGAAAACTGCAGGATCTTTTCCATGGAAGTTTTCATGAGAATTTAAGCAAACATGCTAAGGATGGAGTAGATACACTTCATCACGTAGAGGACATTGCAAGGAAGGATATGCCGACGTCCTTCTGTTTCTAAGGTGCTCTGAATCCTTGCTCTCAAGATGGAAGAGACTGGCTCTTTCTAGTAAAAATACAAAGGAAATATTTGTACTACACTTTGAGAAGAGCTAGGATATGGGTTTCTTAAGAACTAGATGGACTCCTTAATATAGACAATGATAAACTAGCTTCCAGATCTGCTGTTTAGTCTTTGCATGGTCAATTGCTCCATTACTAAAGTTACCTTAGAAAGCAAGTGCTGGCAAAAAACATGAAGAATTTTTTTTTTTTTCAGTACAGCTGTCACTCTTGCAATGATACATCCCACATGGGTATGGATGTGTGGAAGATACACATTCATGCTAAAACCCAAGTTTTGGTTCAGTGATGTGTGTTCCCCAAGGATCTGTTTCTGAGATACAATATACTAACACTCTGGCTCTAGCAAAAGGCAGTGGAATAAGCAAATAGGGAGTAGTTTGTTTGCTATTTCTTACAAGACTTTTTTTTCTTCCTCCTACATGTTACATTAAAAAAGCTACACTTGCCAATTACTTTGACATGCAAAATACAATGAAATTAGAAGCAGATCTTTTTCCTTAGTAAGAAACCCTATCAATGCCACAGCAGGACCTTGTCCTGAGGTGTGCATATACACCTTTCTTGTGCATTTCCCCAAAACCTGATCCAGCCAAGGGCAAAGAATACCTTAGATCCAACAAGTCCAAGTGGAAGATGCTGCATTTGGGTTGGGGCAATCCCAAGCATGAGCACAGACTGGGAGAAGAACTCATTGAGAGCAGCCCTGCTGAGGACGACTTCGGGGTGCAGGTGGATGAGAGGCTGGACATGACCCAGCCATGTGCACTGACAGCCCAGAAAGCCAATGGTGTCCTGGGCTGCATCCAGAGCAGCGTGGGCAGCAGGGCCAGGGAGGGGATTCTGCCCCTCTGCTCTGCTCTGCTGAGACCCCACCTGCAGTGCTGCATCCAGCTCTGGGGTCCCAGCACAGGAAGGACATGGAGTGAGTCCAGAGGAAGGACACCAGGATGATCAGAGAGCTGGAGCATCTCTCCTATGAAGACAGGCTGAGAGAGTTGGGGTTGTTCAGCCTGAAGAAGGCTCCGGGGAGAGCTTATAGCACCTTCCTGTTCCTAGAGGGAGATTATAAAAAAGAGGAGGACTGACGGGCATAGTGATAGGGCAAGGCAGAATGCTTTTAAACTACAGAGGAGAGATTTAGATTAGATATTAGGATGGAATTCTTCACAATGAGGGTGAGGGTGGTGAGGCACTGGCACAGATTGCCCAGAGAAGCTGCGGATGCCCCATGGCTGGAAGTGTCCAAAGCCACAGAGAAGCTGCGGATGCCCCACGGCTGGAAGTGTCCAAGCCCACAGAGAAGCTGTGGCTGCCCCATCCCGGGAGGTGTCCAAGGCCAGGTCGGACGCGGCGGTGAGCACTCCGCTCCCGCGGGAGCTGTCCCTGCCCACGGCCCCTCAGCTCCATTCCAAGCCCCGCCCAGCGGCGGCCGCGCGGAGGGCACGAGGCCCCGTTGCGTCACGGGCTGCCGGCGCGTCGATTGGCTGGGGCGGCCGCTGCCCCGCCCCCGCGCCCTGCCGCGGATGTCGCAGACGCTTTGCGCCCTTGTCGTTTGAAACTCGGCCCAAAATGGCGGCGGCGGCCGGGAGCGGGGCCGAGGCGGCGGCGGCGGCCAGGCGGGAGGGGGCGGAGGGACAGGAGGAGACGGCGGCGGCCGCGGCGGCGGAGGATGAGGAGGACGGGGAGGAAGGCGGCGGCGGGGCGGGCAAAGCGGCGGGTGCTGCGGTAGCANGGGAGGACGTGTTCGAGGTGGAGAAGATCCTTGACGTGAAGACCGAGGGGGTGAGTGCGCGGGTCTCTTACACTGGGCGAGGACCACGCGTAAAGAGTAATCCCGTTACAATTGCAATCCAAAGCACGCTGTGCCAGGAGGCTTTTTGTCCCTTACTCTAGATTCAATCTCCTCAGCCAAAGATATGTCTTTACTAAGTTGTTGGTTTTTGTCTGCGTTGTTAAACTACTCTCGGCTCTTAGGGCTGAACTGCGGCACTGTTTTGATGTGAAATGTTGTGGTGCAGAGATGGGCAGGGTTGAATATTGCTGAGAACTTAGAGGTGTTTTCAAGGTATGTTGAAGTACCCCCAAGCCAGGGACTGTGTCCACTGGGTTTCAAAACGTGGGAAGACCTCCTAAAATAAGAGAGTCTTCTTCTAATTAAAATAATAAGCTGTAGTGATCTTGCATTGTTTGAACTGAAATACCAGACCTTAATTTGTTTCTTTGAAAGCAGTCTAGGCTGGTTGAATTTCTTGGAAAAATTTT
The DNA here is from genome assembly GCA_013397055.1 of Pachycephala philippinensis. NCBI lineage: Eukaryota > Metazoa > Chordata > Aves > Passeriformes > Pachycephala > Pachycephala philippinensis. The sequence continues at coordinate 691,023 of VWZT01010100.1, forward strand.
CCTAAACCAAAACCTAGAAAAAATAATTAACATAGAGGGGTTTTTGTATGATTTTGTGCCTGAAAGATTTTTATTTTAACTAATTTATGTTTTTTATTTTAGGATTCAGTCAGGTGCCTGACATTCTAAAGTTCTGTCAATTCCATGTAAAACATCTGAGCCTTGAAATCCTTAGGCTGGAGAACCTTCAGATCAGCACTTTCTTCGATATTTGGGATGTTATTAAATTGCACCTTAGCTGAAATAGGTTGATGTTTTAAGATTATGTTATGCTTTCAGAGTAATACAGCATTTATAGCTTTGCCTGTGTGAAGTGTTGGTCAACATAAGTCAGGCTGGAAAACTAGAGGATTCTTTTTCTTCTTTTTTTTTCTTCCCCCCTCCCCCCCCAAGTGATGGAACCTAAAATCTATAGGTTTAGGTGGTAGAGGTCGTGGTGGTGAGACACACCATTAAAGAGTACTGAAATACATCAAGTGCCATCTCTTTAAAATGTCATTGGCACGTGCTGGTAACAGGGTGTCCCATTTCCATCCTCCTCCAAGGAGCCCATTCCACAGCACGTTCTGAGCTCTATGTGTTTGAGTTCTCCAGTGCAATGAGCTTCAGCATTTGGGTGTACCCAGCACATGTTGCTTGTGGCTTTGTGGCGCGAGCTCCAAATGCATCGGGTGCCCTCTCAGTTGCTCTGCAGCAGGGCCTGTGCTCCTGGGCTCCACAAGTGCAGGGCAAGGCAGGAACTTGTAGCCAGTTCTAACTTCCAGAATGGCTGGGAGAAGCCATGTGTCACCTCAGACTGAGTCAGCCACTGTCCAGCGCGGCGTGAGGCCGGTCGGGCTGTTCTGTGTCACAAATAGAAGTGTGGCAGCTGGAGAGCTCTGCACAGAGATGCTCTTCTCACAGTACTGGTGTTGCTGGGCCTGGTAGTAGCAGTAGGATGAGAGACAGCACCCCTGGGCTGGGATTGGGCTGGGGGTTAGACCTGTGGATAAATAAAACACTAATGTGTCCTACTTAAGAGAACAAGTAGTGAAAGTTTGGAAACGTAGTCTCAGTGTGTCTTGAAAGCCTTTTTCATAGTGCACCTCAGTTATACTAAAACAGGGTCTGGTGCAAATTGTGAGGTTCCCCAATGGAAGTGGGAAACCTTAACTCTGCTGTTTAATGACATGATGGTACCCCTTTCCATACGAGTTGGTTCTAGCCCATCATTAGTTCTCACAGAAGCTACAGCAGTATAAGAATGCTTGAAAGCACTGTATTTTTTCTAAGTGATAACAGAGGAAAAAAATAATATTGAATAAAAGAATGCTGATAGGTGAGTGTAAGGCTGTGTCTCTTTAGTGTGCAAATCAATCTTCTGTCTTCACTTAAGATGAATTTTGTATCACTCTCCTAAGCTGCATTTTTCTGTCACTCTCCACGTATGCGATATAGTCGTTCAACAGCCAAATGGTTTTGTGTTTGCATTACACGTTATTTTATGCCGCTCTCTTAATTAATGAAAAAAGGATTCGTAGCTCGTTTTGTACCTGAGTTACAAGGGTGCCCCTAACTGCAGCTAGCAGAAGTCCTGCAGCTGAAATGGAATAACCCTGTGCTGCCAGCCAGATGAGAGTCCAGCTGGCTAGGAAGTAGATTTGAAGGAAAGAAGCTGGGAGTCCCCACAGACAAGTAAGGTGAACATGAGTCAGCAGTTCTTGCAGCAGAGAAGGCCAGCAGCTTCCAAGAGTGTAGCCAGAAGATCAAGGGAGATGCTTCTTCCTCTCTTCTCAGACTGCTGAGATGCATCCAGCATGATGTGTGAGGTTCTGAGCCCCCCAGGACAGAAGAGACATGCACATACCAGAGAGAAGGGTAGTGAAAACACTTAGGGAGCTGAGAGCTGGATTTGCTTTGCCATAAGAAGAGAAGAATCAGGGGAGATCATAGTAATATCTGTACATATTTAACAGGAGGATGTAGAGAGGACAGTCAGATCCTTCTCAGGGGTGCACAGGGAAAGGATGAGACACACAGTGGACACAAGCTGGAACACAGGGAAACCTACATAGACACACTCACTGGGCAGATAATGTGAGCAGCGTGATGCAGGCAGTCCTGCTTTGGGAGGGCATTTTACTTGTTAGTTCTGGAGATGTCTTATAATCTAACACACTCTGTGACCCTAATAAGAAAGTTACTAATTGCTTATTTTGTAAGGAACCCCATTAGAAGAAAGAAAGAGGAGACAGGTGAATACGATTTTGAAAACTTAATTCCTAAATCAAGAGCGTAGGGCTAAGCTAAATTTTAAGAGAAGTGTTTAACTAATGTGTTTGAATGTAGATTATTTATTTATTTAGATGTCTGTGAAGCAAATTACAGAAGATTGTAAATAGCATTGGTTAGTTGGTTGCTAAAGTTCAGTGGCATGTATATACACTTGGTCAGAGGTTAATTATGCTCAGGCAGGAATTTATGCATATACATTTAACAGTAAGTGCCAAATGCAGTTCTTCTGAAGCTTTCTTTCTCCAGGCTTGGTTAGCAGCGTAAGGTCTTTCAGAGCGTTAGCGGTCCATGTTTGAAAAAAGCAGTACTATTTTGCCTCTCCAAAGATGCTTTCCTTAGAACAATTACTAAAAAAACTTATTTTTTAATGGTAAAGATCTTCCTAATCTAGAAAAAACTACATAGAAACTACAAGGTGCAATTTTATCCCTCAATGAAGTTAAAACAATTGGTCTCAGATTTTTGTATATAATCTTCTACCAAAATCTTTGTAACTAACTCCACTGAGATGCACACACTCAGATTTTTGTCTAGGTTTAACTTGATCTCATTGCTGGTTTTTTTTCTGATTTGTTGGTATTTCAGTTTATCAAAAAGAGAATTGATTAGAAATATAGCATACATTATAAATTCCAATATAAAACTTGGTGAATGGTGTTAATTCATTAGAAATCATAGAGGTTTATATCAAGTTATTCAGCAAAGAGAAAAAAATCAAGCTTGAAATTTTTATGGAAGAAATATTAAAACTTTAAAAAAATAGTTTCGTGTCAGAAAATCCATTTTGATAAAATGACTGGCAATTTATGATATGTATGTTGTAGCTGTGGTTCTGAACAAATGTTATATACTGCAAGTATTTTGGATAAACTATTCCAACTACAGAAATACTGATTTCTATATACACAAAATTGTATATCCAGTGACATCCTCAAGAATTGACTAACTGATGCGATACTATGCTATATTGTATTAAATGTTGTGGGTTTTTCTTACAGGGTGAAATTCTCTATAAAGTACGGTGGAAAGGATACACTTCTGATGATGATACCTGGGAACCAGAGGTTCACTTGAAAGACTGCAAAGAAGTGCTGCTTGAATTCAGAAAAAAGATTGTGGATAATAAACCTAAACCTGTTAAAAAAGACATACAGGTGTGTTTCAACTTTCAGTATCTTACACTGAAGACATAATCATTATCTAGACTTTGCTAATGAGAGGAGGGGAGAAGGGAAGGCATTTGAAATGTGGAATTAAGAAGACTTAAGGAATCTCATCTAAAACTGCTTTGTTTCTTGTGAAACTTAATATTGTTGCTGTTCTCTGGTAGGGATTTTTTGTTGACGAGTTTGCTTGTAGACTGAATTCATCTAAACTTCATTTCCATTTTTAATGGGACTATATAAGTAATGTATGGTCATTTTAGTTCGTTTTTGGCAATGTAAATAACCCCCTTTCCCTGCCCACATGCGTAATGTCTTGTCACTGAAGCTGGGCACACTGTTCCAATCACCGTCCTGCTTTCTGAAGAGATCAGTGAGTTTTTACATGTTATCATTAAATTTGGTAAGAGAGGAATACAGAAAGATTAGCTGCCAGAGGGCAGAATATGGCTTTTTCTTTTCTTCTTTTTAACTGCCCACTTAGTTTGAAAAAGCAGTGTAAGGATCTTTTTTGAAAACTGGTACCCTGCTTCTGGGAAACCCATAGGTAAATCCTACAAAATCAGATCAATTATTTTTGATGTAAAATAGCTCAGATTTAGTTCTGTTCTAGAATCTGGTTGTTGGATGTATAATTGGTTTACTTGAATTGTTTGTGTGTTGATTCTCATCCAAGCAGTTAGTAGTGTAACTTAGGTAAGTAAGCTAGAATTGTATTTACACGTTTTGCAGTTTGGCAATGACAAAGGATCTTGGCAGGGATCAAAAGATTAAAGTGCTTAAAAATTTACTTTTCCCAAGCACGACCACTACCATTTTTGTATACTTTTTACCAAAGTGATAGTTTATTGGGGAAGGAAAAACTTTCATTTTCTTTCTTTACCTTTTAGAAATTATCTCTAAATGATGATATATTTGAAGCAGAGTCTGACAGTGACTGGCAAAGTGAAACAAAAGATGATGTTTCACCAAAGAAGAAAAAGAAGAAGTCAAAAGATGGAGAGGATAAAAGTTCAGATGACTTGAAGAAGAAAAAATCTAAGTCTGCAAAACTGAAGGAAAAACCCAGAACAGAACGTGAAAATTCCTCAGATACTTTGGTTTTAGATTCAAAGCCCAAAAAAAGGACTTCAGAAATCAAGGAGGATTCAAAGGACCCAAAGAAGCAAAGGAAAGAAGATACTAAAGAAATCAAGAATAAGAAGGGAGAAGTTAAAGATTTAAAAACAAAATCTAAAGAAGATTCTAAAGAAAATAAAAAATCACTGAAGGAGAAGCATGGAGATGTTCAGTTTGACTCAGAATCAAGCACTGTAGATGATACGTTTTATCCAGGAACTGATAATGAAAATTCAAACTTAAATTCTGAAAATAAAGATGAGAAACAAAAGGTAATAAGTGGAGAAGAGAGATTGGAACAAGAAATTGATGAAAAAGATGCCATTACTGATAGATGTCTTGATGGATCAGCAAGTAATGAAGATGATGGTATTGATACTAGGGCTAAAAGAAAGAAGAAAAAAATTCAGAAAGCAGAAGACTATAGAGAAGAAGGTGGAAAAGTAGAAATTCAAGATACTTATTTAGAGAAGAAGAGCATGCACAAAAAGCAAACAGGTCAAGAAAAAGTACTGGGAGATGTGGAGAAAGTGTCACCTGCTCCTTCACCAGTGCAGAAGGGTTTGAAATTGAGCTCTGAGGAAAGGATGTGCAAGCCCAGTGATTCACCTGGGGAGGTAAGCATGGTTAGGGTGGGGGCTGGGGATAAAATCAGTCATCTTCGAGGTACAGATACCTCAAACTGTGACTGTTTGTGATGGCAAAGAGAGAAGTACAAATTGGAAAGGTACTGAGCTGGATGAACTTAAAGAACCCACTGCACAATGTATAACAGAGACTGGAAAATTTCTGGATTCTAAACACTAAAGGGGGGAACGTGTTAGGAGAGGAGGGCATATTTAAATGGGAAAGGATAAATTTCTTCTGTTTACTGTGTTGCCTTAGAATGAAATTTCCCGTTCTTGCAAGGCATGCTGTTGTTTTTAGCTTTGTTCATGTTTCCTTGTTTGACGTTTTTCTACTTGTGTAGTAAGGCAGAACAGCATTGCACTTGCAACACTTGCTCTCTCAGATGCCAGCCATTCCATTAGGGCTTATGTGTGGTAGCACCTACCTGAGAACTGGAATGCTGAAATCACTTCTAAAGCCCAGGTCTCCCAGATAATTGTGCAGCAGGCTTGTCTTGTTAGAATTCCTTGAGTGCTTATAGAAAATGCTTAGTTTCATGACAGTTTCATATTAAATAGAAATGCTGTATCTGTTGTAAGAAATGAGCTAAGCAAATACCAGCATATTTCTTTTTCCTTATTTAATACAGTAGTGTTTTAAGAAAAGCAGTATTGTAAAGGCAAAAGAAAAAAATTATGACAAAAATAAACATTTTTGTAATGTTTCTGGGAATATAATTTCTTTCAGCTGCCGCAGACTGTTCTAATATCGTTTGCAGTTCATAGAACATTGGCTGCTCAGAGCAACCATGTTCTGATTTAACAGGATTGCATCCAAAACACCTTGATACTTACTGGACTATATCCCACTTCTGAGACAATAATTCCATGGTGGAAAGTTTTTTCTGCAGGTTCAGCAGTGGTCCTCTGCTTATGATTGTTGTGTGTATGGGGTAGGTCACCTTAAATAAATTATTTTGGGAATAGAGAATTACGTGGCATAATCTCAGAGTAGAGCTACACAAAAGAGTGTTTTTGCAGGATCTTAGTGGTGAAAGCTCTGGAAAACAAGGAATTACTCTGAGGCACAGGCCAGTTTCAGAAGGCTGTTTAATTAGCTGAAGCGGTATGGTCCTTTCTTACAAACACTACAGCCTCGAACTATAACTAAAATATTTGGGTAATAGAGAGACAAGAATAGGACAAATCGTTGGAATTCTGTTCTATTTACCAATAGTATAAAAAATCCTGTCACCTTGACCATGAATAAATCAACAGCAGATGAAAGTGGGTTTGCTTATGGCTCTTCAGTCAGCATTCTGAGTAATGTGTCTCTATGGTTCTCATGGTTGTGCTCCATGGAAGGTCATGCTCTGAGGTACCAGGAAAATATGGAAGATGTTCTGCTCTTTGCTTCTTTTGAGTGTAAAAGGCTTAAGCAGTGTTTTCTGTAACTGGTTAGTTATTCTCTGGAGCAGCTGTGGGCTTGCATGGGTGAGTTTGTTGGAGAGTTCAGCAGGGGTTTTTTTGTTCACTAAATTGTTGGCCCAAGCAGATGATACCTTTCGAAGAAGGTCATTGTGTATATTTCAGGTAGCTATCTTTCCTTATGTAACTCCGCTTATAGAACACCAATCATATCAATTTATGACACAGTCTTGTCTTTTTGGGGTCAGTTTGCATGCTGAACCATTCCTTCCATTTCGTTTACCTCCAAAGATAAATGTATATGTTGTGCATCTGATCTGTATTAGAAATCTGGAATAGAATTCAGGATTACTGATTTTAAGAGCTCACTGTAGCAAATATCTGGTAGTCCCTTTAGTCAGTTATGGATTTCCTCTTAAATACTGAGCATCTTCCAGGATTAACAGCTGTCTGTGTTAGCGTTAATCACGTCAGTGATCAAAAACCCAGGTTTGTGGAGGGGAGGCAGTGAGCAAAACAAATGTCTCAGCTCTGCTAATACATAATGATACACCAAATTAATCTGTTTTAATTAAGATTTTTCCTGTGTAGGAGAGCTGGCAGCATATATATAGATTCTTGTGAGGACTTCTTTTGGGGCAGTTTTTCAGAAAGCCAGTGCTGCTCCCTGAGCCAGGTTAGTGTCAGAGGCTGATACAAAGCCGTGCCAAGGAGCCTTGTCCAACCTACTCTGCAGTGAATTTGCTGTCTGAGTGGAGAGAGAAGATTACAGGAGGAGAAAGGCAAATTTGAATTCCATTTTGGCAAATTTGATTATATATCTACATCTACAATAAATTTTGTCTGTGATATTAGATATTGCTAAGCTCTGACTTCTGCATAGATATCGTGAGTTTGGGTGGATTTTGCCGAGTGTCTGGTTTTCACAAATTACTGTTGCCATAACATTCTGTGTGTGTAAATTGGAAAGCTCAGAATTTTTTGTGTCCAAATGTCAAGTTTTCTCAGTTGAGGTTCAAGTCAGTGCTATGATAGTGCTTCAAATATGGTGCTACAAAATTGGTAAATACTTTAAAATAATTACTTTCTTTTTATTCAGGTTCAGTATTTGGAACAAATGAAAAGTTCATCATTTTGAATTTCCTTCAAAGTGCTGCTTTTGTCATATCTGCAACTCTTCCATAAAGCAACTTGAATTGCTGGGATGCAGTAAAAATATGAATTGAAGTTACTATGTTCAGAAATAATACCTCTTCTGTTAGGAAAGAAGCCTTCACAGACTTAACTCCTGACTCACCTGTTTAATTCTCAGGAATGTCTACAAGTCTGTTGCATACAGGTTTCAGTAGTATTAATTGTAAATATATTTTATTGTTGAAGTGGTGGAAGGAGTTTATTTTCCATTTTTTCTCTACCACTGAAATTTGATCTTTGTTCTCAATTTTAGGAAAAAGAAGTAAAGAAAACTGAAATTAAAGAAAAATCTCAGAAAAAAGAGTCTGAAAAAGAAGAGAAAAGCAGAAAGGAACAGAAGGGCCTAAAAAGTAAGTGCTAACTGCTTAAAACAGAGCAGGGAATGACTCTTCAGGGCATTTTCTTCCTATGTCTACAAGATAGTGTATAGTTTTGTAACACACACACACACACACACCCACCCACACACACACACACCCCCCCCAGAAATAAGGAATGCTGCATTTATTTTAGGAAACAAAAGTCTTCTGTTTAATGGCTTTGCTAATATATGCTTCATCAGAATGTTAATATATGCTTCATGTATGAAGCATGAAAATATATAGAAGTCTCTGACATTTTTGTAGACAAGTCAAGATTTCACCCTTTTTAATTTAGTATTGACAGCTGTGCTTCTCTGGCATGTAATTTTTTTTTTTTTTTTTTAGAGGAATTCGTCCAACTATTGGCTATTTTCAGAATGTTCTGACAATATTATGAGTATATACTTTTTCTATTCAGGAAAATTCGTAGAGATTCCCATCAGACAAACTTCTTGCCTCCTGCTTTAGCCACAAGGATGAGTTATATTATACAACCCTTAAAATATCACCAGAACTGGATGATTCAATACACAGTGAAAAATGTCTAGGTTCTGTTTCTATTCCTTATAGTATAATGGATTATTAGCGTTACTGCTCTTGATCTCAGAAGAAATCTGGTTTACTTTTTTGAGGATAAATTCCTTCGCTAGTTTGATGAGGATGAACTGAGGAAAATTAGGTAGCTGCACCTCTGATAATTATGAATGGATATAGAAGGTGCTATGATACTTCAAACAGCTATTGCTAGAGAAACACGTTTCTCTGGAAGTGGCATAGATTGTTTATTAATCGTTTTTAATGATTGTTTCTATGCAGCACTTGTCCTTTGTCTGGTCATCACAGATATACTGAACCATTTTTTAGAAGTAGTAATTTATGCATAATTCTAAACTGCATTTCTTAAAAGGAAGATGGAACCATGCTGAAAGGAGTCAGAACTCAGATTTGCCAGGCTAGGTAGAGGTGGACTAGCTCTCTCTGACTTTTGTCTTATGTTAAGCTTGCTCCTGTGCCCCAGTACTTACAGAAAGAGAACAGATCTTTTCCAAATGGACGCTGGTCATTTACTTTGTTATGTAATAGTCTTTAGTGACTCAAGTAGGCACTCTTGGTAACTGTCTTAATATCCTACGCTGTAAGGACATCAAAAGTGCATGTGAGTTGTTTAATGTAGCTTCAGAAGAAAAGAAGTTAATATTATGAGAGTAACTGCAAAAGAAGAATGTTTGCTAGAATATGAATTTATAGAAGAATGAAAAGATAGCAAGGTGTACAAGGACAGGAGAAATACAAGAGACGAAACAGACACGTGGACTTGCATTGCTGCAGAAAGTGATTGAGAAGTAGTGGATGTGTGTCAAATGGAGAACGCTGGTAGTTCAGATTTTCTCCATTCCTACTTGCATCTCTAGTGCTCCAGTTCTTGTCTCTCCAGGGGGCTGAAACAAAGTTTTCTTTTGAAACTCACTGTGTTTCCGGTGTTTCTGCTACTACAGTGATGGAGTGTTCACCTTCCCTTAATCACTTCAGCCTTATTTATTACAACAAATGAAGTTTCTTTTAAGTAAAAGCATTTTATGTTTGTTTGTAATGTAGCCTTTGCTGCTGAGAACCATTCCATGCTGGCTGCCAGAGTCTATTTGAATGAAAAGTAGCAGTAGTAGTATGTTAAGCTGCTGATCATTGAAGCAAGGGCAAGCATCCATTAGCTTGAAAATTTACAATTTGTTACTTATATTTTTTTTCTTCCACGAAATTAAATATGTGATAGATGGCAAGCAGGAAGTCCTGAGTTTGGGTATGGACATGCAGTTAGAATGGCTGACACTAGAAGAATTCCAGAAGCATCTTGATGGAGAAGATGAGAATCATGTAGCAACAGAACCAATATCAAGTAGTGAGTATTTTCTGGGAAGAAGGGGTATTTCTTAGCTGACATTTCAAAGGGGAAATATCCTATAACAGCATTGAATTTATTTTCTAGCTCTCCTGAGAGATGCTGTTAAAAGTGGAGACTACATGACAGTGAAAATGGCGCTTTCTTCAAATGAGAAGTATAATTTGGATCAAGAGGTAATTTTTCTGCCTTAGATGTATTGGAAGACAGTAGCAGGGAAGAATACAAATTTTGACTTGTTTGAAAAGCTTTCCCCTCTTGTGTTGTAGCAGATTTCCATGTCACCTAGCTAAAAAAGCAAAAGGTGTCAGAAAGGAGTGTACAGATTTGGAAGTTTCAGTATTTGTTATCCATTTCTTCCAAGAAAAAGTGAAGTTTGATAGAACCATCCCAGTAGCTTGCCAGCCAACTTGCCCAGTGTATTTAACTGACTAAACGTGGAACTTCGCATCCTATAAGGAGCGATAAGCATCAGTTCAAGTGGCTAAACTGTGTAAAACATTATACACGAGAAACAAAACTCTAAAAACCCCCAAAAACCTGAAAGTTGTTTGACACACTGGGACCACTTCGTAATAGGTTTCTGCCAGTTTGTCATTAGCTGTGTTCTTACTGGGTTTACTTTCAAGGATCTATTTTCCTGTTGAATAGTACTGTAGTTCCATTTTTGAGTTTTAAAATCTCCAATACTGCTATTTTCACTGGTGATCTTGTGTAGCTGTGTTATGTAGCCTTTTGAGAACTCCACGTTATACTAAGATTTCTGGAGCGTCCTAGGGAAGATGCCAAATGAACTATTGAGGCTTGCATGTGTTCTGTGAGTTGTAAGGTCTGGTGAAAAATGCAGGAATGAATGAGGAGACTGGCTGGTCACAAAATGTTTTTGTACTTACACTCTGATAAAATCAAAAAGCAATGTTGTGGGAGCAGCTGACTTGGGCCATAGTGGTTTTTCTTCAGGGATGCTGACTTCTATTTCCCACAGTCTTGCTGTCTTCCCCACCCTCAAATACCGTACAGACTTTCTCCCTGGTTCATTCTGGTGTTCCTGCTTCTTGTTCTGGTCCTCCAAATGTTACAGATTTTGCAGATTATGGAGCTCAGAGTGTGAGACCTGCAGACCAGAGAAGTGGGAGGTGATAGTTGGCTGGTAGCTGGCAGCCATGTACGTGTGAATTCTTCTGCCAGGAAGGGAAATCTTTGTGAAACCTGTTGATGCACTTGCAGTTTTTGTCTTGCAGCTGTGATTTATCTTGAAGTATTTGCTTTTTTTTACTATTATTTTTTTTTTAATGGCAATGGTTCTTGTTCCAGGACGCAAGTGGAATGACCCTGGTAATGCTTGCTGCTGCTGGAGGGCACGATGACCTTCTGCGGGTGCTAATCAGGAAAGGAGCTGAAGTTAATGGTAGACAGAAAAATGGAACAACTGCGTTGATACATGCAGCTGAAAAGGTTGGCTTGGTTATTGTTGTATTTAGAATTCTGGGCTCTTTTACTTATGTTTACAGGTGGTACAATTTTTTACCTTTGGGTGATGCCTAAAAAGTAGTTAGCAAGATACAGCAGGATGACCTTAAATGCATAATTTCAGCAGCTGTGGTTATTGTAGTGTAAATAAGTTCTGATCACAAACCTGACCCTGAGCAGAGAATATCATAGGAGGAAACGTGGAGGCAGAGGGTATCTCTGAATTTTTTGTCAGTTTGAGAGCTGAAGTTCTTGTGCTAGAATTGCTTGTTATGATGTCTGGCTACATAGGATCCAAACTGGACAGACTTAGAAAGAAAATCTCTGATTAAACAGGGTTTGCTATTTTAAAGCAATTGGGCAGTGGATACAGTGCAAACTCTTCCCAAACTAAGACCAGCTAAACCAGTAAGTTAGAGCAAGTCAGGGTTTCATGGGGGCACTCTTCTATTCAGGTTGCTCCACGTGCTTTCCCATGTACAGGAGATAGAAGGCCAGAAGGGAGCCTCATTGCAGTTTGATGGCAGGTGCAAATACACTGCTTCCTTCCTGTGACAGTTATTATTGCAAGATTTGAAAAAAAACTAAGAATTGTAAATAATTAGGGACATCCACTTGGCTAAGACTGAACTGCTCTTATTAGTCATGGGAGAGAACAGTGTTAATTGTGTCATGACTCATGTTTTGAATTCTATGGATGAATTTTAACTAAATGTCATTTTATATTCTGAAACAAAATCAGAATATTTTTTTCTTACTTGTATTGTGGTTTTGGTTTGGTTTTTTCCCCAGAATTTTCTAACAACGGTAGCTATTCTTCTGGAAGCTGGAGCATATGTGAACATGCAGCAGAGCAGTGGTGAAACTGCCTTAATGAAGGTAAATTCCATGTTTGCCGCTACATGGTTTTATGGTAATACTTTTGCCAAACTAATAACGTATTTGTAGATACCATTTCAGGAACACGTACCATATTTGAAATAAAAATACTATTCATAGTTACTCTAAGCAGAGTTTTAATCCATTTCTTTAATGTACTGTAATATCTAAACAATAAACAGATGCCTTCAGCATGCAGTGCTAAATGTGGCTCATCATCCTCTTCTGTTGTTTGGCTCAAAGAAATGCAGATGTGGTCTTCCAGCTGAGGTAATCAGATTGTCAGCAGGAAGAGAAAAATTCCAGGAAGGAAAATCTTTCACTTGGGTGTTGCTGTGATTGACACTTGCCATTTTATTGCAGGCCAGAAATAAAATAGCCAATTTGCAGCCTAATTCCCAGTGCCTGTTCTGCACCATTACTCCCCCAGGCACAAAGGAAATTTTTATTTTTTTAAGATTTTTTTTGTTGTTGTTGTAACAGGAAAATTCTAATACTCTTAGAACAGTCTGTGCTTTTAAATTTTTTTTCTTTATGTCAATGAATTTCACCAAAGTTCCCCTTTGGATAAGCTGGCTGTATTTATATGTAGGCTGTCAATGTAGTTTGTTTGCCAAAGAGGTTACAGAAGCTTTCCTGCCCAGACAATGTGGTATTGTTTCTGTTCTGCCCTCTGTGAGGCTTAACAAGTGTGGGGATTTCGCATTTTCTCTGAAGACAGCAACTCGCTTGTGGTTTCCTCAGCCACTTCAATCCAAAATCTCTTCATAATTTGCCTACTTCCATGAAACTCAGTCTTGACCTTCATTGTTTTTACAGTTTTTATTAGTCTTTGATGCACGGCTATACAAACCAATTAGCAGCCTACAGCAACATACTCCAGATGTTTGTTTTGCGATGCAGATAAAAAGAATAGGATCTTCATGTCCAGTAACTTTCTGGGACAAGGTTAGACCTCTGTGGATAAACCTATCAATGTGCTTATCAAGTCACTCTTATTTAACCTTATGAGTTTGATCATACATGTTTTAAGACAAAAAAAATCTTAGCACTCAATTCCTTCCTGTCAGGGGGTGTGAGATTTTTCTGGGTTTTTTGTTTGAGGAAGGCAGGTGGGTTGTTCTGTTTATGGAAGATTATGGATTGAAGGCACAGATCAAAGTTCAGAGCAGAGATAAATTCCAGAAGCTGACTTCTGAAAGGCCTTACAAAGATAAAAACGTTGTATCTCTTGTGTCTTTCCCTAATTTATCCGCGTGAAGTATTTGAAAACAAGTGACCAAGAGCATGTGTTTGCATTCCTCAAAGTAAAACTTTTTTTAGATTTTCCGGTGCTTTTGTTAAGTCTTTGGTTGATGTGCCCTGAAATTCTTGCTGTAAGTAATAGTGAACAGCCTTGAACATTTACACAGAGGACAACGGTGGCTGTCTGATATAGCTACATACCAGTCTGGGACAAATTGTGTAAATTTACTTCATACCCAAATTACTATTTTAAACTGAGATGCATAGAAAAACAGACACTTGGAAATGTTACTTTAATAATTTCTGAATAGTTCTACAGAAACATTTTTACTCAGATAAACAATTGCAAGAAAATTTGCAGTTACTGAACTCCAGCAGATCAGATGTTTTCATGGAACTTTTGGGGTTTGCTTTATCTTTTTTTTTTCTTAATTATGTCTGCTTGTTAATCCTGAGTGTTGCTGCTTCTGTAGGATTGGGTCTGTAGTATTGCCTGGATAAAGATAAAATATTTATGGAGTGTGTTCTTGAGTTTAAAGTTGTGTTACCATTCACAGAGCAAATAGTTAAACTTCTGAATTATAACTAATTTTGGACTTTAATTCACTTCTGCAGTTCTGCTTACTCTCACGTTATGCTCTGTTCTAACGGGTTTGTCACTGTTTTCTGCCCTTCCACCTTCTCCCTTCCCACCCAGGCTTGTAAAAGAGGGAATTCTGATATAGTGCGGCTCATGATTGAAAGCGGAGCTGACTGCAACATTTTGTCCAAGCATCAGAACAGCGCCATGCATTTTGCTAAACAGTGCAATAACGTACTGGTGTATGAGCAGCTCAGGAGCCACTTGGAAACGTGAGTAAACTACTTGGAAGTTTGTTCTGCTGAAGTTTGCAATACTAGGCATGTCATAATTTTGGTTTAAGTCAAGGAAAAGAGGGGAAAATGTCAGGAAAGAAAACAGAACTGATTTGGGCAGAAAGCTAACTAACAAATCATGTGAAATCAAAATTATGTGAGGTAACAGAATTGGCATACGCTTGCTCAGACACTGAGTAATAGCATGGAAAGGAGGAAAAGTAATTCCTAGAAGTGAAAGATTCCTTTAACTAAAGGTGCAGCAGTCATGAAAACTTGGAAGTGTATAAGCACTGGACCATTGAATGTAAGCTCTTAGTAGGGCATGCCAAATAAAATATCTTGCTAGAAAGCAAAGGAAAAAAATCAAACAAAAGAACATCAAGCAGAAACACCATGAAAAGTCTGTGCAGGCAGTTGTAGTGTTGGACCTTTAAACGTCGGCTGTGAGCTGAAAGTGCCAGGGATAAAGCTTTCGTGCCAGTAGATGATGGAAATCATCATCATGCAGAATGACTGAAGAGCAGTGCAGTCTATGTGACATGAAGTGTTCATGTCGTATGGTCATGTAAAAATACACTTGAGTATTTTTGCTTTTGCTGAAGTAACTTGTTTGGATCCAGTTTGATACCAGGAGGAAAGTATTGTGATGCCAGTGTTTATTTAGTGCCCTGTAAGGTTTGTCTGAGATATTGTAGGTCACTGTATCAAACTTCTGTCCTGAGCAGATGAACACTTACGGAATGTTTTTCTCTTGTAGAAGGTTAAAAGGGAAAAAAAAAAAGTGCTAGAAGCTAATAATTATTTTTCAGACTCAGGAAACTTGTTAAAGTGAGCAGGGGCAGCTGAAGTGGGTGAATGGAGTATGCTGATTCTTGCCCAAGGAAACAAATCATGACTTGTTAGTTAAGATGTTGAAGGCAACAGCAAGCATTCAGATAAGTGATCTGGTGTCTGCTGTTCAGTGTAGTGAGACTTTGTCACTCATTCACTATTTGATGCCTTTCCCAGTTTGTTTCCTATGTGACATCTGCCATCTTCAGTTTTGGCTTATCTGAATAATGAGTTTTGGAAGATCTTGACCATGTAATTTTGCCAGTGAAGTGGCAGTTGAAATTAAATATTGATGATTTCAAATTGATGTCCGGGGGGTATCACTGTGCTGATGTGAACTATACAGGGTGTAACACAGCTCTTGCTAATTCAGGAAGCTTTTAGACTCATTACCTGAAAATACCAGTTCGGTGCTTTTTGTCAGATGGAAAGGAGGACAGTATAGTAGTAGTGGAACTGAAAATAAAATGGTTAAAAGGTCAAAATCTAAAATCAGGAGACAACAACAGAAAATAACCCAAAGCCATGAGACAGGTTCTGCAGGCCATCCTACTAAATGATCTAGTGATAGGTTTGAAGCGGAGGAATATTTTTGCACAGCAAAACTGAATCATGGATCTCATTGTTGCAGAATGCTGTAATTACAAATACATGGGATTTTAGAAGGGATTAAGTAGATCTAAGGAGATCTGATTTGGCTGCAGTTTCTAGTTTTGGATGGCTCTTAATCAGATTGCTGGAAAATAGGACAGTATACCAAAAAAGGATTGTTCGATTTCTCATATTTAGTATGGCTTTGTGAAGCATCTGGAAAATAGGCTGCATGGGCTTTGGAGCTTGCTTTGGCATGGCAGTTCTTGTTGTTTCTTTCTAGTGAAACACTGAAGTGTTAGATTCTGCAGATGATAGTCTCATTTAGCGGGGCGGGGGGAAGTGTGCTCTGAATAACAACTGGAAAAGCTACAAAGCTGCCACAGGCAGGACCTTTGCTGTGCTAAAGCATTTAAAACCCATTTCTGACAAAACAGCTTTCTGAGGAGGACTACTGAGTAACCTGCCTGCAAAGGTGCCAGACACCGGTGGGTAATGTGGTCTCTCTTTGAAGGCTGGGCTGCTCGCTCCCCCTGCCTCCCTAACCCCCAAAAAACCAAACAAAACCCTCACTTTGCCTATTTTAGTGGTAGTATTGCTACTTTTTCACTGCGTTATTCACAGAGTTCAACTGGGAACTGCATTTTTCCAGTAGTATTGCCGGTAAAATTATCCAGGGATGTACTTGTTTATTTTTATGTTGTACTTGCAGGCAGATTGATAATTCAGTCGGGCTGGGAAAGTGGTGATGTCTGTTTAGCCACCAGGTATATATTGATGTTTCTGGGATATCTTTCTGTATAAAAAGCCTTCAAAATATGTGGCTAGTTAGATTCTTTTTTTTTTTTTATCTACTAAAGTGCATTTGTATTAACATTTTATTTTTTTTGGACCCCGTAGCTGAATTTCACAAACAGATTGTTGATAAATTATTTTATTAACAAAGTGTTGGGACCTGTGGTTCATCTATGCATCAGTGCTAGTGATGAAGGCATTCACTCCTGAAAATCAGGAATCTAAAAAGGTGATCTGGAATCCTTTTTTGTGTGTGTGTGTCAGCTCTCACCAAGCCTATGTTTGGTAAAATAATATACTGTGTGAAGCACAGGCCTCACTTGTTTGGTCTTTCAGGCTCTCAAAAGTAGCAGAAGATACCATCAGGAGTTATTTTGAAGACCGCCTTGCTTTGCTGGAGCCAGTGTTCCCAATTGCATGTCATCGTCTCTGTGAAGGGCCAGACTTTTCTACAGATTTTAGCTATAAACCTCCACAAAACGTACCAAAAGGTAGGGAGGGGTTTGTTGTGGTGGTGGGGGTTTTGTTTGTTTAAAAGAGGTAGAACAATATATTTAAAGCATGTCTTAAACTATCTCCTATGCAAAATTATTTTTGTATGACTTAGCAGCACATGACATTAAGAATGCTCTAATTGTGGAGCATAGGGAGAGCAATTATATTTTGATGTATTATGGGTAGGGTTTGTGTGTATTTTTTTTAAGGTTTTTTTTTAATTGCTACGTACAGAGTGTCAGCTTCTTTCTGTTCATGGGTTACATTAGCTCAGTGACAGGCATTACAGGAAAGGAGTGCTTTACCTTTACCTTAGAATTAGTGATTCAGGAAAATCTAGGCTTACTAGATGACTAGAGAAAATCTTGTAGTGGACCCTTTTCTTTTGTAGACAGTAGGTCATGTGCTGGAGGCTTGGAGTGTAGTTCCAGCACTGCCGTGAGACATGCAGTCTAGAAAGACTAGGAAAAGGAAGCAGCTGCGATCAACTTAGTTTTGCCCAGAAACTCTTTGAAAAAGCTGGGAATCAGAATTTCCAAGGTATTTGGGAGTGTTTCTTTATTCTTCCATGAATTCGGATACTATTCTCTGCTGCTTGGCTTAGCTAAAAGTCATTTTTGATGAGTGTATCAGGGAAATATCTACTGATACTGATTTTTCTCAAAGTGATAAATCAGTGTGACTATTAGAATCCACTTAAACTAAGATTGAAAGTGGTTATGTCTGCTCAGTTTTGTGGTTGCTCAGAGTTGTTGGATAAGTCTTCCAGTGCTTGGTTAGAGGTATCTAATCTTACAGAATTAAGAAACTTTATGTAAGCTTATGTATTAAAATGAAGCATTTGTGGGTAAAGTTGCTGCTCATTGAATTTCAGTGCATTTCATAAAGATCTTTAATTGACTGGGCTCAGTTGTCTGTTCTCTTGACTAGACCCAAACCACGCTAAATTCCATAACTCTCTTTGGGTAAACCTGAAATCACAGAAGTGAACTATGCTGAGGATTGCTGTTTCCGTTTTGCATTCCTTTCTAATAGCCACATAAAATTATTTCTGCTGCCAAAAGTCCTTAACTTGGTGACCAAGCCAGTTGTTTTCTGGATCCACTGGCTTGGGAAATGGGATTTTTGCATGTTGGTTTGTTAAAATATATACCATAAAATGGTTTTTATGTATACATATGTGTACTTGTCTTCAAAGGTCCAGTGTAGGCAGTTCTAAATACTGGATCTCATTTCAAATTCATGTAACTGAATTGCTTTCCCTTCCAGGATATGGAATTCTTCTCTTTATTTTCCACGCAAATTTCATTGGTAAAGACATTATTGCTCGGCTCTGTGGACCATGCAGTGTACAAGCTGTGGTTTTAAACGACAAATTCCAGCTCCCTGTATTTTTGGTAAATCTTTTCATATAACTGATTGACTGTAAAACTACTTCATAAAGTCTTCATGGAGCAGCCTGGGAAATCTCAGTGCCAGAATTTGAATTTACAGTATTGTGATGAAGCATGTTTTTTATCATTATAAGTTTTTTCTTAAAATGAAACTTAATTTTCTTTGTAAATGGAGAGAACTATAAAGTTTGCTTGTGCTAGATTTCATAAAAATTTATGACTTAAAAGTCAGGGACATAGTGCTGGACAGCCTGCTTCTAGGTGGCCCTGCTTGAGCAGGGGGTTGGATTAGATGCCCTGGAGAGGTCTCCTCCAGCCTCCACCCTTCTGTGATTCTGGGACTGAGGCTTCTTCTCTAATTGACCAAGCCTCTCACATTTTTGACCCAAGTAAGTTCTTAAATATTTTCTTAACAACCTACCTCAAAGTTCTAATAATTAGTTTCTGGGGGATTCTTTTAATCTGTTAAATGCATCACTCTGCACAATTTTGAAGTCCTCTTGTTTTCTCAGTGGTTGCATCAAAGGTTCATACACAATGTTCTTTCAAAAAAAGCATAGTGAAAATGCTGCTGTTAGTCCTCTTACACAGCTCTTTCAGCCATAACCTACCATTAACTCTGTCCGTTTTCTTTTTCCTTGTAGGATAGTCACTTTATTTATTCCTTCAGCCCTATCGCAGGCCATAACAAGCTTTTCATACGGTTGACAGAAGCTCCTACTGCCAAGGTACAAAATGTTCTCAAAATTTAATGTGCATGTTCATTTTTTGCACAGTAACTATTCCATAGTCTGAATGCTTCTAGCTCTATGTTGCAAATGTAAAACTAAGGATTTTCCACTGTCTCCTTATCCCAGTTTCCATCAGTTACAGTTCCATCCTCTGACATTGCCAGAATGTAGAACATTGCCATGGGTTAGTTCTATCATAATTACATGTTTTTATGCTGCAGTCAGAATAATTCATGCATTAGGATAAACTAATGTTCCAGCTAAACATTTTCTCCATCTATATTGTGAATTTAATAACTGAAAGATACGTGGAATGACCACCTTTTTTTTTTTTTCCTTTTTCCTTTTTTTTTTTTTTTGCATACAGATGTTTTTGCTTGTGTGTTGGAAATACTTACTAGGGTATGCACTCTGCTTTTAAATAGTCTGTTGCATTTTACAGGTGGTTTGGGCAATACTCCCCACTACATATTGCAAGATGAATCCTGTTCTGGTGGCGTTTATTTTATCGTAGGAAGACACACCAGTAAATTTTCCAGATCTTTAGATTTAAAAGTTGCACTGAAGTTATACTCTTAAATGTTTTATTGTACTTTCCTTTAATTTTTTTAAAGTGAAAAAAGGTGTATTCAGATGGAAGTATATGTTTGTCTGGTTCAGATTTGGGGCTAACTTGTTCAAACACCACCTGATGCTGCAGTATTCTACTGGAGTCCTTTAATAAGCCATCCATATTTCAGTAGGGCTACTGTAAACTGATTTTATTAAGGACTTTGTAATTCCTCTTTTTTTCCTTTCTCAGTCAGTAGCAATTGTGTTCCTTTTCCTGTGCCATTCCTGCATTAGGAGTGTTTAACACAGTAGTTACCTGTGACCAGCATTGATACGGAAACCTTTGTTTGCTTTTCCAGGTAAAGCTGCTCATAGGAGCTTACAGAGTGCAGCTGCAAGGTGATCTCTGAGCATGCTGGGTGGACTGACACTTTTTTGGATATACTTCTGATTCCTCTGTTCAGAGACCGACAAAGCAGTTTGGAACTTTTTGGCACCACACTCTGAAGACTCAGTTCCCAGCTTGCTGTCTCTCATTGGCAGTCACAGGAAGTGTGTGTTGGAGAGCAGTTGAATATGCTGCACTGGTGGGACAGGGTTGTCAGCTTTTTTTACTTTGTACAGATGTAGATGTAAGTATTTGTGCCAATACATATAATTCTGTTTTTCTTTAACTTGTGGAGTCCAGACTGCATATTTCAGCTTTTCCACAATGTGGAATGGTGCATATAAGAACTACTTAAGGTAATTACATAAAATGTCTTTTTTAAAGATCTTCATCATTTGTAAACTAAAGTTTTCTACTTACTCTAACGTTTCTATGTGAAATGCAGAACTGTCATATTATTGGAGCCATGGGCAGAAATTACACTTTAAAATGACTGCATTAGGTTTAACTTTTAAGTTGCTGAGGGCTGTGTTCTGGTTTAAAACTGCTCCTGTTCCTGTCTCTCAATGAGACAGCAGTTACACTTAGAGTGATTCCCTTTGAACTAACAGAGTTCAGTCTGCAGGCGTGAACAAAGACATCTGAACAGGCTCAAGTCATCGAGGGTCGCAGTCAGGTTCCCGGTTAAATCCCTGGTTTAAACCTGCTTTGGTAGTAGAGAAGCAACTGGTAGTTTAACAGACATCTTAACTTTTGCGGTCTTAGGTGACATCTGGAAAAACAAACACAAGCTGAAAATAGCAAACCAGAAAACTTGTAACTACCTTCAGTGTGCGGGCAGTGCTTTCTGTAGACAAGAAAATACACAGAGAATTTCAGATGTTCTCAGCCTGACAGATGAGAGAACACGTGTTGTCCTTTAATTCAGAAATTCAGTTCCTCAGTGCAAAAAGCTGCTATCTTTTTATTTTATTGTAACTATTATTATTATTATTTTATTTAAGTGACCCATTTTATCAGATGACAGCAGTTTTGTAATGGTCCTGTGCTGTAAAATATAAATGTAATACTTCTGCATGGAGTATAGAATATTTTTCTTCGTAAATTAACCAACATCTTGAAAGGTAGGAAAAACCAAACCAGATCGTGCCTTTGCTGTTCTAGTTGTCATGTGTAGTTTACATGCCACTATGTGCCTATATTATTAGCAAAACTATTGTGCATAAATTCTTGATGATTTTGACTGCTCACCATCAAAATGGTGCAGATGTATGAAGTATCCTTTTAAGAACTGTGACTTTTTAATATAAAGTTCAATTAACTGGTTTTTAATTTTTTTTCTTGGAAGTTTAAATCTTTCATATTTAAGAGACGCCAAATGCGTAGCAAAGGACACCAATTTTGTGGACTGTCACATTAAGCTATATAAAAACTAGAACAGCAGCATGACATACAAATACTCATTTCTGTTTTCATTTAGAACAGTTGCTTATGTTTTTGCACAGTATTGATGAAATCTTAACAAGTTTGGGTTTTGAACAGACTTGATACCTCCACCTCTCTGAAATATGTTAGATACCTCACTTTGCTAAGGGTGAACACCTGAGATGCATGAAAGGTGCTGGCTGAGAATCAGGTATGTTACTGCCAGCACTTGGGACTTTGTGTAGCTGAAATTTTAGTCACTGTGCATAACTCTGGATGATGCGTAAGGAAAGGGGACGCCGTGTTTCTGTATGTCGCAGTGCCAGTTTCCATGTACGTGGCTGCCCCTTGCAGTTACTCCGGCGCAGGACGTGTGGCAGCACAGTGTGTGGGACTAGCTCTGTACAGCACCTGCCAGTGTGAAATGCTGGAGCTGCTCCAGGCGGGGATAAAAGGTGTTTTGAACAAATGTCCAAATGATAGAGATGCTATTTAGAAACTGTTGTACAGTCTAACCTAAAAATGTCTAGTAATGCTCCAAGAGTTGATAGAGCAAGTAGTTTGTCAAAGGCTGTTGATGTGGGGGGTTGTATTGTTTTTTATCTTGAGGCACTTGGGATAGAGGGAGGAGTTCTACAGAACATGGGAATGAAATCTGGGTTTCATGATGCTTTATTAAGGGATGGATATTTTGCAGCCATCTTTCTCTTTTAGTTGGCAATATAAATTCAGAATCCCCACTGAAGATGCATAAGAAGTGTATGAAAAGCTGTTTAAATCTGGGTTTTGTCCGTTTTTATTGTATGGTTTTTATCCAATTGCTGAAAAAGGTTTTGGTGGACAAAGGATGAAGAGAAAGTAGCTACAATAAAAAACAATTCTTTAGGCACTGTGGAGAAATACCTGTGAACTGCTTGCTCAGTTTCTTCTTGCTGCCACCAGCAGGGGCTGCAGCTGCACTTCCTATGAACTGCAGTGGTAGCAAATGGTTCTGAAGTCTCGGGGTCCTTACCTCCAGTGCTCCATCACCAGTACTGCTGTTCCTGGCTTCTCTGAAGGTTGGTGGGTGATACAGCTGACCATGTCACAGGTCTTCTGTGCTTTCCGCACCCATTTGCAAAAACAAGATGGGTTTTGATCAGTCTGAATTTAAGAAAGCAGTTCCACTATGGGGAAGAGACAGCACAGCTGCCATCTTAGCCAGCCAGCACTGCTCCAAGTGCACAGGAGCTGTCCCAAAATGTTCTGCTTGTCTATCTGTGCTGTAATTCTGTTCCCACTCTGTTCCTTTCCATATGGTACTGGAAGACAGCTGGTATAACATGTCTTTCCTTAGGTCAGTCTGTCAGAGTGTTGGCTGCCCAGCATCATGGGAGCAGTGACGACCCTGCAGGATGCATTCCTGGAGCAGTGTGCTTAGTTCTGCTGGAGTCCATAATGGAGTCTTGTCTTTTAAGATGGCAAGAGAACTATAAAGGCCATGTGTTTCTAAGCTGCTGCAGCGTGGGCATGCACTGCAAGCCCATCACTGAATCCTGACACTTCAAAATTCCTGGTTTTCTGTGTCCCATGTAAACAAGAAAAATATTTTTCACCTCCTGAATGTGTCTTAAAATGTTTGAGTGAGGGATAAAGACAAGTTTGGCAAAAAATACCTGAAAAAGATGTCACACACTACAAATTTGAGCAGAACTGAGGCAGCAGGAAAAACTAAGGTTTAAGAGGGGTTTCTCAAATCTCAGGTATCTCAAGTATAGCAGCCAGGAAGAAGGGACCAGGCAGAAGACGGTTCTTTTTGATTTCAAGTCACCCGGTTTTACATAGCAAAGTCTCACCTGTCATGTGTGCTAGCTACAAATAAATCTTTTTCCAAGAATTTCCGTAATACTTCCTACATGATCTGAAGTGTAAGGAACTCCTCTGATCAGTTACTGGTGGCACTGGTGCAGTTAGAGTAGAGGGGTCAGACCTTCCCATTGCCTCCCTCCTCTGGTGTGCCTGTTGCTCTTAAGGGAAGGCACAGCTCTGCTGCCGAGATGACCCAAATCATGTGTATGGGAACTGAAGACATTGTCACATACCCAGGGAGATGAGTGCCTGCTCCAAAACTGGATTCATTGCAACTGTGTGGGCATGGGCCAGCAGAGCTTGAGGGGACAGGATTACCCATGTGCTGACCTCTCAATCTGTAGCACAGACTTCCACTTTCTCATGAGAAGTCTTGTGCCCTGGAGCAGTTACTTGTACAGATTTTACCTAGCCAAGAACAGAGAAGATGAATTTGGGGAAGAAAGCCCTGTTAGGCCTGCATATCTTACACTGAATACAATCATCTGGTGGGGGTGGGGTGGGCAAAGGTGCTGTCCCAGCCCCTCCCACCCGTAAAGGCTGTGCTGACAGCTGTTTTTCTCAGGAAGGCTTTACGAAGTGGGTGAGCCAACCCGTCTGGAAAAGCTTGCACAGGAGATTTAAAGGCTTTGCAAGTTCCCTCACCTTCCTGGATCTGTCAGCTCTACTGTGGCAATATCAGAATAGTTCTGTGAATAGCAAAGTTAAGATCCCTAAAACCACAAGTGAACCCTGCAGACAGAGTCCCCTGCATCCACCCTTCCTGAAACCAAATGATTACCAGGAAGCCCCCAATGGTTCCACTGTGCAGGGAGTCCAGGTAAGTACAGCTACACAGTACTGACTTGCACTGTGTTTATTAGTAGTATGGTGCAACACCTCTGTCCACTGAAACAATCATCCCCCACTGGCTTCCATGGGGCTTGTTCCCACATCTGTCTTGTCTTCAAGAGCCCAGAACTGGGCACAGTGTTTCAGCTGCAGTCTCGAAAGTGCTGAACAGAGAGGAGAGATTGCTCTTTTGGCCCCTGCTCTTCTTTGGCCATGATCTTCTAATGGAGCTCAGCATGTGGTTGGTCACCTTCATCTTCCCTTGTCCCTCAGGGCCCCAGATCAGCCTCCACAAAGCTGCTTCACCACCAGTCTGTGCCCAGGATCTACAACTGCATCAACTTAATTCAGTTCCCACTGCAGGACTTAACTGGGTGTGGTTCCTGTCAAGCCTTCAGTTCATGTCCACTGCCGTGCAGATTTCAGGAAATAGAAAATAAACATCCTGTTACTCATTTAATTTGAAAGAGTTTTACAATAGCTATAGAAACACTGAAAAAAACCCTGGTGATATGTTACAGGCCAATGTTCGAATCACATCACATAAAGTTAATTTTTCATTCGTGGTTTTTCATCTTTTTATTGGGCTACATTAAGACAGCAGGTATTTGTAGCATAACTTCCTATTCAACTGTACAGACAGCTTACTGCAGCTGTAATCTCCCCTATGATTAACATTTCCTTTGAGTTCTGTTCAGCTGTCACTGGCTCATACCATTTTTCTCTAGGTAATTAATATTTTTGTGTTCTTCTAAACTACTGCAGCATAAACACAATCCACATTACTGTTTGTTCTTTAAACGCTACCCCTTTCCTATTTTTTATCATATACTGTAGGGCTTGAAAATATTTTCTTACTTATTTAAAGTTTTTTTTTTTGAAGTCCAACAGCAATCATTTAAACCAAGGAGCAGTTATTTAATATATCATTTACTGTTATTATTCTTATAGCATGTACAAACTTTAATCCTTTTACTGACACCCATTTCCCTTAACACTGCTGTTTCTAGAAAGAAAATCTGCTTCGATTGCAGTCTAGATAAAAAGGGCATCAGTACTTCAGTTACATCAAGGTAGGCCAATATCAGCTTTACTACGAAATGCTGGACTGGTACCACCTTCTGTGCCAGAGGCTGAAGACAGTAACATCACAAAAGCTGTAACATGCTTCCTCGTGCAGGAAGAGGTCTTAGAGCTCACAAGCAGATGTTGTATTCACATTCTTCTCATGTCTTTTCCAAGCTGAGGTATTGGTGGGGGACACACCACCTCCAGGCTGGCTCCCTTTCTATCTTTCAAACAGCCCTTTTCCCTCAGGTCTCACAAGTCCAGCCTGTCTGCAACCAGAGAGAAAACAGCATAAGTGAGAATGATCAGTTCATCCTTCTCCAACCTTCAGCCAGCTGTGACAGATTTAGTTACTATTTTATTATATAACAGCATTACTTGTGTGCCCAAGAGCACAGAGAGATACCAAAGGAAAAAAAAAATACATGTGTCAAGCGTGTCAAAATAGTACTAACAAACTGAAAACTGAGCACAAAATGTACCATTACAGAAGTTCTAACAGGTGCCAACACGATTATATTCTCATCCAATGGTCCTTGTAACTCCCAAGGTGCAGAGCAGCATTTTGCACATCATCACAATGTAACAGCCATCTTCAGTTCTGAGGGTGTGCAGCCACTAGCAGCTTTCATTGAAACCTAATGCAGTCAATGGAGAGGAACATTTACAAGAATTAGGTATGATTCAAGCTCAGGAGTTACAAGAGACACTTAAGTGATAACTTCCTTGAAAATGTACTTTTGTCATCAACGTAGAGCACTTAAGAAGACTCAAATGGCAAATAACAGAGCAACACATCAGCAAATACAGTTGGATAAAGCGCTGCGAAATGCCAGCAATTTTTCAGACAGCCCTCCCCAAGGTTACCTGGAGCTCCCTCTGTTCAGGAACCCCAGGACCAGGCAGCCTGGCACAACACTTAACACGATTTCATCAGGCCATTACATTTTGTCAGCCAGGTTCATACTGCAGTCTGAAGTCCATAAGTAAGTGAGGAATGGGGGAAGAGGAAGAAATGTTTTTATCACTTAATTGAGACAAGGAGTTGTTATTTAGCCAGTGAAAGGAACACTTGTATCTCCAAGGAAACTTGACCATCCGTTTTTCCCTTCACAGGAACGAAACTGTAAGTTGACAGAAAAATTCTGAGATGCCTGGGAAACCTGCCAAAGACTGAGGTTCCCAAATGGCTCTCATGCACAGCGGCACTCTCATGTGTAGTGACAAGCAAGACTGAATTCCCAATGGCTACATGGTCAAGACAAAATGTCTTCTGGATTAAAAAAAAATCTCATTTGAATCAAACTCTGAAAAAATTAGGCATTTTCTCTGTTACTACTGCTTTTCTGATAAAGAACTTTAGCTGCTTGTCTTTTTTAGACTTTGTGAGTAAATGCTTGTAGCTTGCTTATTTCCATAGTCCGGTTTATATTACACATTATTGTGTGATAACTTTTATACTGTGATTATACTACAACTAGAAAATAACAGGACTCCTTAGTAAAGGGCAAGGCAAAACCACAAAACAAGGTGTGCAACCATTTTCCCACCTCCTCAGTGCCCCTCCCAGTATCAAGAAGGTGACAGGGTCCAGGTTAGGGAACACAAACTGGACAAGTCGCATGTGCTGAGCCTGATGGGATGCTCCCATGAGTGCTGAGGGATCTGGCTGCTGGCCTTGCAAGGAAGGCCACTCTCCATTTCTGACAGAGCATGGTGACTGGGAGAGGTGTGCAAGGACCAGGGGAAAGCAAAAGTCACTCCTGTCTTCAAGAAGAGCAGGAAAGAGGACCTGGGGAACTACAGCCCCTGGGAAGGTGATGTACCAACTGCTCCAGGAAACCATTTCCAGACCAGGAAGGGCAAGAAGGTAAGTGAGCAGCAGTCAACATGGATTTACAAATAGGTTGTTTGCAAATTCTTAAGGATCCCGACCTGAGAGCCTCTCTGGTGAGGTGACCAGTTCAGTGGACATGGGGAGAGCAGTGGATATTGTCTGCCTTGGCTTAGGAAATCTTTTGACGCTGCCATAATGTCTCCAATTATCGTCTGACCCTGCCATAATACTGACAGACTACAGGCTCAGTAAGTGAACCATGAGGTGGACTGGAAACTGGCTGAACAGATGGGCCTAGAAGGTTGTCAATGGCATGAAGTCCTCTTGGATGCCAGTGACTAGAAGAGTATCCCTGTATTGAGGCCAGTCCTTTTCAAGATCTTCATTTCTGCCCTGGTTGATGGGACAGCATATCCTCAGCAAGTCTGCAGGTGACACAAAGCTGGGAGGAGTGGCTGCTAAGGCCATAGTGTCATGCCACCATCCAGTGATCCCTCAACAGGCTGGAGAAATGGGCTCACAGGATCTCATGAAATTCAGCAGAAGGAAATGCCAAATCCTGCAGCTGTGGAGAAATAATCCCAGACACCAGGACAGGCTGGAAGCCAATTGGCTGGAAAGCCCCTTTGCAAGTAAGGACATGATGGTCCTGGTGAATACCAAGTCCAAGAACCACCCTGAGCAAAGAGCGCAACGTGGCCACAAAGGCAGCCAATGGCATCCTGCTTTACAAAGGAAGTTGTCAGCACATGGAGAGAGATTATCATCTGGTCTGAACCCCGGCCATGGACAGGGACACCTTTTACATGTGGTTACAAAACAGATAAATTGTTCTTGTCCTTTATACATCCAGTTCTCTTATTTACTCTTAACACAACTGCAGAGACAGCTCTCAGTCCTTTTACTAAGCCAAACAAACACAGGAGAATTAACACAAATTTCTCTTGCTTTACCAGTAGAACTTGCACATCTTGGTCAAATCCGACCAGTGTTTAAATTTACTTTTACTTTATAAAAACAGCTGGTATTTTGGAATTTCAGAACTGCCAGAAATATTGAACTTAGGTGCGTGGAACTCCTTTTAAAACCTTGCTATCTGTCAGCCCCACTGAGATGCTGCCTACAGCCAGGGCACATGGCACTACACACCTTGTGCACGCAAACCAAACTGTGCCCCAGGCTTCCCAGAGTGCATGGACATAGCCTTCCAGACCAGAGCCCTCTGATTAATGCCAAAGACCGTTCAGAAGCAGTAACTACCGTGTTGGTGGTACAAACAAACGGGATTCTGAGTGCAATGTATCAGTAATATCCAGCAGCTCAGACATGGCATCACATTAAAGTGGCACTATGGGGTTTGGATGCAAGACACATGGCCGGCCAGAATTTGAGTTGACTGCTACAGGCTGTGTACATATGCTTCAAGTTCTTTAAAAACATAACACATGGCTGGAGTTATGCCAGGAATTACATTATCTGAAATCAAGTATTAGTTGAAGTGTGGAAGCACAACTACATCAAATCAAAAATCTGAACAAAAAATGGGGTACCAATTTCAGTAACTGCTGGATAAAGCCACATACCTTAATACGTACCTTGTACTAAAACCTGGTTTAGGATTCCCTTTTGTCTGCATAAGATAGCAGAAGGATTCTGCACAAGCCAGTCTTCATCTGCATTTTAAGATTTTAATAGTAACCTAAAAAATAAAGAGACAGTAAATAACTGACATTTCAAGCAAAAGAGAAAACACAGTAGCTTTTCTTTTAAAAACCCATTATGTATGGAGTAATAAAACATAATAAAACTTCCAATTACCAGAAGAAAATCCATTTATTCTCTACCCATTCTTACCACTTAGTTGTTTCTCCACAGATTTGTCCCCAGCTTTTATTTAAATTTTTACTACCTCAGCAGTTAAACAACAGCTGTTCCAAGAACATTAACAAGTTCCTAGATTTTTATATTTCTGCTTGGAATAGATTAAGTGCAGTTCTGCTCCAAAGAGCCCCAAGTCATTTCTCTTTGGAGGTTTTCTAAAACACACGTACTTCATGTGACAAATGACATCCTACATGTTGTCTTCTAGGCCTGTCAAGGTATGTGGCCAAAGTGACATTTCATCCTTCTAATATTAGTGCCACTAAAATGATCCCTGCAGACAACACCAAGTCATTAGTGACACTTGAGAACTAACAGTTCTCACTGCAGTCTCCTCTTTCTGCAGCCTGTTGTCATAAAGACATTATTTTTTAGGGGCAAAGTTATCTATCAGAATAATACAACTAAACTGAGCTGGAGTAAAATCTTGTCTGACTTTATAATAACACCTCACAACAGAACTACATATAATTTCATTAAAATCCATTTTAATACTACAAGCATTAGAAATTGGTGCAAAAGTTTAGGACTTCCATAATTTTACAACTTCTGCAACAGATCTGCATGTATTTGCAGTAAGTGCAGTTGGAAGAACAGCTAGTCAATATTATTCCTACTGCATTTACTAATTAATAATTAAAATTATTGTAATTCTATTAAAATGCCTAAATGAAAGTGTTAATAAGGGTATCCATCTTGGACACTGTGTGTCTTCTCATAGAGTACACATGCAAAACAACTATCCAAAGTGTTTAAAATTCAGCAGCTCCATGCCCCAGGGATTCAGGCTTCAAAAGAGCTCTCACCTGTAGACACATTCCCTCCTCCCAGAATTAAAATCACCTCCATAAATGCCTCCAACTTAAAATAAGATGTGAGCACTGCAATGTTTGATAGGCTTAGCATAATCCCTTACCCAGGCACAGAAACGTGTTGCAGAGCCTGAGAGCCCTAATGAAATGTCTTCGGAGAAGACTGCCTGGAAAGATCCTGATTACAGCAGCACAAAGGAGTGAAGAACTCCCTAAACTCTCATGTAAAGATTTGTTAAAACAATTTTCCAACATCTTGAGGAGCTGATTGATGATCACAAAACTTAGCACACCCTGCAAAGTATTTGTTACAGAAAGAATTCCTTCAGAAAGCCACACACAGGTTGCACCTTTCAGGCTAGCTTCACTTCAGGAACAGTCCCAAAAAGCAACTCAAGAAGTGACATACTTGTAAATTACAACACATAACCACAAACATTTACAATAAAGGTAACATTTACCTTATCAGACACCGTTGAAAACAGGCTGATACGTGCAGCTCAGAATAAATACCATTTTTAAGTTGGCATGATTTAATGTCTGAGTCCTATTAAATGCGCTGTTAATTCATCAATCCTCCCATCTGGTTCTTTTTTATCTCCCCTCCCACCCTATGGTGCAGCTTGCTATCAGATTTCAAAAGTCTGGTTATCTATTCTGTACCAGATATTCAGCAAGATAGATACTTTCTTCCTAAAGCACAAATGACAGAGCACAGCCCACTGACCCTTTCTAATTAGAGCTATAATTTTGCAAGTGTTGATATTACAATCATTTAGCAGGTGAAATGCAGTAATAGCTGCAGTGATGAACTGTCAGTCATAGGGACCTAGCTGGAGCTGTCGTCTGGACAAGCGTTAGTGTCCTGAGGCATTACCTTGACGTGGTGAAATTAACGTAGCTGTTGATAGGTATGTACACATCTAACAAGAAGGCTAAAATTACAACTGCACATCTTTCCGTCAGTATTTTAATATGAAAAACCCCAATAATTAGTTTCTCCCCTTTTTTCCCCCGTCAAGAAAGCTAAAGCATCAAGGCCTAACACAGTCTCTCCAGTTTCTGTAACTGCCAGTGTATATTACTTTCTCTTTCTTGGCCACCCAGATTTACTGAGGAGAAAGCAGTGAGCCATATTCTTGGCAACCAGTAGATATTAGTAACAAAGTTGTAGCGAAATAAATATGGTGTATGTTTGATGACAAGCTCTAAAACCAGCCAGTAAGACTGCTGGGAGTGTTAAAATGTGAATGTGTGGTTTTTACTAGGAATGTGCCTCTGCACTATTTATTCAGGATTCTCTCTCTTCAAAAAATAAGATCATTCCGACCTCTCTACCCTGTATAAACCTATATAAACTCTATGATTAGCAGTAATTACTTTGTTAGAGCTGAATGTATCCAAGCAGCCAGTGATGAAAAAAGTGAGCTGGAACACAACAGAAAGTTGTTTTCAAAGTAAGAGACTGAATTTTCGTTCATATGATAAAGCTCTTCTTTAAATTAAAGCTCAAAGTGGGCATGGTGCTAAGCAAAATGAATCTGAACTATTCTAAAAGGCTAACAGCATGATAAACATGCCTGTTCTGAAGAGAGGCATCTCACACAAATTGAGTGATACTGTATTGTGCCATTATGAAGGAAAATTAAAAACCAACTCTTAAGTGCACCTATCTCAAGTAACACATATTCAGTGTACCAGGGTATCTCCAGTAGAGACCAGCTGTGCGGGACAAGCTCCAGGCTGCCAGCGCTAATTCTGAGCAGGGACACCTGTGACACTACAACACCGAAGGATACCTCACTTGTACCTTGCAAACGGATCCTCGGCAGCTTCACTGGCTTGACTGACAGAACAGGTTTTGTGGTTTGGTTGAGGGGATTTTTTGGTTTTAGTTTTTTTAATTAATAAGATTTTTGGTGGCTACTGTAACAAAGAGCTTCCCCCCTAAGCTTCCCCTTTTATTTTAGGTCTACTTTAATTTAAAAATTACCTAGCAACGCACAACAGCAGTACAGGTAAATTTTGACTTCCACTGAAGTGACCATATAGCATTTTGCACCAGCAGGCACAGGTATCATTTTGAGAGTAGCAGAACTACTATCCAGCACACAGAAAGAAGAACTCCAATGCCGAGCTGTTCTCAGGAAAACACACAATCCCTTGTGGCCACTTATTTGGGGTTTCCAAAGGGAACCCGAGATGATCCGCAGAGCTGTGTTCATGTTTGCATTTGTTCAGGCTTACCTATCAAAAGGTAACAGATAACAATGTTGGCTGCTGATATACTAACAGAAGTTACAGTGCTAGACATTCTTAAATGGTCAAGCAATCTTATCCTCCTCATTCTTCTCTTAGTTTTAACTTTAGTCTGGCCAAACCTGCTCATCTTAATTATGAGTAGTCCCTGCTGAGGACAATAAAACCATCAGAGTCTAAATCAATTGTTACCTGGCATCACTGCACAGCTGCCAGCGATTATAGGAGACAAACCGCAACACAATTTTTCCTAATCTTGTGTTTGTCAAATTCTCTTAATAAGTGCATATACTTGCAGAGAAGTAGAAGCAAGTAAGCGTTTAAGGGGGAAAAAAAAATTACCAAATTAGGGCTCAAAAGGAGAATTAAGTTCCTAGAAACAAAAGGAGCAAATACTACTTGAGCTAAGCCAACAAGGCATTCAATTTCCTTTGTAAGATCGTTAAAAATATTTTACATCTATTTCACAGCTTTCAAGTTAGAAGGAGTAGGGTACCTGAAGTTAGCATATTACACAGAATGAGGAATGTGAATGCAGTAATATTCCTCTTCTGGGATCAGATTTCAAAAAAGAACAAATGGTGGCAGTTACTAGTGGCCAGGCAATGAACCCATGCCAGTGACTATCTGTGATCAAGGGACATTTGTTTCTGTTTTGCTTGTATTGCAAATCTTTACCATACAGAAATTAGACTATTTCTTCAGTATTCAGGGAATGATGAGCATGTCTGAAGGTATTTAAACAGAAGACACAAAAGTTTTCATCTGTACAGCTTCAGCAAGGTCTGAATTCGAAGACACTGAAATTTGTAAGCACTTTGTAAAATTAATAGAAATTGTTTGTTTGCAAGTCATTATATTCCTAAATGCAAGACAATATAATCAAAGTGGTTTTTATATATATACATACTATATTTTTTGCAACATTTTGTGCACTGTGAGGCAGTAATCTAAGTCATTAAGATAATCCTATATGAAACAGCAACAAAATCCTGTATTTTTTTATACAGCCCCCTCCCGTATATGACACTCCCATTTCAAGTTGAGGAACCTGCAGCACCAGAATAGCTGGCTCATTAGTGATTTTCATAATTATCCATTTTACAAATGTTGTCATTGATGCAGCAGAAATATCTTTCAATGTTTGGAATTTTACTTTCAATGACCGAGTTCATGCTGAGCAACTTGGAAAAATGTCCAAGTAACGGTATAATTTTCTCTGTTCAGAACTCACATGACATGTTACACAGATGTGAAGTTCTGAGCATTTTGTGATATTTTATAATGAACAGCTAAAAAGTGCAAAACTGTTGAAGGAGGAAGGGAATAACCTTTAACCTCCATCACCTCTTTCACCTAGAAATGATGTATAGATGTGACTTCACAAAGAAAACTTAAGAAACCTGACAGATGAAAAGCATCTGAAAATGCTGCCCTTGCACTGGAAGCTACAGTTAAAATTCTGCAAGATAGTTTTGCCAGGTTCTGGAAACTCTGAGGTCACCGTTCACAGAAACAGATTTAGAAAAGTCTGCTGTAAACAATATATATATATAACTGATATAGTTAAACCAGCACAGCTAGCACAGAGTTAAGTAGGATCAGTGCGGCTCTACAACTTTAACAGAAGTCAGGATACCATTGTGCTACACACTGTGCAAACACGTTTACACTTATGCAAGGAGTTAAGAGAACCAGGAGGATTTCAGGGATGTTTAAATAGGCATACTTCTATTAAGACTCATTTTTTATTTAAAAATAATTTAAAATTGTTTTAATTAGCAAAAATGTGCATATGCAAAGCCTAAGAGACAGTTTTCTCATACCTTAGTTTTAAGACTACAGAAAATCAGCATAAGATTTGTATTACAGAAAAATACTTATATATAGTAGTTATGACCTCTCTAGTTTGAAGACACTTTGTATCTTCCAAAAACGGAGGGGGAATCTAGTTTCACGCAAAACTTCCTACACTGTGCATAATCCAATTTTCTCTAATTTAAAAAAAATCAGTATTCCTAAAGAATTGTGAAACTCACTAATACACAGCTTCTGAAGTGTTTGCAATTCTGCTTGACAGAACTTCACACAATGCTCCCCATTCCCTCCTGTAAGGTTCCTTACCTGTCATTTTTGCAGCAGGTTGCCAAGTTAGGCCAGTGTCCTAACCTCCTCTTCCAAAATAATGACAGCAGAACTGATTATCTTTGTGGGGCTAAAATCTCTGAAGCCATAAGACTGTGCTGGGGGAAGGGCAGGGCAAGACGTCACACAGTCCTTATTAACAACAACTCGAGATTCACTCAGAGACCTTTCATCTTTGACATGCTTCATTTGAAAATGTAAAATTTAATAATACTACCCAATACATACATCTACATTGAAATGAAACCTAGTAAGGAAGAATTCAAGTACCTAAGCATGTAATACAGTTTAACTGTTAATTCATTCATATAAAGTTTAATAAATTCAAAGCTTTGATTAGATGACAGAATCATGGACATGGTAATGTCAGAAGGGACCTCTAGAGAACATCTGGTCCAACTCCTCAGCTCAGATAGGGCCACCTAGAGCCAGTGCCCAGGACCACATCCAGATGGCTTGTGGCATCTCCAAGAATGGAGACTCCACCACCTCTCCAGACAGCCTGTGCCAGTGCTTGGTCACCCTCACAGTAAAAATGTGTTTCCTGATGCTCAGAAGGAACACCCTGTGTTTCTGTTTGTACCTGTTGCCTCTGGTCCTGTCAAAAGATCTGTGATTCTTTGTTCAATTAAGTAATTTCATTCCTGTACTAACTCTACTGGGTGACAACTTCCATCACAGATTACTTTATAACAAATGCAGAATACCAACTTCTGGCTTCCACCATAATAAAACCGTATTTGGTAGAAAACAGAAAATCTTACGTTAGATTTGAAATACACAGGAAACAGAATCTGTATTTCAAGACAAAGACAACAAACAGCATTAATAAACTGCAGGGTAACCTGCAAATGCTCTACCACATATTGGTACACTGACATAGACTTACCTGTTTATCAAAAAACCCACAAAGCAATGTTGAATAAAGGAACCATTTCTCTATTTGCTACTGTTGTACAAGCTTCATTGCCTGGCAAGCTGGGACTCAAACTTGGCTTTTTGTTCTTTCCTTGCACAACTGAACATATTGCTAATGCTGCACTATAGGGATTTATTTCAGCTTTATAGTACCATAGAATGCCACAAATTCTATGTACAACATTCCTTATTTTAGTGTAAGTCAGTCCTTCCTGCAAGATAAAGCTATTCTTCCTACCCAAAATGAAATAGCTTTCTAAGTTAATATCAAACATTTTTTAAAAAGCTTTAACCTCAGCGGTCATATGTAGAGCAAAGGAAACACCTACCAACATGTAACAAAGAGGACTGAAAAGCACTATATTAGAAATAATTTCAAGTCTGAATAACAGATCAGGCATCTTAGTGAGCGTTAGGAACACTATTAACCATTCCATGATATACCCTCCCATAAAGACACCCCAGCTGGTTACCACTTTCTTCACTTGAGAGCAAAGTAAAGGCCTCAGTGATGACACTCCTTTGCACAGGACTATGCCAAGACCACACTGCGAAAAGTGGGGAGCTCCCTTTTGACATCATCTTATATACAAAGGCAGTAACTTGGCATCATATTCAAAACTAAATATTTTTAATCAAAGAGATTGATTGTTGGTACTGTTTTTCATCATGGCTCATTCAGATTTTAACATGCAAGCTCACACCATAATTCTTGCATGAAAAATATTAATTTACTAACAAGCTATCAAAATTATCTCAGGTGCCAAATTTGTAAATATCAACACATTAATGAGAAAACGGTTACACACACAGACTAAAACATAAAGGCTGTTACTTCAGTTACCTGTTTGTGACCTTTGATGGACACAAGTAAAAAACATCCATTCTAATACACTACAAACATTACGTGCAACGTCTTGAAAAAGAAACTCCACTCAAGCAAGAAGCAGCTTCTCCAAAGAAATCTGCATTTCAAACTGAAGTTCTGCATCCTGATGCATCCATTTCTTTGAAAGGTTAACAGAACATGTACTCGTTACCAGAATCTTTCGCACTACTTTTTACAGAATACCTTCAGAAGTGTTTGCTCTCTTATTCTGCTCAATCTTGTTCTTGTCTTCTCATAACTTTACTTCCATCTTATTTAACAACTTAATAACTTATTTAACTCTTACTTTGGTCAACTTACTTTCATTCTGGGCTCTGCAAAATATTGCATCTGATCAGCAGCTGACTGATCAATATGTTCCGACAGGATATATTTATGCATAAAGTTTGAGTGATTAGTTTACCTCAAGCTGTGAAAGCTAAAATAAATGCAGATGTCCAAACAGGTTAAAGATGAACCTCAGAAAACGGAGGTGGAACAAAATCTGAGTATCTTTATTACAAAATCAGGGAATCAAGAGATTAATTTTCTGTAACACACCTGGAATTATTAAAGGAATTTGTGTCATTGACAGTACAAATGTAACTAGTTTGTATTTTTTGTATTTTCTTAAGTCTCTACTCAAACTTCCTCAGATCAATACCTCATTGAGAATACAATTTCAATTAATGAAAAGTAGTATTTGGAATTGCACTGTAATGACTGAACAGGTATAAACTAAAATGACTGCAGCTGATAGGAGCAAATACTGATTTAAGCACCCCATGATGGCACCACTCTCAACCCACAACTGTGGTGGCTGTCACTGTCCAAGAGAATTTGCTAAGCAGAAAAGATGAAGACTTTGAAAAGCATCCTTGTAGCCATAAATGAACTCCATTAACTGAGGCCCATGAAGCAACTCCTGAAACAAGCAAAGGCATATTCCAAGGCCTGGAAAGGCTGTAACAATCATGCAGCTGTACACATACCCACTCAGCAAACAAGCTTATCTAAGATGCTGGCTGACTCTTCAACCATTCAGATTTATCACTGTGGTAAGATAATTACGTTCTTAATAAACTTAAATCCTGATAATCCTATTCTTGGTTTGTCACAATCAAGGCAAAGATGACATTTTCCTGCAGTAAGAGCAGGATCAGATTTGGGCAGCACCTGTTTCTAAGCAGGAGCTCTCTAAACTTGTGACAGAAGTCCTCTACTGGAGGCACTGCTATCTAAGTTATACATATTTGAACTTCAGTCCTTTCCCAGGAAATTTTGTCCTGTATATTTAGCCTTTCCCTGCATGTCATTAATTTCATCTCTGTTCCTTTAAGGTTATGTAGTCAAAAAGTAAAGATACAAGAAAATATACCTAACTCCCCAATAACATTACTCTTCTTACCTTAATAAAACACAGGCTTTCAGAATTACTTTTTCCATTAAAGCATGTATTTTATTTGAATGTTTACATTGAACTAGTTTAAGAATTTCAGATGAAGTTTATAAGAGTCATATTTGGGGTTTTTAATTCTATGGCAGTTCCCAAATTCTTAAAAGCTGTAAATTGAAAGATTGAAAGATGAGATCAAACCACATCTTCCTGCTTTTCCACAATAGTATCTCCCCCATCTGTAAATCCATGAAGAGCACTTATCTACTTTTACTTTTCTGTATTAGTCTTTGCACACATCTGTGAGTTCAGAAAGGGTAACTATCTATTAAGTTCTCATGTACTCTCTGTCACTTAATTATTTTGTATTTAAACAAAAGAGAAACTATGAAATGGAATTAATCCAGAACAAATTCTTTTTTTTTTGCCCTCCTTAGAAAGAGACATAAATCCTTTTTAAAGGCACAACAGGTTAAGAATATATACATGATATATACTAACAAAACACATATGAAGAGGTATGTAACAACTTGTCAAATCATAGAAAGAACTAGTTTTTACTGTGCATCTGACATCTTTCCTTTAAACCACTTCCATCGAGTTCAGTGTTAGAACCCCCAAATAAAGTTTCATACAGCTCGTATCTTCCACATCGTCAGGAAAACTTAAAGCCTTTTACAACAAAAGAAAACCTAGAATACAGAAAAGGAAACAAAATCCTAAAAGGAATGGATTAGGGTAACCAGAGCAGGCCAGTGACAAGCATCAAATATGAATGATTTGGCCCAATCCTACAGTCAGTATGTCACCTTACATCCTCACATCACTTCTAAAGCTTGGCATAAGCTTGCACCATTTCCACCATAATTGTAGCGTAAGGTTACAGTTAAGACACCATGTCCTCAGTGTCAAACCAGTAAAAGATTTAGAGCTCAAGTAAGACCTCTAGTAAAATAGTTTTCCCACATTGTTTAAAGATGCACCATTTGGCTTCCTTCACACTGGACAGTTTTAAATATACAAGACAGTTTAAAAAAATACAGTAAATTTTTAAGCAATCATATAAAGAAGATTCTACAACACCAGTTTTCCCACACAAGACCTCAAGAATCAAGCAACATACAATAATCAGTCCTTTACCCTCCCCCATATATCTAGATGAACACTTTCAAACCTGTGAGTATTTTTGTGACTACCACAGCAATAAAGCAGAAATTCAAGTGTAGCATCAGGATTCTGGGCACTAAGTTTTAAAACATTGTTAAGCTCAACGTGTATCAGCTTTTATCCAACCAGGCTTAAAGGCACAACATATTATCAATAACCACCAACACTTGAACTACCCTACTTCTAATATTTATACTATATGCCATGATCTCCAGTAAAGTACATGTACCTAAACTAACCAATTCTATTTTTACAATGTAACAATGAACTAATACTTATAACTGGATAAAATATGATAAATTATATTTCTTGTTAAAGCTTTGTAAGAAACGGTCCCAATGTAAAGAGTAAAAAATGCATGCCCAGGAACATAATGCAACTGAAAACAAGAGTATGATTTCTCCACAAATCTGTGCTTTCTCCACCCCCACCCTACCCCCAGGGGACTGGCTAATTCAATATTTAAAAATTACAAAACTCAAACTAATTACTTTTCTTTGTGTTTAATACAACTTGGGGAGTTAACAGTACTATTCAGAGCAAACATCAAGACATTTGTGTTTAATTTACTGTCTTGTACACACACTTGGGATTAAAACCAGACAGAAATTAAACCTGGGGGTTTTTTAATCTTGAGTAATGATTCTGAAGTGTGCTGTAAGCAGGACAAAGTCTAGAATCATCATGCAGAAAGTATACCAAGTGATTTTAATTCCCCTGAGTCAGCTGTCATTTTAAAAGCAGTAAGAAGCATCCAGGACTTCCACTTACTTTGCTAAAAAAACACTTTTTCATGACTTGCTACTTTTCCCCCACATACAGCAGAAAAAGTGTATTTTGCTCAGAACATGCAGAGTAAACACAAGACAGAAAACAAACTTAGCAATGAAAAACCCTCCTAAACAAGTAACATAATACTAAACGAATGCTTTGGTACCCCCAATCTACAGACAGTTGCATTCATCAGTTTGATAATATATGAAACTACACAAGTGATGCAAGAATGATGCTAAACATGCATTAAGTGGTATTACAAACACTACACGAAGTATAACATGGCAATGATAAACTGACACATATCCCAAAATAATTTTAGAAGCATAGTCATCCCTGCTGCCAAGTTTACAATTTTCACTTTTAAACCAGCAATTCAATATATGACAATTCTTTCATACATTTTCTTTCAAAACTCTGAACATTCCATTTTTGAATTGCAGTAATTGCACTCTTCACACACTAAGGCAAAAACTTTATTTGTATGATTTGGCACAGCTCTGGTTCTGAAAATGTTAGATGTGGAACTGCTACTGGTACAATGCTGCAATTTCTAGAAACACAATGTTCCAACACTGGAACAAAACTGAAGATGAACTACTGTTTCATTATTACGGGTTTCCTTCTGTGCCTTCTGGGAAAAGCTTTTAATTTGAAGTTGATTAAAACTGGAGCTGTGGCTTACCTTTCACATGCTCTCTCCCTTAAAAGTGAACATAATATATGGAAAAACACAGAGCTATCATGTCAAAGAATGAAGAATGTTAGCATTTTAAAAGACAGTATTTCCCATCTTTGTAACGGCAGTTTATATATTTTCTTCCAAGAAAAAGTACATGTGAATAGTCTTGCTTCTTTAAAGCAACTGTGTCTATCATCTCTCCTGGAGAAATCACGAAGAACACTATTTTCCATATTTTACTGGCTTGCATGTAATGTTCTTGGTAACTGCAGAAAGTGAACAGACAGATCAAGCTCACATAAAATTTGGCTCAACATTTTAGTGTACATTTTTTTCTTCATGACTTGAAATACTCGCCCTCTTGGACCAACTATCACCAAGAATGTAAACCATAACCTTGTTATTCAG
Organism: Pachycephala philippinensis; assembly: GCA_013397055.1. Lineage (NCBI taxonomy): Eukaryota > Metazoa > Chordata > Aves > Passeriformes > Pachycephala > Pachycephala philippinensis. The sequence continues at coordinate 731,616 of VWZT01010100.1, forward strand.
ACATCTAAAGCCCTCAAACATGCTTCTTACCCATTTGTTCTAGGTTATGTATTTCTTCAATTCCAAACTCACTTAACGAGAACATATATAAAACTACGTTCTGTGTCTACAGCACAAATTACCCTATGTATGCACAGTTATGAAGTCTTGCCCTACTGCCCCTCCTTGCTCTTCTTTCCTTCCACACTGAAATGAGCAGAATCGATAATTCTCACTGGGTCTCCTTTACCTGCTCACTGCCTGGGCACAGAGATGCAAGGGGACACAGAGGAAGCAGGACCAAGCAGCAAGGAGGGCAAAAGGCTACTCGTATCTGCAGCAATGCATGTACTGGATTATTTTAAAGATGCACACAAATATTTCAAATTTCCATTAGCATACAAATATTTAAAACATTTGTAAGCAGCCTGAAAGATCAATTCAGCTGGCAGCTCAAAGACTGCATTCTACAGTACTGCAATAGCTGGCTTATGCAGTGGTTTTTTGTGCAATTTTACACTATATAAAAATATTTTAAACTTAGTAACAATAAATAAATTTAGTAAAAGAAATCCTTTTGTAGCAAATAATGAACAGTAATGGAACTTTTTTTTTAAAAAAAGCAACACATTAAAATGAACAGAGCATCAAGAGCTAACAGATGCAAAAAGAAATACAGTAAACCCTTCTGGTTTTTACACTTTTTTAGATTTATTTTGTCTTCCACCTTGCTTAAGTATATGTGGGAAATATATGTGCTTAAGTATATTTAAAGTGGGAAAACATGTTTTGCTTGGGACTGGGTTGTACACTGAGGTATTTCGGGTTTGGGGATTTCTTTGGGAGAGGTGTTGTGTTTTGGTGGGGATTTTTTTCTTTCAAGTATTAACTGATAACAAAATTAGTCTCCCTGTCATACAAAAAACTGATTACAGTGAATTAAGGCAAAAAATTAATGAAAATACCTTAATCCCATCCCATCACTACTAACAGATATGTACTATTTAATTTTTCTTTACCATGGTCTTCTGTTTGGTGCTTCTCTGTCTGTGATGCACACAGGTGTAAGACTGGATTCTCACTGGTTTGAGGAGAGGCTAACGACCTTAAAATCAGCTGTTTCATACTTACATGGTGTGTGTATGCTCTATAAAGTTGCTGTATTCAGCCACAAAATCAAGTCCTACATGAAACAACACAGAAGAGATACATCCAACTGCAGTGATCCCACCCTACAACCCAAGAATATTAAATTTTTTTAGAACATTAATTAATTTAAGTTTTTCTGCTATTCCTTGGCCATCTGCACAAAACTAAATTCAGTTCAAAAAATCCAAGAAATGAATGTAACTGGTATTTCCACCTCTTCTATTAAAAATTACTTGGTTTGTGGTTTTCATGTAGAACAAGACTCAAAGTTATTTTTGTGAATCTATGTAGATACAAAATTAAACCACACTTTTCTCACTTTTATTATGTTACTTTATTCCCTCTCTCCCATTTTTTTGTTCAATTTACATACAGGACCCTCCACACTTATTCCTGTTCAAGGATCCACGCAGCTTTTACTTAAAGTCAAGAACAGTATCTTTATTCTCACTGCAATTCTTTCAAGTCAAGCACTTAACGTCCCGCATACAATTAGCATGTAAATTCAATCAAATTATACAGCTATGCTTTACTCTACAGAAACTCAGATATAAAAGCACACTAGTAAATCTAGGAACAATGGAATCTCTAGACAAACCATTCACCGACACAAATGGAAAAACTTTATCCACACGTGTATGTAGTAACACAGTCCAGTTCCTTTTGAATCTCATACCTCTTACTATAAAGCATTTTATTCTTCACTCAAGAGACCACATACAAATCACTTGAGTTTTTACCCACATTTACAAAGTTGCTTTTATTCTTTCAATGTGATATGTGTGTATAATAATCACTACATTAGAGCAGAGGGGTTTTTTAATAGTTTTACCAGTAAGTGTTCTGTGCTTATCTCTGAATGGTTTTCTGAATAGTTCCTTCAATTAGGAAAAAAGGGCTGCTGTTCCAAACTCTTTTCTGAAGAAACTTGTCTTGTACTGCTTTTAAAAATCAGGCTGAGGTCATTAATAAGAATGCCTCCAAATTTCAATTATATTAATTTTCATAGTGTCTAAAGGAAGTTCAAGATGGAAAAGACCTATTAAATCTATCCCACTGGAAATGAACACATTGAGTTTTGTTTCCATGCATTTAAAAACATAAAAAGTACTGTTCTCATGAAAATTTAACGTTCAGTTTATTTATTCTACAAGTACCATTTTAGACAATTTTATAACTAACTTCAGTATTTCAGGTATTATTGTGAAAACACACCTGAAAGGCCTAGAGCTATGGTTTTTAAAATACTTTATAGGAAAACACCCAAAACTATTAACAAAACACACTAAACTGGTGAGATTGCTAAGACTACTTTACAGTATATCTGAAAAGGTAATGAAAGGTAACACAAAACAATCCAATAGGAAAAATTATACCTGGCATTAGGTATTCCAAGTTTTTAGTCAATCCTCTTATTGCTACTAAGTTCTTACATTTCAGTAAGTGACTTTGTAAGAAAGTAAATGCTTTCGGGTTACTACAAGTTCAACATTTGCCACCAAACTAGCACTGAATAGCCAATAATCTAAAGTAGTTATGTCCAACCTCTGCATTTCCCACAGGCCACATTCACTCCCTCCTTACTATTCATGAATCAGGAAAGTTTGGACTGATATTCCCTCATGCTAGGAGTGAGGTAACAGCCCAAGGAAAGCACCAAACTCCAAGATGATTCTGCATCTTGATGACAGCACAGTGCCCATATTAATAATTTCAGGGCTCCTGAGAAGGCAATTAAATTGCATTGGAAGTATGTGCTCTCTGAAGTTCCCCACTCTTGGCCACAAGCACAAACTAACAAAAGATGCTGGATGCAGACTCTAAAACTACCCAAGGATGTGCAACACTTCAAGTCTTGGGAATGGGATTTAGAATCCCTTCACATTTGTGGTCCAACATAAACTGACTAGTTGCTACCCTGCCTTCCATGTAATTTTAGTAGTTTGATTACACTTCAGTTTGACTTGTGAAGGGAAAAATCATGATCCAAGTTGTTATAAAAAATATATAAATTAAGAAGTATTAAAAAAAATTCGTTTCTGCAACATGCTCAAGTAAAATGAACTTCATGTCACCAGAGCACACCACTCATTTGCTGAACATCTCACCTCCAAGCATATTTTCTCCCTTCAAAAGGCCTACAGGGTTTTGGTTTTCCCTTGAAAATCTGCCTTTACGTTGGTTATTTCAGCATTTTTGAGCCAAGTTATCTCAAGGTAGATTGCAACCGTTTAGCAACATGTAGTTCATAAATGTCATTGTATTTGTGTTTAGTACCTTTCAAAGAATTTGTAATTACGAATTATTCTATACTTGAAATCAAGAGTGGGAAAGAGAGAAATTATTTGGAATAACGTTTTAAAATCTGGCAGCATACTTTAGATCAGAATGCTCCTTAAAGAATGCATAGTATAAAATCCTTCTGGATTATGGTTAAAATTAAATTAATGCAGTATTTAGTTCATATTGTCTTCTTGCCATCTATTTTAACTTTTTGTTCTAGTAAGAATCTCCAGCTTATTATATCTTTATGTACAACTGGATAAAAAATATGTGGACAATAAATAAAACAACTGCACGTTAGGAATTTTCTTTCTAGGTAATCCACAGTAATTCATGATTTTCTTAGGAAATAAATACAGCAAAGCATATTAGGATCACCATGAAGTTTCCCAAGATATCAACGTGCTTTCTCTAATGAGCACATTGGTCCAGACAACCAAAATGAATCGTTTATTTCTCAAAGGCCCAATAGTTCCCCTTCAAGTGACTGAGGTGACAACGCAAAAGTAGTTAGACAAGCTGGTACTAGCCTGTTTAACTTAAATGGTATAGTAAAGCTCTGTTATCTTCAAGTACTAAAATTGTATCTCACAGGAAAATTAGGCAGTTTAGGAATATGAAATTTCAGGAATAATGTAAAAACTCAGTAAGTACATTACAAAAGTAAGTGCACTGTAGTTGGCAGATTCATATATATTCCAAGCCTATTTGTTTTAGCATAGCATACAGCAGAGAGTCAGGACATCACTGTGCTTTCTAGTCAAACAGCACAAAGGCAGTTAAAAACGTGAGTACACATGGACGCAGAAAAAATGATAAAACTAATCAACCAGATGAGGAACAAGAAAAATCAATCACTTTAGCAAAAACTTTTTAAACAAAATTAGGTGTTTATTGTATAGCTAGGATCAGTTACTACCACATTTGGCAAAACAAGAAGCACTGCCTTTAGAGTTGAGCCAGGCAGCCCAAAGAAAGCTTTTAAGAGCTGAACTTAGCAGCATGTCATTAGCTACAAAAGGCATTCTTCAGGAAATCTTTACAATGTGCCCAAAGTCAACATTTCAGTATTTATTTGTTAGGACTTGGTTCACGGACATCTAAAAATAGATTAAATGATTTTCTGCAGTACGGACAGCTGACAAATCCACTGCTACCACGCAGCAGAGCCATCCAAGTTAGAGGTTTACAGGAAGGGCACATCACAACTGTGGAATGACAGTCACTGAAGTTAAATAAAATCTACAATAACTTTCAAATACATGTATACCTTCACTTGCTACCAAAACCACAGTGTAACAAACATGCACTTTAAGTAGCATGAAGCTGGCATGGAAAGAATGAACCACTTTTGCAGATTTAGTATATTTAATGTTCTTCTGAAACATACTCAAATACTACAAGGAGGAGGGTTTACATAGCTAAACAAATATGCAGGAGCTAGCTAAAAGGCCTGAACGACACAGCCTTTTCCTTTGAAGAAAATGAACCAACCTTTTGAATCTAGTTTAATTTGTATTTAAAACATGTTCCCTGTACAGGTTTACAGTTTAGAACTACCAATTCACACCAATACTTTCTCAATTCCCTAAAAAAAGTCATGTACAAGTCATGTATAAGATGAGAAAAAAAGTAATTTCATATTTAGACACCTTACTAGATACCAATTAAACTGCATTTGCAATTGAATGAAGGACACTAGAGCAGAGAGCTTAAGCAGTTGCTATATGCAAACACTAGTTTATAGCAGTGAAAAAACAGCAATTTTCCCAGATCTTGCGGTTTAGGACCAGTGTGTCAAGTAAAACCATTTGCAGTTTGGTTGAGGTTTATTTTAAGAATGAGTGCTATAATGTGATACATATACCAAGGGGAAAGAGTATGTCAGACTCTAAAGGTAACTCAGTATTGTGTTACAAACTATAAAGTGTGGCATGTATCAAGTCAAGCAAAAAATGGCAACATTAAAGACAATCTAAAGGAAAATGCTTAGCAGGTACAGATGTCACAAGTGAGGACCTACACATAAGGTAACTCGTGAATTGTCTGGAAACAGTATCTTAAACCATGTAATGCTGGCAATTTAAATAACAGTGTATTTCCAAAATGCCAGCAATGCTGCAATTTTCTTGTTAACCATTTGCTCAAATTCGATCCACCAAGACTATCACTGCTACATTAACAAGTAACACACACATGCCCTCTGCTGCTTGCATACCATGCTGAGCTATGTATATGCCATTTGGATGTTATTGGGGCACCAGGTTATTTCAAATCAGCTTTTAAGCACTTTAATATCACTATTCACGCAGATAAAATTTAGTCATTTCTACCTCTGAAAATGTGAGTGAACTTATAAAAAAGAACACTACTATTTTACAACCATTTTGCACAGGAAAAAGAGTAATAGTAACCAACCAATATCCCTACATATTTGACATTATAGGAATAGAACCAATAGGTCTTTTCCATCATCTTCCAACACTGACAAAAGCAGAATCATAATAAGCTTCCTAATAGCTTTACTATTAGTTTTATCTTAAAACTCCTTTAGCAAATCTACCCTGAGTTGTGCTGTAAATGGGCATTTTCCAAATTCATCGTTCTGTAAAACCTTTCTGAGGAATACTCATGTGCAACCCTTCTAAATGCGTATTACTCAACTATAAGCGAACACTTATTTTCACTGGAAAACATGTATTTGCTTCCTAATTAAACAGTTATTCACTGATAGCAGACATGTTTATATTCAAACCAATCACTGGGGAAAATGCATACTTATTAATAATGATGTGCAAACACAGTGGAAACCTTTGGACCAGCTTGCAGACATGTCTCCTTCCTTGCAATGGGAAGATACTTTAACCATCAGCAGAACACACAGATGTCACAACCAGTTTTCTCCTCTATAAATATGGTTTAGGTAAATTCACTCATACTGTTATGAATAAAAAGCATACATAGAGATTCCTTTCCAAAGTTTTCTTTTTCCTCCACAAGTTAAATTTTCTAATAATTTGTCTAACAGATAAACTCTGTTGTTAAGCCTACTGTGACTAAGTTTGCTACGGTGGATTGAGAAGCAAGGACACAGTATCTTTGAGAACGCTTTGTATAAAATTTTATGCTCTTTGAAAGTCAAAACAAAAGCAGTTGTGTTTTAAGTTTGTCATAGTATGTACTGCACCATGCAGTTTAGCTAAACAATCACTATGAAGAATGGAACTTTCTTGACACATAGTAGAATCTACGTAAAAATGAAAATGATGCCACTTATAATTAAGCATAAAATTATTCTTACTCAGTATTAGTAATAACATTCCCAAAATCCTTTCCAGTGATTTTTGTTTTATTGTAATCAGATAACTGCACGTTTTACAGCATAGTCACACATTGTATTTTGCTAGTCACAAACACATTGCCTTACATAATGATCTGCATCATTTCTGCTCTATACTACAAAGCCTATGACTGAATACAAAAAAAGTTTTACAAAAGAAACTGTTTTAAAGACTACAATAACAATAGAACCGTTTCCAGATAACAGCTAAAATTATAAAGGCATATCACTGTATAATTTTACTGGAATTTCTAAAACAGTAAGGAATTAATTGAGATTTAGTATCTGCGACGCTTGTTAGGTCCTTCAAAGTTGCCCCCTGGGTTTCCTCTACCAAAGCCACCAGGTCCACCACTCACGGCACCTACACCACTCATTGGTGGCTGAGGAGTTTCAGAGCCCGTTCTACTAACCAGAGGTGAACCCATCTGGGATGGGCCTCCTTGAGGGAATCTCTCATTATGCTAACACAAGTCCATTTGGAACATGCCAAATGTGAGTTACAACAAAAATCACAAGTGATGTTGTCATGGAGTTCAGCAGATAGTCCAGCAGAATCAGGATCACACATAGAAGGAAGAAAGGAGCAATTCAATTAGTTATTATGGAAAAAGAGCTGGAAATTAAAGAGTGCTAATGTTACGCTCCAACTTTGTAAAGTAAATTAAAAATTAAAAACAATATTTAAGACCGACGCTGGTTCTGAATGTAACTTCATCCTTACAAGCACATCTGAAGCAATATATATTCTCTATGTAACAGAGGAGACAGCAAACAGTTTTATATCTAAGCCCTACTGTGCCTTACATACCAACTACAAAGCTTCTCCCTTAAATAAATTAGACAGAGAAACACTGTCAAACTAGGGGGGGAGGAAATCAGCTTCTGTATTTCTAGACACTGCATATTTATTGTTTTAATAGCCTTACAACTTCTATACCCACATATCTATGGATATTTCAAGTCCATACCTGGAGTTAGCCTTTTGTACAGAACTTTAGGAATCTTTAGTTAAGGCTTTTAAAATTCTGTCCAAAGAAAACTACGTAGTGACAAAATGCATAACTGGACTATTTCCAGTTTATAAAAAACTCAGTATGTAACTAAGGCTCATTCTGAAGTATCAGTGGGAGATAAAAATCCCATTAATATTCCATATTTACTTTCCCTAGCTCTATGCTGAATATTAATAAAGGTATATATCCTTACACAGATTTATTTGCTTAGAAATTAAGACCTGAAACAGAAAACAAGCATCTGAGCACTTACAGTTCAGTATTAATGCAAGTGTTTAAAAACAGAACCCCACATGGTGAAATTTAAACTCAACATAAACCATTAAAAGCATAGATACATGGTACGATCAGATGTGGAAATAACTCATCATTCACCAGTTAAGGACAGTTATGCTTTCAGAAGAAATTCCTTCTGTACAGAGATCTACACTAACTCCCCAGGCATTCAGAGTTCAACAAGGACATTCAAAACCAGCACTTTATCTATATGCCTGAATCAGAAAAGAATTCTTCTGAAAGCCTAACTCTAGTAACAGTAGTAGAGCTCAGCAGTTCTGGAGCCTGCTAATTCACATATATATGTATATGTAACTAAAACCCGAGCATTTTATCTGTATAGATAAAAACACATGCAACCTAGATAATGGTTGTATGTATGTGAAATGTTTCAAGTTTAACATCATATAAGAGAAAGGTTACTTCAAGAGCTGCATAAAGATCTACTACTGAGCCAAAGTACCTTTAAATCTGTAGCACTGGGTAAAAACTGTTTTAAAATTATCTTAATGCATGCCAGCTTGTTAGCAATGGATATGAATTTCAACAAGTAACTTATCACATATTCCTGATCCCTTTTACCATTTGACTTTTGGACAAAAAGTCTTCTCTCCAATATGGACCCCTCTTTCCAGCTAACAAGAAAACTGCTGTAATTAACTACCTACACTAATGTAAGTGGGGGAAGCTACTTTTAAAATGTTATGTTCAAAGACAATCCATGTTTCAAAAGACTGCAGTGAAACAAAAGCAAGATTGCTACAACTTTCCCTTCAAGACTTCAGACAAACATCCAATTAAAAACATTAAATTCGTATTTCTGGTCTATAAAGCATATTCTTTTTTTCCCTCAGTGGAAAATAACTGTTACGGTGTTTTAGTAGATAGCCATCAAAGGATCTTAAAGTGTCTAACAACAACAATAATACAATAAGGCTATGCTTTTCTGTTGGGGCCTGACCCCCAAGTTAAAAACCTTTGAAGTCCAAAATGAAGAAAAAAACTAAAATCTAATTTGTCCTTCAGAAGCATGCATAAGAAACTGGAATGAAAAAGAATTTTTTTTTTAAACATGCATTTTGAAGTGTCAGTACAGTTCCTACATTTCCATACCTGGAATGACTTTTTGTAGAAAAACAACAGTTTAAGTTAGATAACATGATTTATGATACCATGTTCTTTTCCATACACCTCTTTTTCAGTGTATATGATCAGAAGAGCATGTTCTCGAGGTGACCAGTGGTCTCCAGCAAAAGCATTTCGAAATCCACTATTTTGTGAATAGCATCCTCCCCACTTTGTGAGAAATGACACAACTGATAAAATGAGCTAGCTCCTATGATGTGAAGATCCTTTCCTTTTTATCTGGTAAAGACCAGACCCATAATATATTTTGTGCAAAATGGAAATCTCATTTTCCTCTATGGAACAAAGGATTATGTTCTAACTTCATTATACAGATTGCTCAATCGCAGACAGATACTGATGAGAAGGTACATATAAAAAAACACAGCTACAAAATGCTTCTGTGTTCCAATAGAACTGTAACAGAGTAACTGTTAATACTATGTATTCCTTTATATCACACCACCACTAATCCAAGTATCTAGTAACGGAACAGTACTGAAAAAATAGGTAAAAGTCAGATTTAAAATTATGTGGTTGTTTCTCTACATAAGACATTACAGCTAGGAAAAGTGACTGGCTATGAGAACAAAGCAAGAATGGCTAATGCTTTAACTGCATCCCAATGGCCTATCTGCTCTTGATTAAAAATTCCAGACATATAAAAGACATTCCCTATTACCCATGGCAATTGGACAATGTAATTTTTCCTGTATTGATATGACAGCTATCAATAGCTGTTGGCTACTGATTTTCTAAGAGGCACAATTACTGTCAATCTCATGCATTTAACATTGTTAGAAAAGAAATACAAAGAACATTAAAGTTGCTTTAAAAAATTACATAGTTTACACAAAGATATCTTCACACTTTGTACCTTCCAACATTTAACCGTTCATCAAAAACCCCAACAAGCTAATTCACGGAATTTAGTTTTACTAAAGAAAAGAAAAGCAAAAGTCTAAATTTACAGATTACCGATCCTAAGGAAAGTAGGGTTTTCACAGTAACATCAAAAAAATATTTCCCTTTTGGGTTGCAAATTATTTGCATGAAAAGGTTTTATCAATTACTTTTAACTGATCCAAAACATGTAACACATTCTTACTCAGCGTGAAAATACCTTTGGTAACAAAAATGGGCCATGATACATGACAGCTATTCAAAGTAATTAAATACGTGATACATTACCACTGTTCCATTATCTGGCATCATTGGTGTTCCCATATTTGCAGCTCCTTCTGGTCCCATGGAAGGACCAGGACCCATTGCAGGGCCAGGTAAAGTTCCTCTGTTGTTCATATTCATACCCATCATTGGAGGAGGGCCTTGGTTACCAGCAGGTGCTGGGCTAAACGCATCTACGCAAAACAATCTATACTTAGAGCTGTCCTATCTTAATTTTACAAGAACAAACAAACAATTTACAATACTTAAAAAGCCAAATGTACAAGACTTCAAATACTGGGGAAAAAAAAGTATATTCTTTGAGACTGTACATTTATCTCAATCATCTGCTTTTAAACAGATTTTAAATAATCTCTGTTATTCTGCATTACATAATTTGCCTCATGTATTTGAAAATCCCAACCTTTACTGCTAAATATAGCTGTACAGTTTCTGTGCAAGAACCAAAGCATTCATATTGCATCTATATGCAGTATGCACACCACAAATTAGCAAAAATCTCAAGTGACTTTACAAATATTGGCATCTATAAGGCAACTTAGCTCTTTCAGGATCTTAACAGATGAAATGTACATTTGCAAGAACTCCTCTACCAGTAGTATGTTAATTGATACAGTGTACAGTAGATTAGTCTAAGCAATACCAGGGATGGTACTCAACTTCAGAATAAATTATTTGCAATATAGCATAAATAAAATCTTGCATTTAGCTGTTATTTCTTAGGGTATAAGTACCAGAAAACTAAGTAGTTTCGTTAGAACTTGAAATGACAGAACAATCTCCTCCAAAATTCTGAATCCAAGAGGCAGAAGAAGAAAATCTTGAAAACATAGATTCTGAGGAGATCATTTAGCTGTGATATGACACTAAGAAGCATCACTCTGCCAGTCCTCACTAACATAATGAACACATAGGTAAAAATGCCTTCATAGCATTTTCACGTGTTGCTATAAGAAAGAAAAAGGTCTGATTATCTACCCCACATCTTACTATTATGAAATACCAGCTTCAAGGCTGGTGGTGATGCATTCCCCCCATCCCCCACAATAATCCATCCTTTTCAGCCCAAAGTATGCATCCAAAATTTGATAATGGAAGAGAGCATACGTTTGGAATTTAGTGTACACTGTAAGTATACACTTTAATAATATAAAGAAATCTGACATGTTGCTAGACTAATAAGCCTGTTGTTTATATTTTAAAAATAAACCCTCTCACTTCTCATCACAACTGCACTTTTTTAGTAACAAATATATAAACATACATCATTGAAACGAGGCCACTTGGCACAGATACAGTACTGTGACTATTTGCAGGTATGCAAAATTACATCTGTATTACTTGCCTTGAGTACACCATGTCACAGCAGCCAATGAAACCATGGCATTCAAGATATTGCTGCTAAAATTGAAGACCTAGGTTTGATCATATGCATTATGCCTACCACAAACTCCTTAGCAAAAACAATGCATGGTACACAGTAGCACATGAGAAGTGCTACACAAGTTTACCACAAGTGACAGAAATCCTCTAATTTTGAAAAGCAGAAGTCATTGAGCTTAGTAATGAATAACTCCCAGACCTCTCCTTATAACACTCAGTCAAAGCAAAGGTACACTCAGGTTGGATGCTTCTTACCTACCCATACACATGATCAGTTCATGTAGCAGGTGGAAGACTGTGCTACAATTCAAGAAGATTACAGGAGCATATGCTGTAAAATGGTTTTCTTACTGTCACCCATTCAGTTAGTATAGAAGAAAAAGAAGTGTAAACTGCCAGTGTAAGGAGAAACCTGTATTCTCGGAGGCTAGAGGCACTCTGCAGGACTATCATGATGGTAGCAGCACTTAGTGCAGGCAGTAGTGCCATTAACTAAATGCTAAATTACTTGCTATTGCCCTGCTTATCAGCCTAATTAAACTGAGCCAGCTGGCCACCCACAGGTACTGTCACTTATCTGTCAACTGTGACAAAATTCTCATGCTCTGTTATCATACAAATGCACCCAGGGTGGCATATAGCAACCTATACTATCAAACCTCTAGAATATTGATCCTGTTTCAGGCAGAAGCAGATCTGAAAGGTGGAAAACTACAGAGTATAATACAAGGAGAGAGTGGGGCCCTGCATGCTTTCAGCAAGACGCCACTGCAATATATTAGCTGTAACTCAGAGGTCCTCCAAAATCCTCCTGTCTCCAAAGCAGACCCTAAGAGCTAACCACTTGATTGTCCTTTCTTTTTGGTGGGACACTGACGTGAGGAGTTAATTTACAGGACCATGTTCAGCAACAGATGGAAAGCAGTCATTAGTGTTCATGCCACAATGCAGACACTAAAACCAAAAAAAAAATATTTCTGCAAACTGAAGGGCTGAAAAAGTCCACTCTAAATGTCTGAAATGCACCAACACACCAGTCAATAATCCTCATCAATGCAGAGACAGTTTCCCAAAAAAGACCCTTTTTTCCACATTTAAGTTTGTAGTCTGCACTTAGCACTACAAATCCAGTTAAGTGCTCTGATAAAGCATAAATATTCTCTCAGAACTTGTTTGTCACAGAAACCTGTAAAAATGAGCAGTTCTGCACAAGCCAGCCCAACACTTATTAAATCTGCCACAGAGGTACTGTGCTTTCTAAGAAAACTATCATGAGCTCCCTCTTTCCCACACTATAAAAAGTAGCAAATGGCACAGGTAAGGTCAGGTAAAAATAAAGTTACAATTCCAACAGGAATGTTGAGAAAGGATGCTACTGTCAAGAGCTAAAGATCTACTATTTAAAGGTCTCCTGTAAGGTTTTGGGGTCAATAATTTTGGTTGTACCAATGGAGTTAATATGCTGGAGAAAAAATCTCTATAATGACTGAGTTTAAAATCCAGCCTCTGCAGAAATAAATGCTAAACTTATTTGTTACAGATACTTTAAAATAGCAGTTCAGTGTTACTATAACATTTTTGGAATGATACAAATTATTTCTAAAAGGATTAAGTTTAAAATCAAGTCATAACATAAAACTTCGAAAGCAAGCCCACTAACATCATCATTAGAACTGCAGAAAATACACATTTAAAATCTGCATGTAAAAAGTGTATCTTGTGGATCTGGACAACTGGCACAGTATTAATATTTACAAAGTCTTCTTATTAAATGAAATTTTCAAGTATGCTGCAATAATATGCAAAAGTACAACTGTAAAATAAAAAAGCCTCAATTTATGCTTCAGTTTAATATTTGTAGATAACTTCACAATGTCTTTCTTCGGAATTATTTTAAAATAATTTTTATCATCTCTGAAAGCACAAGCCTATTTTTATTTTTCAACTATAAATATGTCTCAATAAATGCAAGGAAAAAATGAATAATGTATTTTAAAATCTGAACCAAGCAGATTCGTTACTCTTCAAATAATAAATTCACAAGGTCAAGTGAAATGTTTACTAAGTTTTGTATACACTTTCAAGTTTAAAACATATGGAGAAATAGTTTTATTACTTTTCTTTTAATTATCATCTTAATTTATTTTAAATTACCATTAGGAAGCTTTTAATAGATTAACAGTTCACACAGTTTAGTTAGATTCGGTGGTTTTGAAGAAATATTCTTAGTCTTGTTTAAAAGCAGATATTCTGGTAAGTAAGATTCCAAACTGTTTCAGTCCACATTTATGGAGCAAGCACTAGTTATTATACTCTTCTAGATTACAAAGTAATCGTTTTTAGCAGTGACAGTATTTTAAGTTGCAACAACTAACCGAGAATATTTGCAAATAGAGACATAGAGCGAATTGGTAGAACACCAAGCACATTATTCATTTATCTCACCAAGTATGTCAAGAAGAACTTGCCAATTTTAACCTCTACATCATTTCACTGCATGCAATTACAGTAATAATTTCTCTGAATAGGTAGTCCCTCCAAAATAATGCCAAATATTTTTTGAACATAAAATTCCCCTTTTGTACCAGATAACTCCCAGAGTATCACCTTTCCCTGATTTTTGTTTCTCTTAACTTGCATATAATTTTTTTGCCATGTACAGTCAAAGCAATAAAGATACACTGGAGGTAGGGGGGAAAAGCTGTTTGAAAGCAAGATATATGTTCAGGTTTTTTTATTTCCTAATATTGCTTACTCCTTTTTTACCAGTAGTTGTCACTAATTAATAGTGCTTGAGTAACATGTACAGTCCCAAAGAAAAAAAAAATGTACATTACAGAAGCCTTTTTCCTTCAGATCCCTACCTCCCATGTTTATTGCTCCACGAGGACCCATATCACCCATTCTCATTTCCTGTTCTCTCTGAAAGTAAACATAGTTTTCATGGTCAACCTATCATTCTTAGAACTTAAAACATTCCCATTTACTCCACGAAAGTAAAAATGGTAAAGTTTTCATTGATTAAAAATAGTACAAAGAATGAAGTTAATTATACTCCTGGTTTCTATAATATCAAATGGATTAATAAGTTCAATATAACAATGCTGTACATTTTTGCATATTAAAGATTAAATATCCCAAGTTTCATTTATCAGATGCAGCAGTCTAAAGCTCCCAAACAGTTATGTGATCAACTGCAAATGAATCCATCTTCACATAGTGTTTTTAATTAATAAATATGTTTCTATTTAACCTGTAAATAAACAGGTCTTACTACAGTAGTTGCCTAAAGGCTGTGGTTCAATAATACTCAATCTGATTTCATGACTCAAAAACACTTATGTTGATTGAAAACCAAGCCTTGATGTATTATATTATGGGATATAAATTCAACCTACCAATTCATTGTTCAAATAGTTTTGACTTAACTTGGTGGCGGTATATTTTTTTAATGAATTATACTTTGCTACTGATGTTAGCATCAGTAGCAAAGATACTGACCATCCTTTTAAACCAGCATAAAACTGTAGTATCACCAGAAACTGTAACATGCATTTACACTAAATAGACAAATAACACACCAAATTGATCCAGATTCAATTGATGCTCAGTCATCCAACAGCAAAAGATTTTTGACATTACTAAACATGAACCACGGCCTGCTGTGAAACAATACTCAAAGCATAGTACCCAGAGAGGCAAAAAAAAATCATCACTTAGGGGAAAACAAAATACTCTATCAGAGACAATTCCAAGGGATTTTAGGATTACTGTTGACATCAAAAAGATTAAATAGAAAAAAATTCACACTTCAAAACAAAAACTAATTAAATTTACCAAAAAAATTTCCTTCTTAATTTTCTACAGGAATGTCAACAAGTATTCTGCTCTTGACTAAACACACATGTGCTGAGAATAAGAAAATTGAAAAAAGTTTACCTCATTCTGAAAAAACATTCCACTTAAGATTTAAAAGCCTAAGTTCAGATGCACTTCGAAAACAAATACACATACTAGGCAACTAAATCAGTCTATAAGCAACTTTTTACATGAAAATATCAGTAAATCAAAATACATTCATAGTATTTGTACAGGTTCACGAAAGTCTGGTTTGGTCAATCACATCTGGGATACCAAACATGAGTCTTCTATCTTCAGCCACTTGAAGCAGCAGAAACCACTATTCGACAGAACAGAACCAATAGGCTTACAAAAATATCCTGCTATAGGAAACTGCCACAAGATATATGATAAAGAGCTCTCAGGTCAACAATTTTGTTTTTAGTAACTCATATTAACCTAGAAAAAGTACTTAACATAAGAAGAGTACAAACACTACTTTCAAAAGAATACGGCTTAATATAGAGAGGAAAAATAAGGCCTGGTAATTAAAAGACACAGGCAGGATTTAAGGTCTAGCTAAAAAAGGCCATTGATAGAACACTAAGGATGATCTCTTCTTCTCACCCTAGAACCCATGTTAAACATTTATTAGAGAACAGGCAGCTACTTTGACAGACCTTTCACAGGAACATCAATCGGCATTTCAAGTAAAATCAGCAGCCCCACAAGGATCAATCATACCCATAAACTGACATGAATTAGTCAAAAATCAGCATACAACCTTATTGATTATTAGTCTGCTTGTATACCTCAGTCTTGACATAAGGAAGCAGAAGGGAAGGTGGTGTATCATCCCTACTGTCAATCCCTAGCCCACAAGGATAGAGAAACACCATGGCTACCAGTTTACCCTAAGTCAGACTGTGTGTGCACACATGCACGCCTATATCCTTGTGTGAAAACCAGACATGCCATGAACAATTGTAAGAAACTTAGCTACAAAGCAAAGTACCAGACTTTACAGTAGGCACATAACTTACTTGATTCGTCTCAGATTCAACTACAAGTTGGTTGGTATTTGAGTTTTTTTTAATGCGACCTGTGCCATAAGGCAAGGCCAAGTACAATACTGGCTAGATCAGGTTTTTTAAGTACAAAGCTGTAAAGCTGCACTAATTACTAGAACTTAACTTGTTTTCTTTGTAAAGGACAGAAGCGTATGCAAGCTCTGATGTACACTTCCTTTAAAAAACACACTAGTCTTCCTCCTACCAATCTTGAAATGCTACCAGTCTTCAGTTCATTGAAGTACAGCAAAAGACGGGTAGAACCTACTTTTTTTAGTCTAGTTTAACATTTTTAAGAAAAAACATGAAGTCATTATTTGCCATCTTTTTAGCTTTAACATCAGTGTTGAATTACTACAGTATAAAAAACATTCAGCTACAGAATCAAGATCCGTAAATGTACCTTAAGGTCTCTGCTGCCTATTACTTTATCAACACACCTGCAAGATTAAGATGCTGCTGTTGCCTATAATTATTCCTACTGTTGCATGTTCAAAACATATCATGTTCCCTTGATTTTTCAGCACAGGAAAATTCTTCTGTACTCCTAACACAGAATTATCAAATTTACACTTCTTGTCAGAGAAAATATTCAACTTCAAACATTAACCAGCAGCACATACAGTACGTATCATTAATGTCATCAGATGTTTGATGTATTCAAACCTTCTATCTGGAGGAGTCCTGGGTGGTAACAAAAATTCAGTCCTGTCACACACAAAACGTGTCCTAGACAGCTCTTTACTATGTGAGCATAACCATGTTACTGGTCAACTAGTCCATGGGTTTTGCCCCAAATATAACAGAAAGGAATATCAACAAGCAGTTTGACAGAATAGCTGAACCAGTGCTGGTTGGTAATCCCAGCCCACCTGAGAGGTTCATTTTCGGATACTCAAGCCTTTTTTTGCAGAGCTTAACAATGATAGTGTTACCTTCTCAGAGCTTCTTTTCCTCACTATATGACTTCCCATTCTTCTGTCCAGTAGCAGCCTGCTTCAGCCCCTTTCCCAAAGCCACCCGTAAATACCCGTAACAGGGAGTTAAAACTGAGCAGCATGAGAACAGGGCTAAACTCTTAAGAGAGAAATATGTGGGGTGATTAAGAACCTCTGAAGTCACCCGTACCTGGGAAAATAATCTTAACAGGAACAGAACAAGAAAAAGGGATGATATGCTACATTATAGGGGGAAAAGAAAGCCATAAGACAAAGAATGTGTAGGAAAGCATAAGTTAAACTTTCTGAAGATCAGAAAAAAACATTATCAAAAAAACAAAGTCAGCAAACAAAAAATGTCCTATTGTAAAAGCACTGTTTACGCAACTCAAACCTTTCTAAATTATTTGTTGCCAGGATTCTTGTAAAATACTTCAGAACTTACTAATGCAGAACACCTCCAAAAACGTCCAATTAATCTGAGTGATCTTTTAGAAAAACTGCTACGATGGCAACTATAGGATTATACTTGCTAATTACTTTAGAGAGAAGCATTAAAAACTGTATTTCTCACAACTCCAACTAATTTTAATGTCAAATGTAAAAAGCAGATCTACACCAAAATATTGAATACACTCAGTTTTCAAAACATATATTTTGCATTTAATATAGTATGGATTCTCCCCTTTTTACCAAGTATTTGAAACCAGATTTCCAAAGTATTTGAGGCGTATCATGTGCTATGTTCTTACACCTCAACCACCACTGATAGAGCAGTCTAAATATACAGAGAACAGCAAAGATGATTCTTCTGAGTTTGTTAAATATATTACACTATTTTTAAATTTGTTCTACAAAACCATGAAACTAAATGTTTTGAAAAACACCTAAGAATTGATACAGGACAATGTATCAAATGCAAATTCCTTCTCACACTGCAAGTAAAAATACAAATAATCCAATTTTTTTTTTAACTGACAAACCAGTGCTACTATTTTCCTTAAAAATAGGCCTTGCAATTGCAGCAGCCCAAAGAAAATTAATCTTGTCTCCAAGTGATGCAATATTCATGGTAACAAAGCTGTCAAAAATTATGGTATGAACTACACACGGCATGGAAAAATTTAGAACAGCAAAAAGCAAGGTATCAACAGAAATGTTAAGATGACAGTTTCCAAGAGTATTTGGCCAGAAGATGCACTTTCTAATGAACACGCAATATTTACTCACCTTTCATAGTATAGTAACCGCGATAATGCTAAGACACAGCATCCAAAAAACGCCTTAGCAAGAAAAGAACACTTGGCCCATAAACTTGAAAATTAAAATCCATAGTTTAATTAGCACTTTATCTAGGCTGTGTGTGTAGAGCAAAACGTAATTAACAGCGCTGTTAATTCTCACTTGTTTTCATTAACATGAAAAATGAATTTTATTCTTTAACAGACTATATATTTGTCAAAACAGGTATGATATTTCTGTACCTCTTACTAGAATTCATTACTCCCTTCTAGTGTGGTTTATTTCATTAAGTTCCTGCTAGAAAAGAAAAATTATTTCCAAAGACCTCTTAAGGAGGCGTAAAGCCCTTAAACTTTACATAAATTGTAACTTACTGAAAGACACCTACATTAAAATGACATAAATCTTACAATTATTAAAGCTGCTAGTTAGCAATCAAAACTAGAATTTGGGGGATACTTTTGATCCTGCAGTATTTGTCTTTTCCTCAGAATAGTCTACTATTTCACCCCAATAACAAGTTCACTGGAAGTTAAGCTACCAGTAAGAAGTTAAAGTAATAAAAGGCTTCTCTTACATCCACCCCTTCTTGTCACCCTTCCCTCTTCGGTTTATTCCCCAGTTAAGATCTCTATGCAAGATCCAAAAGTTACAATATCCCCATATAGTTCATATACAATAGCAGTAAGTCATTTTATATGAAAAATAACTGATCTTTCAAAATACACAATTTGTATGCGTTCCTAAGCATTGACGTCTGTATTCAGAGTTGACCCCTACTCTGAGCTGCGCATCATACTAGATGATTCCACAAATGTCTTCCAGCCTAAATTTCTCAAAACTCTATGAACTGAGTGATAGCGCTCACCCAAGAGTCTGGAAAAATATATGCTCTCTTCCTTCACAGAAAGCTACGCAAATACGTTAAACACGTTGTAGATAACAACTGAAGTAAATGTAGCTATAAAACACACAGCATGCGGTAAACTACAGAGTCCTTTTTTTAAATAAGCAGCCTGACGAAAAGAATTTTCATTAGGTTTAATAGCTGTCACCATGTCTCAATCTTTGAAAAAACACACTAAGACAGCTAGAGGAGACAACGGCAATTTACTGCTTTCTGACTCGAGTAATGAATAAAGCTGATGGAGATGACTCATGAAGTTACAACACTAAAAAACCCTAAACATTAAAAAAGTATCACATTGGTAAAATCAGGAATACACATGTTGCACGAAATACAATCAGACACACATATTCCAGTAAATGCTACAAATTGGAAAAACACTCCTAATGGTAGTAAAAACTATAATTACAGAAAAAAAAAATATTACTAGTCCAGTGCACTTCGTAAGTATTTCTGTTATTTCAGTAACATTGCAAAGGAAGTATCAATTTACTAGAATGGGAGAATTTCTTTTCAAAGTAACAGCAAAAGCATAGGCATGTATTTGTGAAAAATGACACTTTTTCTCTGCACTACATCTTTGTTCTCTTCTTTTACTTCTGAGAACAAAAAGTTTTCAACTTCTGTAGGGTCTCATTTACCTTCTGCATCAGTTGCTGAGGATAGTCCTCAGCAGCTAAACCCCACAGAGAAAAAACATCCAATTAAACAAATGTAATTAAAACTACTCAAAAGTATTTACTGTTGTAAGTTGAAGTTATTCTTTCAAAATACAAAAGAACCTTGTATTACCTTGAACAATGTCTTAAAATCACAGGTGTACTGTAATAAAACCTAATACTAAATTTATATTCATGTGCAAGACAGGTACCACAACATAATAAAAATATCTGTCTTAATACACCCTGTAACATATCCCAGTATATTTTACACAGATTAATAAAACATTGGGTAGGAGAGTACTCCATTATCCAACTTCATTAACTAAGTACTGAAAAGCCTTTCAGTACATCACCTAACCCTAACACTATAAAAGACAGAAATGGATTGCAGTTTTTTCTGTGACAGAAAGCATGCACACACGCTCTGTTTTTACAAGTTTAGGAGAAATGGTTTTCAGAAAGTTACACAGTTACATATTGTCTCACATTCACCTTTATTTTAATACAAGCCATTTCTGATCTTTACAAAATGGAATACAGTTCAAGATCTGTCTTCGTTAAGGCCAAATTAGCTTCTACTTTCCAAAACACACAACGGGCTGGTTTTGGGAGGGTTTTTTGACAGTAAAGTGTTAAACAACTGTGAACCTCCCAGAATGTTTTGGTTTTGTCATTCTCTTACAGCTGGATGCAAAACTCAATCTGAACCAAAGTTAGCTTCCTTTCAATACATCAATCCTCACGTGATGTTTAAGTCAGGTCTACACTGACAGTTTTGGAAAATAAAGCAGTTTAATTGCACTAATATGACTCTCAATACAAAGACCTTTAGTGGATACATCACTAACCAGCAACATTTAATAATCCTAAAGATTAAAGAAAAGGTTAATCCTAAAGGTTAAAGGCAATACTATTTAATACATACCAAAGCAACAGCTTTGTTTTACACAAGAACTCATATTTCCAGAATGTATTACAGGTCAAAAATTCAAGTTACGGTCTCACTTGTTAACAAAAAAGAAAATAGCCTAAAAGAAGCCAGGATATACCACGGAACCTATTCTGTTATTATAGAACTTGGTTCCATATTGCAATTTATATCTTTTCTGCTTCATTATTTTGTCTTGCAGTTACTTGCTCCTTCACTGAATTTTAATATTGCATTTAAGCCACTGCATTAATATAACTTGTGAGCTTTTCTCACACGTCTCTCATTTCCATTTGTTAAAATACAGTAGAACACTGTATATACAGTATCTATAAAACTGACTAAAAATGCATTTAATTTTCTCATAACCTGCAGTAAAAGTTATTCATCATCCAAAAAAAAAAATTTTTTTACACGGAAGGCAAAATCAGGCCCTAAACAAACAGCATATATATACAGTAGCTAGGAACAAAATCCAAACATTTTAATTCCATGCTTCCAATCATCATTACATCATCTGTACAGGTAAAGAAACATCCTACCATATCTCTTCACTGTATATGAAGCACTCTTTGAGGATGTAACTGCAAAGAAGGATACTCTTTCCAAATGCCTTTGCTGTTGATGATTTGAGAGAAAACAAGTACAGAGATATTCTGGCAAATTTTCCCCTTGATTTAACAACTAAGACTCACAAGAAAGGCAAAAATCTGCATCTCAAATATTTAAAGCTAAAATTTAGAAATAATTTTTCACAAGACAAAGGTGCTTAGAGAAGGTAACCACCTTCAACAGATTTGGAAATCCTTTGAAAAGTGAGATCCCATTATATCAATTCCCTTAAAAGCAACCTTCTCAATTCTGCTAATTAATCTGGTTCTGCTGGAGTTAGGAGCCACCTTAGATTCATGGAACCAACATATAAAAAACATTTCTCCTATTTCTATTAGCTTCCTCTTTTCAGTAACAGTAAAGAAATAAAAAATATAAATTAAACACAGATCAATGGCTGAACATAATACAAATATTTTTTCAAAGGCACTTTCCTGTTTACTTACCCACAAAAGTACTTCCTGGAAGAAATATACACCATATCACCAAGTTCACAACTGAGACATATAACAATTATACTACATTCACAATATATTTATATCTTCGGAGGCATATTAGAGAATTTCATGTGGCATCTTAGAATTATTCTGGTTTTATATGAGCTGAAGAAATGCCAAGAGTGGATAAGTATCAAAACAGACAACCTGGCAGGCTGCAAATGATTTAAGATGAACTCCACTATTTACCATGGTAGGTGTAAATTTGAAGGACTGCTAAACTGGTAACAAAGACTGGGTTAACTGTACCCTCATGCAGAAATGCACTAATATACTAAACTGAAAATCAGGTTTTATAGAACAATGCTGCATTTTAGATTTCCCAAATTATTACGTTTTCCTTGCACAAAACCCAAATCCATACAAATATTAAAAAGAGTGAACACGGGATTGAGTCAAAAGAACAGTTTTCCCCAAACGCAAGATTCAAGGATAAGATGTAGTGAAAGTCAACAATGTTCACTTAGAAGAAAAATTAATCAGCCAAGAATACCCTTTATCATGGAATGTTTATGTGAAAATCTACTTCTTAATTGAAGTGTCAACTATAAGATTGCAAAATCGACTTAAAAGCACCACTAGTTACAGCCACAGTGCACTAAATATGACTCTTTGCCAGACTTCTGCATTAACAATTTTTCCTCACCAAGCAGATATTATATATGCCAACTAAATTATAACATAAAAACCAGTCCAACTGCAGTTGCTATCTCATAACTAATTTAAGTTGCCAAGTAATTAGAATATGCAAGAATTGTGAAAAGGAAACTGAAAGTCAAAGTCTTTCAATGCTAGAAAGACGTCCTGTAGGAGAAACTTCTAGCACCCATATAATGCCTTTTATACATGTTATGGATGTTGCTTACAACCAGAATAGTTCAATGTTTAAGATTTCTGCAATTAACTTAAGGCCTGTCCAGACATACAGCACACTAAAACATAAGAAAATATAAACAGAGAAACATCAGTGAAACTTTCTGCACGAAGCCAAGCTCCACAGTTATTTTACACAAGTTGTAGGCCATTTCCTGTAAAACTGAACAACATGAGGCAGACTTGAATGAGGAAGATGCTTGTCATTTACATAAACAAAGTTCTGACTGATGAAAGTAACACCTTCTATGAGGCAATTCTAGTGTTTGCATCAAAAGTTTAAGAAACTGGTCATCTGAATAAATCCAAACAGATTAAGAAACATTGCTTTCTAGCTAAATACCCTAACCCAAGTCCACACACTCCTAAGCTACAGTGTCTGGTTTCATCAAAAATATCCAACAAAAACTACTATTTTATTTATGTACAATAGATCCAAAGGTCAGAATTATGTTAAAGACACAACGGGGACCACCCAATCAATAGGGACAAACACAAATAGCTGGTTCTCACCTAAACTCAGAAGTTCCCCTATAGTTAAAACAAATGTTTAATAATTCAGAAATGGTAGGGGAAACAAACATGAAGACTCCATAAGTAAACAATATTTTAAAAGTATTATAAAAACCAGAAGTGTGTAAGAAGATAAACAAAGCCTGAAGAACCTAATTTCAACATCATATTGTCTTTTTTGGATCTCTCCTGTAACTACATTTGGAACATACAACTACCAGCTATCCTGTCACAAGCAGATAACCCAAACTGCATTCGGGCCTTGTGGTAAGAGCGGTGTGTTTCATGTCATGTATAGAACAAAACTAATACAAACACTCTTTCATCCTACACAATTTTAAGCCTAAACTAATTAGCCACTGTAGGAAATCATAATGACGACAAATGTTTAGTAGGGCCTGTTGTGATAGGACATGGGGTAATGGTTCTAAACTAATAGTGGATAGACCCTGACTATCCTGACTAGGTCCAAGGGAGAAATTTTTTACAGTGAGGGTAATGAAATACTGGAACAGGTTGCCCAGACAGGTGGTGGATGCCCCGTCCCTGGAAACATTAAGGACTGGATTGGATGGGGCTCTGAGCAACCTTAAGTAGCTTAAGATGCCCCTGCTCATTGCAGAAGGCGATGAACTAGATGGCCTTTAATGGTCCCTTCCTAACCAAACCATGCTATGATTTTAAGATTACGTTCAGGCAGAAGTATCTTTGAACGGTAAACCTTAGACAAATTTAATTGACTCTTCAAGCTGTAGTCTCTATTGAACTCCCCATCTGAAGTTACAAAACAGCTCTACCGAAACTCATCATCTTACCAAAACCCACCATTTATTAGAAGTGCTAAGCAATTGGCAAGTAATACCTAATCTCTGCACAATTAAAGTGTACTTGATGGAAGACACAAGTATCAGATTTAAACTCCATTTTCCTCATGGAAGATTTAATAACCCAAAACAAGCACTACCTCCAGTAATAAGAAAAAAAACTACTTTGACAAGGAGGCTTGTGAAATATTCATGAGAAAAATTATAAATATTTTAATTTAAAAAATAACAGCCTGGAATCAATAGACAGGCAACAGCACTAAGTTAATTTCTATTTGTTTCCATTTCTATCTGTTTACTGCACTATCACTATTAAAATTTTCTGCTCTGTGAGAGCAACTGAAGCAAAATGCTAGAGGCTAAGCAAAAGGTCACATAATGAAAAAAAACTACTTGGAAGGCACTGGCTTGAGAGAGAGAAACCAGGTCACTAAACAGGCTTCCCTCACACTGCACAACAGACCCATTAACAGGTTTCCTCACATCCAAAAATACTATTTCTACAGAAATTTCACTTATTGCTTCTTGGGTGTTTTATTCTTTGTTTAAAAACAGTTCCCTTGAGCAAAGACAAACTTTTCTAAGCAGAGGAACTTATTTTGGTTGCAAGTCTCTGTGCCACCAAGCAAGATCATAGGATTTAGAGAAGTGGATGAGTCCGAAATAGGTACCAAGCAGACAACTGAAACTGAAAGTTAGTTTCTTCTTAGTCTGGGCAAATATGCGTACAAACTCCAAGTCAAACTTAACTTCAGTAGCTGAGGAAGAAAAAACGAAAATTATTAAGGCAAACATTAATTTTAGCTTCTTCTAAATATACACGGCATTTATCAAACACATCAACAAAGAATTTTTCTAAGTTATTTATAAAAGCCTTATTCTTACTTGTCAGAATATGAAAAGCTGAAGAACTCTATTTGAGTAACTTAAGTTGAATAAGTAGATTTTATTTAAATTGTGAGCAGCAACAGTCTTCAGAAATTATAGTAAAATACAGAATATAGACTTATTAAATCTGCTCTTGATTAGATTTTTTCATTTTTATCTGTAAAACCCATGAAACAGCAAAAGTTAAGTATGCAAATGGAGTATTCTATAAACAAGCACAGATGCACTGGAGGTCTATCAATAATTGAACAAAAATGGCATCTGCTACAGCTGAGGCCTCATGAAACACCGAGACTGACAAAGACTAATGTCATTTTGCCGTTCCATAAGCAGCATCTGGAAAGTGTTATTTTAGTTTCTTGATCATCAGTCTTACGAGAGAAAGTAAGGTTATAAACAAAACCAGATAATCTAAAGAGTATGAACAGAAAACTCTGTATTAATTACTGTAGAAAAGAACAAATTTGGGAAAGCTTAAAAGCAGTACCACAACACCTAAATTCATACTGGAGGTTTATGCACATTTGACAGCACATTAAAGTATAAAAATTACTTGTGAATAGTCAATTTTCTATTTGCAAGTTCACATAAAGTACGTATTAGTATTTACCAAAGCACTTTGTGCAAACATTAGAAGATGACTGCAACAGAGCAAAAGATTAGTCTCCTAAATATAACACAAAAATATCACATTGCCTAAATACTCACAGTTCACACATACAAAAATATAAAGTTATAAATGAAACATAATATTGTAACAATCATTTGCTCCATTACTGAAAAATTACTTTAAGTAGCATCCTTGATGTATATAAAAACATGGCCTAGAAAATCAATTATGACCCATCCTAAAATGGTCATGAAATACTTACAACCGAAAGATCTTATTCCACAACCACCTTCATTTAATGTATGTAAGCAAATAATATGTTACAAGAAGATATCTGAAGTTCTGGATTGATTTTCATGCAATGCTTTTTCATGCAAAGCAGATATGACAGTTAAATAGTTTTTTCTACCTGACAATGTAGTTAAAGACAGAAAATAATTTATTTAGTTTCTGAAAATAATGTAAATCGAGTACTTTAAGGCTTGTTAAGGAAGTATTATTCTTGCCCAAAGCAACAAATTTAGTCTCTGAAACACCAAGAAACAGAAGAAATGCATAATTTAAGAATCTGTCTACTGATGTAGATCACTCCTGAAAAAATAAAAACAATTTAGTGCTACTGCCAAAACTAGGACTGCCCACAAAAACACAAACTGCATATTTATAAACTGCTTGCTCAAAGGCCTATCCTATGTTGATTTATGCATAGGAAGAAACTTGATCGCTGAAGTAAAACCACTGCCAAGAAAAGCAGGAATATTTTGTCAGGTTGGTGTTTTTTAGTTCTACATTTAATGATTTGTCTTTTTCCAATCTAGTTTTACCTTAAAAAGCCTTTAAGGCGTCACACATGAACTATGTATGCTGGACTGCAGTAAGGATGCAATTCATCTCACCCAATCACGCTCTACAAAAGAACTTTTATAAAGCAGTAAGAAACTGAGATTTTATTCATACAAACTCCAAAAACTTCACCACCATTAGCTTCATTATGTATACGAGGCTGTCAGGATAAAATAACCAACATTTATTGATAAAAACATATCAAATTTGAAAAGGTTCTTAGAAATGTTTTACTGATTTATTAATGGGCATCTGCCTTAGTTTAGTTTTGAGTAAGGTAGGAAACAATTAACCATTCCGTGAAAATTCCAATTGCTTACATTACTGGAGCTTTTGAGCGCAACGCTACGAGAAGACGGGATGAAAATATAGTTCTATTCACTTAAAAGAGGCAAGAAGGGCAAAAATCTACTCCTGAATTACTTAAGTTCAAGAAAATTTAACTGATAGTCTTGTTTCAACCATGCCTAATGCTTAACTTGCAAGTGAACATAGAAGTGAGGGATAAGACATGCCTCAATAGGGCTCCAAACAGTAAGAAATGGAAAACTACATTTATAAACTGCTTCAAAGCACCAAACTCTTAGAACAAAAACTATGTTGGAATGGCATTCCTGAAGCTATAAACTTCATTGCTGTTTTGCAACGTGCTTTTTTACTTTCTTGCTCTCATCTGTCTTACAGTGTTTGATCCAAGTCCACTACAATCCCTGCTGTTGAAGCATCTCCACTGCTTTAGTGGCTGACACTTTATGCTGATAATTACTCAACATACTTGAGAGCAGTGCTTCTGCAAGAAAAACTAAAGGAAAGCAAAACAACATCTAGAAATAATTCCTGAAAAGACTATGAAATTAAAAAGAAAAATATTTAATATACAAAGTCTTACATGAAAAAACAGCAAGCATTCAGAAGAAGTTGAAACTGATGAATTCGCAAGAAACAGTTCCTTACACATTCAAAAAGGGGTTTTTGTTGGAGGGAGGTGGGCAAGGATATCCAAAAGTCTCAATTCCCTCTTTAAACCATCAGTAATAAGAGCTGCAAGTTTTAGGCTGGTAATGCAGCTATTGTTTCACTAAGTACAATACCCACCCAACACTAATTCACAGTATTACTACTGAAGTAAATCCGCGCACACAAAACTAGGACTACAACTCCTATATATTTTGGTCTCTGTTTTAGACCCATGGAAACTATTTTAATACACTAAATCCAAACCACTAAGTGGGTGACATGAATAAAAGCAGGTCTTGGAACTGGAATTGTTTTCTAAAACGGCTCTGATTGAGATTCAACAATGTAAATCTAGGCAAGCCATCCATAACTGGATAATAACCATTGCGTGTTTGAATAATTAATGTATTACTGGCACTCAGAAGTATTTTCTTTTTAAAAAATATTTGTGCTGCTGAAAAATAAATCACCATCAGCAAGTTCCTCTTTCAGCCAGAAGAATGTATGCAAAATAAAAATTAGCAAAATACTACTGGAAAACAAGTTTCCCAATTAAGCTACTGTGAAATCAGAATGCATATAAATTATTGAACTACAACAGCACATTTCAACTAACTGACTTTTATAAAGGAAGGGAAAAACCCTAACCAATATGAAAGTGTTTATTAATAATTTATCTAGTAGAGATCACACAACTAGATTAATAAATTGTTTAGGTATCATCAGGCTGCCCATTAGATTAACAATCAATGCAATCAAATTTGTAATGTACATCATCACCAGCAACAAGAATGCTTCAGGAAAAGAAATCCTCTCACGGAAAATATTTTTATCATCTGTAACAAAATCAAGTAACTGGTAGCTGCATTAAACTTGATTACAAGATGTTTTTCGAAAGTAGCTATATTTTTAAAAAATCCAAGTTTAGTGAGTTAGGGAAAAGAGAGAGATAGAAACTTTCAACAGGAAAGCCTAATACTGCAGCCTTATATGAGAGGGTCCAATTCTGGTTGCCATTGCACTTACCATTTATCTTCCTGTTTTAGACTGACCAGTAAAAAGTGATAGGATATAAGTGAAGGAAGCTTACTTTTCAAAGCTTTTAAGAAACAAAAACAAGGATTAGAGACAATTATTATTGTCCTACTAAATACATCGTTGGCAGAAGTCTTTAATATATTGTAAGTATTACGCCAAAAGAGCTTATCAAGACCTGATATGGTAAAAAACTATCCAACAGTATCAAAAAATGTAATTCCCACCAAGAGTCAACTTTTAACCTCTGAAAATAGACAATAACTTTCTCAGTACATGTACAGTGGTAATCTGAGAGTAGAAGTAAGTGCAAGATGAATCTGTTCACAGTAAACAAGTATAAGTAGGAACAAATAAAAACAAGTTAGTTGCATAAGATTGAAATAAGATTTGATGTGTCATTTTACAATCTCCAGAAAAGGTTTACAGTTTTTGCCTGTCGCAAAATGCAAAGGCTTTTTCAATTCCCATTCACACTACATAACTACAGTTATCTAAAAACACATTATAACAAGCATCTATAAAATGATAGGCATGCTTAGTCACACAGCTGCCCTGATTAGAAACTGTTGCTACAGAAAGTAAACACATCACTTGCCATTTTGTTTCAATTTTCCTCTTTTAAAGTTTAAAGAGCATTCAAAGTAAATCCTAAGGCAAGACATAACCAGAATACTAAATACTCGTCTAGAGAATACATTTTTTTAATGTATTATTGTATATGCCACTTTAATTTCATATGATGTTTAAACAACAACACCTGTACTCTATATTCCTTTATATATAACTTAAAACACTTCTGGTAGGGCAGTTACTGCAAAACTACATCTGTATTCTTGCAGTGTATTAATTAGGTCCAGATGAACACACAATTTCAGTAATGCATGAGAGTGAGAAAGCTACTCTTCCAAAGCAGTCTTCCACCTTTCACCTTTCCCCTCCAAAAAATCTGATGCATAAAAGTCATAAAAATTATGCATAGTGATTCAAGTGCTTTCCATTTGAACCACTCCTCTTGCTTTCTTATCCTACATTTTTGCCAAGTCCAGCACACCAACTTTAATGGTTTCTACTTATATAGGGTTTGGAATTTAAAAATGTAGATAAGCAACAAGGATGGAGAAACTCTGGCAAGCAATTTAAGCACAGAGACTAAATACTATTATCTCAAGACAGATGTATGAATAAAACCAGTAAAAGCTGTGGTGGCCAACATTATCTAGTTTTCCCCACTCCAAGCTGCAGAATATAGGCCACAAGCTCCTAACAGCAATAGAATCTGAGGGAGCTACTGCCATCCCAGGGCTGTGCGTTGGCTCCCCAGCTTCCTACTACTGCAGCTCTCTCCAGCAAGAAGCACAGATCTCACAGAGGAGCCAGGAAGTTTTGACAAGTAGCTTACAGGGTCAGAAAGTCAGGCAACCCCAAAAGATGCTACATTAAAATATTACAGTGAAATAAAATTTCACATTTGGCACTACAGAAGTCACTATCAGTGAGTGCTATTTCTAAATTACATCAGACAACTGTTACATGCTATTTACCCAAATATGCTTAATAATATTTGGAACACACTAAAGGACAGTATGAGTTCTGAATTCTTGGTCTTCATCACCCTGAAGAAAAGACATGCTGAAAACAGTTTTCTTTTAGAGTGAGAACATATGGAAATGAATTACCATCTGCTTTTGGATGAAAGTCCCTCAAAACACAGTGACCAAAACCAACTGATACCTGTTAGTAAAATCAGAAGAACTATTTTGCTTCCTCCCCATCCTTACTAAAAACACTAAGGTGCAGAGGAGGGGGAAAATGTCCTGCTGAGAACAGGAAATCATTTATTTTCCAACATCTCTTAGGATATCTCAGAACATACATAATAAATTCTTCGCAACCCTACAGAAAATTTTATGGTATAGAATATAAAACAGGTTTTTTTCCACAGGAAGTAGCTGAGAAACCAGCAGTTCATTTTTGATTGATGTATGAAGTTGCACCTGTGAAGGGGAGCAAAATCCCCTCCTGCAGACTACAGTTGTTTTAATCATGTAAAAGAGCATTGTGTGAACTGCTTATTCATTGTTTCCTCACTAGGAATAGCTGTAACAGTAAAAGGTACCCTACTCATGAGAACCCAAAGCATTTGTAACACGGTTTGCATTCATTTAACTGATCTGCTGGGTAGAAAAAAAGTCATACCCTTTGACCAAAAAAAATTAGAAGCTGACTCCTCTGATTGCACCATTTTGTTAGTCCTGCAGGATGAGTCTTCAGAGGCAGAGCATACCTAAATTACTAATATAAATAATGTATAGATTATAGCAGAGGACAAATTTTCCCCCACCTTCATAATCTTCAATCTCCTTTAGCAATGATTTGGATGTTCTCCTCATCTAGTTTTACACAGGGTCAAAAGGGACAGTGATTTTAGGCTCCATATGAAGTTAACATTGCCCTTTTTGTTCCGAAGTATATTATTCTTAGTGAGTTAAGCATAAACCAAAACCAGTAGTTCAAACAAGCTTAACAGCATGAACTGGTTTAAAATTTACACCTTCAGGCAGAGAAGGGCACTTCCTGATGGAAACATCAGGATGGGTGATTCCCATCACCTCCCACTTAGAAAAATTATTTTACTGAAACATTTCAATCCCCAAGTAAAAAAAATTAGTATCTGAACACCTTCACTTAACGGAAGTGTTACATCACCAGCTTGTAGTGACGTCATCATACAAGACAGTAACTACACTACTGAATATGTAGCAATTCACTCAGGAGAACAACGAAATACTGAAGAGAAAACAGCCAAAAAGAAGATGGCAGTTCAATAACTAGTATAAAAATAATATAATAAAAAAATTCTTTTGCATTTGGACTTTCACCATAGAATTGTACTTACATTGTCCATGAAATTTGGTTTAAATCCTCCCTCCTGCTGTCGTCGTAATTCCTCCTGTTCCCTCTGGCGTAGCATCTCTTCTTCACGACGTCTGTGTTCTTCTTCATGTCTAGGACATTTTTCAAAATTATGTCAGCTTAGTCTCTTGACCTGTTCAGGCTTGCACTCAGTCTCAAGAGGTACAATCAAATACATAAACAGAATTGGTCGCTAATTATTTTTTACATAGTGTAAGGCACTAATCTACTCAGCTTGAGGAGTCTGAGTACTTTTGAAGTTTCAGGGTTTTTTTTTTAACTGGAATACAAGTAATTTCAATACCAATACATTCTATACCTTCTCTTCCAGCTATATATTGGTAAACAGGTTAAAATATTCCAGTTTTTAAAAAGCCAGTATGGATTAAAACATTTCAATACTGCCAAAAGATGCATTTTTAATTCTGAGATGTGTTTCTGCTCTTCTTTTTTTCTTATTGACAATTATTATGATATTTAACACAAGAAGTATAAATCAATACGATGATACTATGTCTATTTTCTTAAACTTCAGAAGAGGCATTAAAACAATTATTTGCATAAATCAGATCTTAAAAGAAAAATTGTTTGCAACATACTAGAATATCAAGTGAAAATACCTACCAAAATCCCTTGTCAGACTGTAAGATTGCAATGCTATGATTCTATATGCAGATCACTGCCCAAAAAATTTAGAAGCATGTTCCTATCTATTACAGCTATGCTTCGGTCACGTTAAAATAAATACGA
Source organism: Pachycephala philippinensis (assembly GCA_013397055.1). Lineage (NCBI taxonomy): Eukaryota > Metazoa > Chordata > Aves > Passeriformes > Pachycephala > Pachycephala philippinensis. Next base: position 764,260 of record VWZT01010100.1, read on the forward strand.
AACAAAAAAATAGGCTAAGACATTTCTATGCTATTTAGAAATCTCAGAAATTTATAACAAAACTAGAAGAGCTGAAATAAGTGAAAAAAATCAAGCAACACTTGAAACGACTCTTTTATATTAGCATTATATTAACATTATCAGAAACATCACCCATTATGCTTTGGAAAAGCAAGTTTAGCTAACGTATCTAAATTCATGCCGGCCTACAGTGGCTGCATGCCACACCTCTGCACAGTAGAAGACAAAATACCTCAATTGTATCTGCTTGCGTTTTTGAAGTTCTTGGTTTCGAAGTTCTTCCAAACGCCTCAATTCTTCTTGACGCCGCATGAGATCTAACAGGATTAAAAGTGTATTTAAATATAAAAGCTGTCAATCCATAATGTGCAACACAAAAATTGTTATTACTGTCAGATTACAGTTCCAACATTCAATTTTTTAAACAAAATTTTCAATGCATTTAACTCATCTCTTTCCACAAAGCTAAGTCTAGTACTTGAAAAAACACATGGGCAAAGCCTCCAGAGCAGGTTACGGAAACAGAAATCTTAAATTCTCAAAGAAAAGGAGAAAAACTCTCTCAATCCCTTAAATCACATCCTGGTTTTACATCTAGGACAGGGCATCAATTTTCTCACAATGCTGTATACTGCTAAAGTCACACTACTAAGAAAACCACTGCAGTATTTATGGACTTTTATACTCTCTGCTACCTATTGCGGACCACCACGTGGCACACATCAGAAAAAGAAAAGTCGTATGAACTTCAGGTGCATGAAGTCTGAACCTCCATGGAGAGCTATCACAACCCTGCTTACTTAACTTATAAATTACTAGTCTTAACCCCACAAAAAAGGCTCAGCCACAGCCTCTTAAGAAGCACTTAAAATGCTCTTAAAAAGCAGGGCATAATTCATAGCAATTACTTTTGCTGACCAGTCACATTATTGATTTTCGCCTGGAAATTTATGCCTTCTTCAATAAATATTAATTTTACCATTTGTTAGAAAGCAGTTCTTTGTTTAACTTCATAGGATATTGACCACATGATATTATTTATAGAAACCACAAGTAACATTTTACCATACCACCCATTACGTGCCTTTTATGCTTTAGTTCAACTCTTCTGGACATTTTCTCTACACATTTCTTCACTATACTAATCAAAATATCTTTTTAGTTATGCAGATCACTTTCCTCAAACTTGCATCAGCATAAACTATTACAACTTAAAATCTTACTTTAATATCCAAAAACTACAACGGCCAGTACATTTTGCCAAAATATGTATTTGTTTTCTTTTTGAACAAAGAAGATTATCAGATTCTTACTCTCACAACATCTCTGTTGACATTAGAAGTCCTTTCTCTAACACATTTTACAGGACTGCTTTTCCATTCTCTTCTGCAAAATTAACACATTTCACACTTCAATGGAAAATGACTACATTGAAGATTCACTCCAATCACAAAGTTTGAGGGCTGCTTCTTTCCAACTATGCTTGCCATAGAAGGCCTGGCCACTGGTATCTTGATCATTGGGCAGTGTCACAAGCACACTTTTTTATGTTTTTAAATAACTTTTAGGTTATTTCAGAGTACAAGTGTACTCTTCTTTTAAAATAAACCTTTAGATTGCTTCAGGGTATTACTGAGATCAAAAACTAACCCATTCTGTATGCAACACTGTCCGCTGTGGGAAAAGATGTTTCCTTTTCAGTTCTTTGTTCCTTCAAATTTATGCAGCATTCCCTATTTCTTGTGCACACAGGCACAGGATTCCCTACTTTCTCTCTACCACTAATTACTACAAATTTATCATTTACTGTCCTTTGTTCTTAAGGCATAGCACTCTACTTTTCTCAGTGTTCTCTTAGTTTTTCTCCATAGCATAGTTGTGATTATTGCCTTTCCTGAAATTGTTAGTATTTTTAAAGTTCAACATAGCAAATTATGATTCAGTATCATTTGACAACTGCCAAATGCTTGCAGAAAGCCTTACTAGGCCAGGTGAAAATACAGATATAGAGGTTCAAACTCTGTTCAAGAGCCACTCATATTAAAAGACCTGCAGTGATGGTAATTCTTGACTGACAGGCCATTTCTCTGAACAGAAAAAAATCTGCACTAAAACAGCTATGGGAAAAAAACAAAACAAACAGAGAGCATTATTACTAGCCTCTGCACTTTCTTGTGCTTATAAAAGGGCAAGGTCTTCATTTTTTCTTCAACCTTCTACATAGCAGAGAGCAGAAGTTGAAAGTTCTCTCACCTGAGAAGTTAATCCTAAAAGCTGGAATATAAATTCCACAAAGACTTTTAAGCAGTTTTAGCTGCTGATTTTTCAGGTTCTAAAGATGGAAAATAAATGCCAAGTTTCCATATAACTGATAAAAAAATTAAGCTTCTGGTTAAATTCAGTCACGTTTTCCAGTATTTTCATAATCTGTTTAACCATCATTATGAGACAATATTTACAAATGTTTGATGCATACCACCAGTACATAGATCAGAAATACCATGCAATTTACTTACACATGGAAACATGTATTCTGCTTTACAAATTACTTCTGACTCAGTCCATCAAAATATGATACTTAAAAGTGAAAAATTACACATATCAAAAGAATTCAATCTACCTTCAGAACTAATACCACACCACAAAAACGTGAGTACTCAAACCAACATGTTCTAGAGTTCAAGTACTACTAGCTCTCATAAAGTAGTTTCGACACAACCTTCACCTGCAAGAGTATATGGACCAATAAGCTCATCCTTCCTGTCTTCTTTCTAACTCCTACACAATTAAAACATGACATTTTATATTTTATTTCATATTTCATAATGACTGCTTCAATACATCTTTAAATTTGACTTTGTGCACCAGGGATACAAAAATACTAATTCTAGGTTCTGATGCCTTAGAAATTTCATTGCCTCTTTCTACAGAATGCTGTGATGCAATCTCCTTAATATAATCAATATTCTTGGCATGGCATGAACTTAGACCCACACCATTCAGAGCAACAAGAGGCAGCTAATCCTTGAAAATACATACAAGTGAAAAAAACCACCTTATTTTCATACATACTGAAGCTGAAGAATTGAGAAGATTAAAACAGAACGAATACTTACTAATCCCCAGATCTTGGAAAATTAAATGTCAGCAGGTGACTACAAAGAAACCTAACTATCTTAGCAAAATTCTAAGTTATCTGGTACCAAAGAGATACTCTGCTAACCAAACTGCGAGGGGAAAAAAAACTCCTCCTAGACTAAAAAAACCCACATTTCCTCACTGGAAGAGTAGCACCAAATGCATTCATGTTTTAGTGGCTCTTTAATGGAAGGAAAAATTCTCTCTTTTTTCATATAAAACTGGCATTTAACAAATATTCAAAAAGCAGAATACCTTTTCCTTCATGCTGTCCTTAAAAGAAACTCTAATATCCAAAAACATACCTAAGATGTTTTCCCATGTTTTACCATCAAGAGTTTTTCTATCTTAATGAAGAGACCACTGTCATCTTGTCTCAGTTTAACATGCAATTAAGACATGAATTTAAGAAGAAGTAATCTCTAATCTTGCCCTCAAGTACAGGCAACAGGTGAATAAATTCGAAGGAAATTAAAGAGCATGAGTTCTGGAACTGGATCATTAGCACTGTTAAACATTCACAATTAGATAAGTCAACAGGAGAGAGTTATCCAATCTGTATTTTACGCACTGAACCATCTTTACAAATCTCACTCATGCATACACACAAAATTATAATGTGCCTAACTGCCAAGAGAGTGGGGTACTGTGTATTGTCGGCAGTATTCTTGGATCATATTAACGTGCACATTCTTCACCTGTAACATACACCTGTGCTTACAAGGAAACTTAATGTTTCAACCGTTTGTCTCGGAAAATAAATCAAGAAACAGTTGTCATTTCAGGTGCTGCAGTAACTATCCGGCATTTCAAAACAGTTTTCTATGCTATTACACTCTGTGTGAGACCTTATGCTTTTTATGTCATTATATAGTTATGTTTTCATGTTATTATCTTCTGCATAAGTCTTTATGCTCTGTACAAGACCTTATAAAAACAGCAGCACGGCTCTAAACTGCAAGCACCTGTGCCTATTCAGGAAAAACAGGCTAAGTAAACTTTTTCCTAAAGACAAATTTAGGAAGTGAAGAAAACAGACTTAGACAATCACCTCTTTATCAGTTTCTTAAATAATTTCTGCAAATCATCAAGGAGTATGTGCACAGAGAAGTATTCCTTCCTTTTTCTCAGTTAAACGCATTTAATTAAATAGTGGCCAGCAAAATGTCCAAGTATACAGCTCAATATGCTACACACAAAAAAAAATCTGTGACAAAACAAATACTAGCAGATTATCTGGTTTTACCTTGCCTCATGAGCATTAGCTGATGCTCATGTCTAGCTGCTTCCATTTCTGCCTCGAGTTTCTCTTTGGCTTCTCTAATGTTCCTGTCAACCTGTTCACGCTGCTGCTTTTCCATCTCATCAAGAGCCTTCCACCGTGAAGCATACTCAAACTCAAATGTTCCAGGCTGAGCAAAGCGTGGGGGCTGTTCTCTTTCCCTAATAAAAATTTTGCAATAAAAAGTACAGAAGGACACATTTAGATCAACAGCTGTAACAGCCAGAGAACGTATAAACAATCACTTCAAGTGTAGATCTGACTTTTTATCAACCTGTCAGATGATGACATTCTTAACCAGACAAAGCTTAAATCAGACATTAAGGCAAGTAAAAAGACAATTTTCCAAAAATTGTCCAAATAAAGATTCTTAAATTTATTTAAATTTAAGATAAAAATTTGTATTGACATCAATACAAAATACTAAGCTGCAAAACTAGATTATCTGTGTTCAGCCTTCTAAAGCAAGCACTCAATTCACAAAATCAGTTATTTAAATAAATATCAAAGCTTACTAGACAGCCCAGAATATTCGCCAGAATCTGTAAACTGAAAACGAGCCTGCATGTTCCATTCTAACTAATACTGTACCTAACAGTGACAAATTTTTAAGAAGTGGTGTTCTATAGTCTTACCAGAATAAACGTTTTAGATTCAAGCAACATGAACGGCAAATTATAATATTAAAAATTAGTATATTCAGATTAGGGAACTTCTATCTCATGATCAAGATTCACTTTCTCATGTCATGCTCAAAGTTTTATCTGAACTGTGGAAGCTGCAAAGATTTACACGCCAGGGAGGCTGCAAACAGTTAAGGGGCTATTCAGAGAACATAAAGATCTGTGGCTATTCAAAATCTCTGCAGGATTAGACCACACCCCTAATCCATAAAAGACTATGGTTTGCTGGCAATAAGCTCCCACTGACTGCAGTATAAGCCAAGAATCTCTCTACTACAGTAAATGCAAAGAATGTTAGACCAACAAGCCAAGTCTGAATTTTACTATGATTAAGAAATTTGGGAAAGCCATTAATCCTTTGACACAAAAGAGCACAACATACAAAGCACTACTTCCTGCTACACAAACTCAAAAGTAAAAATTAGTGTATTTTTACAAAGGTAACTAAGTACATAAATCATGTTTTATAAAATAAAACTAACCACAACTTACTTGTGGTACTGTTGCGTTTTTTGCATTAGTTTTTCTGGGAGTCCATCCTCATCATCAAATTGCTCCATTGGTTCTACAGCAACAGGTCGAGGTGTTCTGGAAAACATTTTCAATTTAATAACTGAATCATTAAAGAAGCAATTACAACTTATTTTAGCATTATGAAGAAACACTCCAGAATGCTAACATGTAATTCCTGTGCCTCGTCTTAAATCACAGAATTCCAACGAATCCTGATTTTAAGAACTACCTTTGAAAAATAATTGTTTCTATGCCCAAATCCAGCTATTCCGCCTAGAAACCTCAATTTACTTCACACAGTTCTGTTTGGTTTTTTTAAATACCAAAACCATCTACCAATAATTACAAAATATTTAGGAAGGAACTACCTTTTTCTTTTCATCAGTGAGGCCCCACAGAGCCCATGATTGTACTGGGCAAGCAACAAATCCAAAACAGAGCAGCACAACCTGTTCATATTTCTACTGACTTTAACAACTTAGTTTTGCAAGTTATTCTACAATTGAAAACAGCTTCATAATTTGGTATTAATATTACAGTGATAATTAGAAAAACATTTCTGTTTAAGTTATTTAAAACCCATTCTTTGAACAACCATAGGCTCACAATTAGAATCCTAATTTATCTCTGAAAACAGGTTCCTTGAAATGTAGCAACCAGAGGGAAGCATGAGCCAGTACTGCCAAAGAGAGCAGTGTAAGAACTCCGAATTGTGCAAAAAGCTCTCTGCATCAGTCCTGGGAGCAGAACTTACAAAACACAGAGAACTAGAGACACAATTTTCCAAACACCAGCACTCATTTATTGCGTTCCATGCCTTTATTTCACTTTGTAGATCTTCCCCTACTGCACCAGTCCCCCTCTGCAAAAAATACCCACAAACAAACAAACAAAACCCAACCAAAACCAAACCAAACAAACAAATGACCCCCCAATATATTTTACTCTGGGAAGTCTGGAATCACAGGACACAACACAGCAACTGTTTTTTTCTGATGCTATCTGCATGGTAATTGCTGACAGTTCTGCTATTTAAATGCAACTGAACTGTGGTGCTAGCAAGTTATGACTTAAAATAACAATGTTAAAATGCTAACGTTTTGAATGTCTAGTTTTGATACATTTATACAGGAATTGAAAGACGTTCTGATCAGGCAGAGTTTTCAGTTAAAAAAGGTAAAACTTTAGACTCTGAAGAAAAACATCAAAGTAGATGGCAGCAGATTTATGCAACTTTGCATTAGGAAACGTCACCTAAGCAAGAAAATGATCAAGTGCTTCTTACTCAGGCCATGGTTAGATGGTCATTTCAATTCAATGATCTATCCAGCTGGTAAAACAAGAATACCCTCCCCTCATATCCCAGCTTCTTTTTCCCTGCCATCTCTCTCACGCCAAGAATAGCACCCATGTAACACTGAACTACATTACTTCCCTTGTTTGGCTCACCCCACTTCCATTCAATTACTAACGCCAAGAAAACCCAGGGAATAAGAACAAATTGCTGGCACCTCCTGATAACACTAAAGATGTATTCAGATTAAATTTACTATGTAACCACCAAGGCAGTTCAGTAGCACACAACATTTAAGAAATTATCACAAGAAACTGAGTTCCAGACCCCTTACTCACCTGCCATCTCATCCTGCCAACATTTTCTCCTGCCTTATTCTCTGCTGAACCTGACATGAGCAAGCACCTTCCTGTGCTTAAACAGACTGCAATGGACCCCCAAACTAATGAATGCTTTTCTGTTGTTTTAGCATGCACAAGTGGCTTATGGAAGTATCAAGAAGTTCTCAAGCAGATAAAAAAACCAGCACAGCCAAGGCAGGAAAAGAACTCCAAGCTACCCAATTCAATGGCAGCGAGTTTCCATGCTGTGAAACCACAGCCTTATTTTCCCAATGAGAATCAGAAAAATAAAAAATAACCATAAATATGTATCATTTCACACAGTTTTTACGAAAGCCTTTGAAAATGTCACTTGTGACTATGTTGAAGTACAGCAGTTAACAACTCTCTTCGCAAGTACAGAAATATGAGATGCAAGAGAAGTGCTGCTATTTGCGAGCTTGCTTGTCCTTGAAACAGATTGTTTCCCAAACATCACTAGTATAAACCTCTTCAGAATATCAGTCTTCATTTTAAAACAACAAGAAAATTCTGGCCTTACAAGCCACATATCATTTTTGAGATAGAAACACTTTCTTTCGTCTACAGAAATATTAGCAATGTCATGTCTGTTTTGTTAAGAAACAAAGAAATATTATTTTGTCACATTGTTACTGGGATCAGGAAGAGTGCAGCCAATGAAAACATAGTCTCAAAAGAAAATGCCTTATTATATAGAGAAAGAAATGTAATATTACGTATGAACAAAAAAAAATCCAGAATTTTGCTCTCAGACTTTCATATGGTAATAAGAAACCTTATAAACAGTAAGCAGAGAAAGATGGTTTTCTTCAAAAATAAAAAAATCAAGAGTATTTGTGGTATTCATGTAAAACACCTGAATTTCTAACCTCATGGCTTTCAGAATTTGAACACATAATAAGAACTAGGGAATACCACGAATGCAATTTTTGCTGACATTAGGAACAAAAATACATATATATATACTCACAAATTCGAACAAAAAAACTGTGAACTTACGTCAAAAGCAAGAATGCCCCATCACTGCATCTTTCTAGAGCTTTCCGTGCTGGAGGTTTTGCTGCAAATTCTACGAAACCTTTCCCTGTAGCTCTGCCACGATCATCTACTACAACAACCGCTCTTTCCACTGGCCCGAATTGCGAGAATGCTTGTTCCAGCAGCTCATTGGAAACCACAGGTGACAGATTCTTCACAGTTAAGGCAGCTCCATGGGTAGCAAATCGAATTCGCAGTGGTCTGCTCTTCAAAATAGTACCATCAAGTTCTGCCTTTGCTATTTCAGCCAGCGTCCTAGATTCCTTTATCAAGATATAAAATATTTCATATCTTTTATTTTCAAAGACAACAAATATCACTTTTGAGTGTCCCCCACCTCGAAAAGTAGTAAAGTTGTTTTCCTTCACTTGCGCACACTGGCATCAGGATCATTCAGCATTTTTTCCCCCAATCAAAAAACCAAACCAACAACAACAAAAAACCCAACAAACAAACCAACAAAGTCTCTGATTGAAACCAATCTACCCTCTGATTGAAAAAAAAAATGCATTCATTATCCCTTACAGTTTAGTCTAAAAAACAACATAGGCACTTTTTTTTTGTTGCACATTAGAGGACTTAACAAATTCTCGCTATGATGCTGCTGCTCTATAAAGGTTTTGAGTAGAGTTGAAAACTTGATGCTTTTCACGTTTACCTACTCATATGTTTATATTCTGCATCCGTAGCTCCACGCAGCAGGAAACGGTATTCAAAGATTACACTACAGGATCTAAGGTGTTTTGGGTTGGGTTTTTGTTTTAAATAAGTGAAAATATCGCACTTGCTCTCCATGGATGTCCAATTCAAATTCTATCAACAAACGATGAAATTACTTTCTTTGCTCATATATTCATTCTTCTTACACTTATGGGCTTTCTGCACCCCCACCCATAAGACAGTGAAAATCAACAACTACCTTTTTCCTCACTTCAAAAATCTTCACCAAGTTTGATACCTGCAATCCCTGACATTTAAAGAAATTTAAATTTATATCTTTCTTCACAGTTCAACTGGCTAGGCAAGCTGTTAAATATATATATATATTCCCTAAACGTAATGGAAAAGGGAAGTTCACATAAAAACTCTATCTAATCTCTATTACACACAAAAATGAGTAACGAGATGTAAATATATCGCACTTCCTCCAGAAAATTGCTATTTCAGGCTGGGGAATTCTCAGGGTAAAAGATGCATGGCAGAATGCCACAAGTATTTTAAAATGACAACCAAAAAGAGGAAAAAAAAGCTAACCCGTACAATATATGGAAAAATCATAACTGGACACTTAAAAGCACTCGAAAGCTATTCCCAAAATGATACAAATCGGTGCATTCTAAACAGAGCAATCGTGAAAACTAATCGCGCACACTAAATTAACATTTAAATATACTATCATAAACTTTCCGGATGATTCCTTTTTTTACATGCCTAACTCGAGCATGTTTAACCAAATACTGTATTACCCTTCAAAATCTAGTCTTATCTGGGCACAAGTAATTTAAACAACTCGCGGTCCGCAACCTTTGCAATTCCGTGATTTTATGTTCTGTGTTCACGATGTGCGAGCAGCGGTATTTCGAAACGATTCTGTCCAGTCTTTAAAATTAGCTGCATTAAGTGCCATGGGGTGAGGCGGGGACCGAAACGCCAGGCGCTGGGAGGGCTACTCTGAACGCAGGGGTCTGGCTTGGATGTATAGAGGCCAACAGGGGAGGGGGGAGAAGGAAGAAGAGGCGGGGAAACCACCGCTAGCAGCGAGGAGGAAGAGAATGAGAGGCAGATGCTGCCTTTTTTTACACCCGCCGAAAAGGAGGGGAAGGGGCGGGGGGCAAGGGACCGAAGCCTCCCGCTTTCAGAGACAGCCCCAGGGGCCCGCCCGGATCCTCACCAGGCGGATGAAGCCGAAGCCACGGTCCCGATTGATGAAGACCTCGCTGGGCTCCCCGTAGCGCTCGAAAAGGCGCTTGAAATCCTCCTCGGTTATATCAGTAGGCAGATTCCCCACGAACAGCCGGCAACGCTGCGTGTAGCTCTTCTCGCCGGGTTTCAGAAAGCTCTTGATATCGATGGTGAGCCCAACCTCCTGCTCCTCATCTCCGCCACCTTCTTTGCTCGGCGCCAGCGCCATGGCCGCCGCCGCCGCCTCACTCTCCGCTTCTAGGCCGCGCAATCCTTTCAGGCTGCCGCCGCCGCCACCCCCCACCATGCCCAGCGGCGGCGCTGGGGAGCTGTTTTCGATCCGCACTTGCTTTAAGTTCCTATTCGCGGCCATATCCGCTCCTTCCTCGCGGGTTCTCCCTCGGGGGACGCGGAACCGTACTCAGCAGCCGCCGCCTCCGACCCTCAGCCAGTTCAAAATGGCGCCGCCCCCAACCCCGGCGAGTTGTGCCGTCCCCGCGGGAAGCCCCGCCCCCCGCTCCCGCTCCGGCTCCCGGCCGCGCCGCCGCCGCTCCTCCTCAGCCCCCGCGCACGGGCGAACCTGCCCCGGCCCACCGAGATCCGTCTTTCCCTCCCTGCCTGCGGGGCAGCCTGCGCAGCCGTGTTGTATTAGAGCAGTGGTCTCCTCAGCCCGTCCCCAGGCAGAGAAGCCCCTCCCTGGGGTCTCTCCCGAGGGAAAGGCAGCCGGGTGGGATGCCCTGGGGGGTGTCTGGTCGCTGTGGGACGGGAAGGCAGGCGTGACACAAGAGACGCTGAGGCGGCGGCGGGGATTGCGGGGGGAGTCACAGAATCTATCAGGCTGGAAAACACCTCTTGAGATCATCGAGTCCAACCTGTGGCTGAACAATGCCAAGTCAAGTAGAGCATGGCACTGAGTGCCACGTCCAGTCTTTCTTTAAACATCTCCAGGGACGGTGAGTCCACCACCACGCCAGACAACCCATTCCAGTGTCTAATTACCCTTTCTGTGAAGAGATTTTTCCTAATGTCCAACCTAAACCTGCCCTGGTGCAGCTTGAGGCTATGTCCTCTTGTCCTATCACCTGTTGCCTGGGAGAAGAGGCTGACCCCCACCTGGCTATAGCCTCCTTTCAGGCATTTGTAGAGAGTAATAAGGTTTCCCCTGAGCCTCCTTTTCTCCAGGATAAACACCCCCAGCTCCCTCAGCTGCTCCTCACTGACCCTTGTGCTCCAGACCCTTCCCCAGCTCCGTTGCCCTTCTCTGGACACGCTCCAGCCCCTCAATGCCTTTCTTGCAGTGAGGGGCCCAGAACTGAACACAGGATTCGAGGTGTGGCCTCAGCAGTGCCGAGTGCAGGGGGACGGTCACTGCCCTGGTCCTGCTGCCACACCACTGCTGACCCAGGCCAGGAAAGACTGTCCAGGCACTGTGGTGGGCCAGGCATGGGGAGGACCTGTGGACAGAGAGGGCAGAAAAAGCATTCACCAAGGAAGATGTGGGAGACAAATAAGAGTGAAGAGAGGCCTTATTACACTGCTTCCAGGACAATTTCTTACAGAGCAACAGCTTTCATTATAAAGGGAATAACTTTTCCTTCCTCAGGCACCCGTTCTTGTAGCAAAGACTATGCACCTCCCTCATCTGCAGCACAAGACTGTGTTTTGCTCTTGTGCCAGATGCCCAGCTGCTTGGTTTGATTTGTGTGCTTCAACCAGTAGTACAACTAGTGCATGGCTTCTCAGAATTATTTGTTTCATTAATACAACTCTAGCACTGAAATAGTCCAGACCATCTTATGAGGTTAGTAGTTACTTCAGCTGGTGTGTGGCATATATTGTTCTTTGGAAAAAGCAGTATCAAGCATGATATTCAAGAACAAATTAATTCTACAACAGGCATGAATGTGTTGCTTGGGGGTTTCTTTGTGTATTGAGAAATATCTTAAGTTCCTCTGACTTGTACCACTTGAGGAACAACAAAGATCTCAGTCCCTTTGTTCCTATCTCTGACCTTGTTCAAGGACCTTGAGAAGACACAAGTTCTTCTCTTTCTGAAGCAGACTTGTGGGTGTAGGGTATGGATGCTAAAAAGCTTTAGCAGAGAAGATTTCAGCTCTCAGCAGCAGTTTGTGAGAGCTTTGTTCTTTCTCATGCGAAACTATGCAAAACATAAAGAAGTTTTCTGTAAACAGACTTTGCTAATCTTGCACCTGCGAATATAATTAGAATTGTTGTGATACCAACTAGAGAAATGAATGATGTGTGAATTGACCAATCACCCTGATAGGTAGTTAGTTAGAGGTCCAATACCTCTTGTCATTTAGGAAAACACTAAAAGAACTAAACACATAAAAACCCATCCTTTATTAATTAAATAATTCATTCCTTTCTGCTGACCACACTCGTGTCTCTGAGTCCTTCATTGCCCTCCGGCACCGCCACCAGCGACAGTAGGACACCAAGCTAAACACAAATTTCAACCTATGAAATTCAGAAAATACAGATGATAGGGGAAGGATGTCTACTCACAGCAAAGTTAGGAAGCTGGGCAGTGTAGGAACATGATGGAGGCATTAGAGTAGCAGTATTGGATCCCTAAAGCTTAATCATCTTGACTGTCCAAAGAACAATGGTTTTTAATATGTTTAGGATTCAATAACAGGTGTTAAGACACAAGTATTAAAAAAGGAAGCAAGTTACAGCAAACCTTTCTAAAATGGCTAAGCATGAAAAGGGAGTGAAATATATGTTAGAAATGATGTGACTATACACTGTAGACGTGTACTCATCAGTAGATGATGGGGAAAAAGGAGATGCAAAGTAGTCTGGTTGTTAAGTTTTTACCAATGCAGTGCAAGAAAATTGTCATGGTTTTCAAACAGAGATTTCCAAATCAGGTTAGTAGTAAAAGCTGCAACCATTTAAATACATGACCACAATTTCCTGTGTACTATAAAAAGGTCAATAGGAAAAGCAAGCAGTGTTTACACATTCCATACTATTCTTACTTCTCCTTAACTGTAGCAATATCTCAATATCTCAATTAAAAAAGACAGTTCAGTAAAATAGAACAACAAAATTCCACCTTCCAAAACCACGGAAATATATCTGAAAGTATATATATACTCAATGTGCTCATGGATCCATACATAATCTTAGTTAGTCAGATTCACAGTACAACCATAATGCTTGCACTTCTTCTAGGATTTTTGAGAAGGAGCTATTTGCACATGCCCTACAGTCAAACATTTAAGGGTAACATACAAAAAGAACCTGGTATCTGCTGTGTTCAGTCACTTCCTTACCTTCATTTAGACATCAATTCACGATTTACTCATTCATCAGAAGAGCCCCAGACAGTTTGTCTCCCTAAGTGCCCGGAGTCTTGGTGGCTTGGTGACTGCTATACCTTGCCACTGACACCAGTTAACCAATGAATATTTTGAAAGGAAAAAGAAGGATGTCTTAAAATTCCTGTTCCAATGTTTTCCTTCTGCTATAAACATCCACTGAAATCTTTATGGCTTACTAAATCCAATTCATATAATGGAAAGAGATATCCTAGGCTATTCCAGACACTCTCCATAAGTTGGTATTGTTATATTTAATATTTTGAATGCAGTTGAACTATATGAATAATTTCAGAAGAGTGGGGGAGAAACAGTTATAATCATATGGTAATTTGCATTCATTCTGTAATTCTCGAGGGATTATATGGAAGCCTGAATTTATTCAACTTGGCATTCAAAAGGCCACGACAGACAGCCCCGATTTTGACTAACAAAGTTTAGTTTGACTTGGAATTTATTTAAAGACCTTAGAACACTCTTGACTTCTTCATTTCATGAAAGGAAATGAAACCTTGAGATTTCAATGAAAATCATTTCGTGAAGTTTCAGCCCATTTCGCTGCACTTCCTTTCTTTCCACTCCATTTCATTGTTTTCACTCAGTTTCAGAATTTTTGGTTTTTTCAATTTCATTTCATGTCATTATATTTACTTTCCCGTCTTTTCATTTCACTTCATTCCTTGATTTCTCATTTAATTTCCTTTCATAAAATGAAAATCCCTCATTTCATTAAAGGAAATGAAATCTCAAGATTTCAAGCAATATCATTTCATGAAGTTTTGGCTCCTTTCACTGCATTTCATTTCATTGTATTCCATTTATTTGTTTTCACTTCATTTCAGAATTTTCTTTTTTTTCACACCAACCTTTTAACAAGCTTGGGGCTTCAGCTGACGTGATCATCTCTGTGCATGGCCCTAAGGTGAAAGGTGTTGAGGCAGAAATGTTGTGGCCCTGCCATGATCCTCTTGCCATGTGTTTTCCAGCCCCAGTGTTCCTGGAGCTGGAGGCTCTTTTACTCTCTCAACCCTAGCCCTAATCCTAACCCTAACCCTAACCCTAACCCTAACCCTAACCCTAACCCTAACCCTAACCCTAGCCCTAACCCTAACCCTAGCCCTAACCCTACTGGCAGCTTGGCACTGTGGCAGAGGTCCTCATCCCCATAGGTGGCACATACTAAGATGTTGGCACCCTGCCGTGATGCCCTTGCATTGTCTTTTCAAGTGCCAGTGTCCCTGGAGCTGTAGGCTCTGCAGCCCTCTGAACCCTAACCCGAACCCTAAGGGCAGCTTGTCACTGATGCTGAGATCCCCATCATGCCGTAATGAAAATCCTTCATTTCATGAAAGGAAATGAAATCTCGAGATTTCAGTGAAAGTCATGTTGTGAAGTTTCAGCTTATTTCGATGCACTTCCCGTCATTCCAATTCCATTTCATATTGTTTTCACTTCATTTAAGAATTTTTTGGGTTTTGCAATTTCATTTCATATCATTATATTTCCTTTCCTGTCTTTTCATTTCATTTAATTTCATTTCATTTTTGTCTTTGCATGTACTGCCAGACTCTCTTTTCTTACTCATGTATTGTTGTGGATTATTGTCTCACGGATGGTTTTGTATTTAAATTTACTAGCATAAATCCAATATTCTGCATATGCATGAGTATCTATAGTACAATCACTATTCCCTTATTGAGAAGAACATTTATTGGCAAAAAAAAAAGGAACAGAATTGTGAAAATCAGCAGTATTTTTCATTTTGTCTGCTACAGAGACTGGTTATGTTTGGTGTATGCTAAAGTGTTCATGCTATCAAGAGATTTGGCTGTATTTCCAGAACACACACCATCCAGCCATGTGCCATATGAGACAGTCAGAAGGAACTGTCCTAGCCTTTAATTTTCTATATCATAACATTACTTTCCTACCAAACATCAGCATCCTGTTGAATACCAGGAATGCATCAGACCTCTAAAAGGAAGCCATGAGAGCTTTTTATGCTGCAAAATTGAAAATGGTACACATCTTGATCTGCAAAGAAAAATCTGAAACTATTTGTAGTTGCCCTTGCACAACTTCAATGTGATTGCTCAGATGCCAGCACTCTGGTGATGACAGCTGTGATAGTTCTGAAACTGACTTATTGAAAGGCAACTGTATCTTAGTGCTCAACACATCTCTGGACTCCCAGGTTTATTTGCTTTTACTTCCTAAAATCTGCAACGAGTCACAGTTAGGATCAGCACTTGTGATTCAAGCTGCAGTGGTAGGTCATGACAGCATGTATCAGGGAGCACTAGAACTGAGAGGCAAATTAGGCCATGGAAGAGGATGCTCCGTGCAAGAAAACAAGGGAAAACAAAATTCTGCACTGAATAAGTAGGGAATGAGAGAGGCAGATAGGTTGACAGCCTGATGCTGGGATCCTATTCAGAATTGCAAGGCCAGGGCACTGAGGCAAACCTCTGTGCATGACC
>VWZT01010100.1:780586-795879 GCA_013397055.1 Pachycephala philippinensis
CCCTAACCCTAACCCTAGCCCTAACCCTACTGGCAGCTTGGCACTGTGGCAGAGGTCCTCATCCCCATAGGTGGCACATACTAAGATGTTGGCACCCTGCCGTGATGCCCTTGCATTGTCTTTTCAAGTGCCAGTGTCCCTGGAGCTGTAGGCTCTGCAGCCCTCTGAACCCTAACCCGAACCCTAAGGGCAGCTTGTCACTGATGCTGAGATCCCCATCATGCCGTAATGAAAATCCTTCATTTCATGAAAGGAAATGAAATCTCGAGATTTCAGTGAAAGTCATGTTGTGAAGTTTCAGCTTATTTCGATGCACTTCCCGTCATTCCAATTCCATTTCATATTGTTTTCACTTCATTTAAGAATTTTTTGGGTTTTGCAATTTCATTTCATATCATTATATTTCCTTTCCTGTCNCCTCTGAACCCTAACCCGAACCCTAAGGGCAGCTTGTCACTGATGCTGAGATCCCCATCATGCCGTAATGAAAATCCTTCATTTCATGAAAGGAAATGAAATCTCGAGATTTCAGTGAAAGTCATGTTGTGAAGTTTCAGCTTATTTCGATGCACTTCCCGTCATTCCAATTCCATTTCATATTGTTTTCACTTCATTTAAGAATTTTTTGGGTTTTGCAATTTCATTTCATATCATTATATTTCCTTTCCTGTCTTTTCATTTCATTTAATTTCATTTCATTTTTGTCTTTGCATGTACTGCCAGACTCTCTTTTCTTACTCATGTATTGTTGTGGATTATTGTCTCACGGATGGTTTTGTATTTAAATTTACTAGCATAAATCAAATATTCTGCATATGCATGAGTATCTATAGTACAATCACTATTCCCTTATTGAGAAGAACATTTATTGGCAAAAAAAAAAGGAACAGAATTGTGAAAATCAGCAGTATTTTTCATTTTGTCTGCTACAGAGACTGGTTATGTTTGGTGTATGCTAAAGTGTTCATGCTATCAAGAGATTTGGCTGTATTTCCAGAACACACACCATCCAGCCATGTGCCATATGAGACAGTCAGAAGGAACTGTCCTAGCCTTTAATTTTCTATATCATAACATTACTTTCCTACCAAACATCAGCATCCTGTTGAATACCAGGAATGCATCAGACCTCTAAAAGGAAGCCATGAGAGCTTTTTATGCTGCAAAATTGAAAATGGTACACATCTTGATCTGCAAAGAAAAATCTGAAACTATTTGTAGTTGCCCTTGCACAACTTCAATGTGATTGCTCAGATGCCAGCACTCTGGTGATGACAGCTGTGATAGTTCTGAAACTGACTTATTGAAAGGCAACTGTATCTTAGTGCTCAACACATCTCTGGACTCCCAGGTTTATTTGCTTTTACTTCCTAAAATCTGCAACGAGTCACAGTTAGGATCAGCACTTGTGATTCAAGCTGCAGTGGTAGGTCATGACAGCATGTATCAGGGAGCACTAGAACTGAGAGGCAAATTAGGCCATGGAAGAGGATGCTCCGTGCAAGAAAACAAGGGAAAACAAAATTCTGCACTGAATAAGTAGGGAATGAGAGAGGCAGATAGGTTGACAGCCTGATGCTGGGATCCTATTCAGAATTGCAAGGCCAGGGCACTGAGGCAAACCTCTGTGCATGACCTGACACAGGTGGGAGCTTAATCTCTTGCCATTAAAGACAGCGTTTGCCTTCAGTATTGCTCATGGCAATATCCGGGCAAATCAACTTTAGGGTAGGTATTGGTCTCCACTACTGAGCTTTTCCCACAAAGTCCAGTTGGCTAAGAATATTAAAAACTGTCATAGCTGTGCCAGCAAGCCTGATGGTGTAAACATAACGGAGCGGAGGAAGAGGGGCTTAATGCAGTCTGAACTAGTGATGCATTCTTTGTGATTGCCTGGGGATGACCTCATTATGCCACAAATGGAGGATGAGGAGTGGCTGCGGGATCATGTCGTTGCAGTGCCATCTGGTGACACATACTGGAATTATCACTTTAATAGAATAATTCAAGTGGAAATAAACATGACAAACCTACAATAATATCACCTCTCTGGTTCCAGATGGACAGCACGACTTGGATTTTCTATTTTTAAACCTGGTGGGAAAGCTGCCTTTCTCTGTTCTCTTTTCTTAACACTTGCAGAATTCAGCAACATTCTTTCATTGTTTTTACACGGATTGAAATGTACATGAATCCCATTTATAAAATCTGTGCAACCTAACCTAATATACTTAGTAGTCACCTAAATTCATGCCATATTAATATATTTTTTTAACGTGACTGAAGACCTGTATTTTGGAATTATCCATGTTTGAATAGTCAGTAGTATTCTTTGAGACAACATTGGTCTCAAGGAAACAAGGACAGAAAATATACAAAAATGTATTTGCCTGTGAACATATTTATCAGATGGATTTTTAGGCTCAACAAAAGTTACCTGACTTTTCCAAAGCTACTTTCTCCACTAACATAATCAATGCATACAACGCATTCTTTTTTGAATATTTTTCAGCATACTGTCTTTACCTTTTCTATAGAAGAGTGACAGTAAAATACTAAGGCAAGCAGGAAGTCAGAGACTTAAGGAAGTATTCCCCAAATATATTCAGCCCTTAATTTATCTCTAAATGATCATCTGGTGTCCTGTCAGCACATCAGGCAGCAGAGCTTCACTTGGGGATCCAGCAGAATATGGTAGATGGCCAATGGTTGGGGTTTTTGTTCTCTTTTACTCCAAATCATCTCTTTTACAATATGTAGCAAAATATATTTCTTGCATTTGATTATTTGTATCCTCTCCAATTAAGGTAATGCATTCTGTAAATTTTCTTATGTGATTCTTACTTGTGCCGTAATTTTTTCTTTTGGTTTTCCTTTCAAATTGGGACATAAGGCTATTTCTCTGTGAATTGACTAACTCTTCCACAATGCCACTGGGGCTGAAAATGTTACTGTACATAGTGTGTACAGTCACTATGATCTGAAAATGTATGAGACATTTCTCCGTGGTCTTTATTTTTGCTTTCCAGTTCCAGGATTGGATTTTATATTTGTCAAGGGAAGAAATTTAAACTGAATTAGGAATGTGTGAACTCAATTTTCAGGAGTTTATCTAATATTTTTACCTAAACCTCTTTGATTTCATTCATATCTGTCAATCACTCTTATAGCTAGAGAAGAAATAGTATTTATAATCTTTGAGCATTTTCTATTACCATTTACCATTCTGAAAACTCAATAACTTAAAAATCTTACCTAACAAAAAATTAGGAAATAAGGAAAAAAATGAATTGAAATATTGTCTTCACACTTTTTTGAATATTTAACTTCGATTTTAAAATTTTTTTTAATTTTTTTTTTTAAATGATATGTGGTTTGTCTGTAGTGTAGCAAGCAGGAATTCAGGAACTGCCATATTAGAGAAAACTCATGGCCTGTCTTATTCATTGTACTATTTTTGACAGGTAGTTGGTGCCAAATGTTTAAGAGAAAAGTGTTGACCTGTCTAGGAAGTAAATGTAGGATGCAGATGTACAGTTTTACTGTTAAAAAAAAAAAAAAAACAAAAAACCACAAACCAAAAAACCAACAAAAGTAATGCAAGATATATAATCTCGAAGTTGATAAATTAAAATTGATATCAGAAAATTAAGTGTAATTTCACGTTATCTAACATGGCATTAAGCTGTTTTGAACTTGCTAGTAGTTGCTATTCAGTATTTGTCAATTCAGGTGCATGTGTAACGTTATACCACACATAGATCGGATTTTAAACATTTTTATATTTCTTTTTTTCCCAAAACTGGGAATCTAGTTTTTGTGAGCGTGGCCATGCCCAGCAGCACCACTTACACTGCTCTGTAGAGTCTCTGCTCCATTCTTCCACCTGACATTTCTTACTGTCCCTGTCTTGTTTCTTACTGCAGGTTTTTTTTACACATTACACTGCTGCTTGTACAGCCCCATGTGAATGGCATGGGGGAACGAATCCAACTGAAAGAATAAAGGGAGAGGGAGAAGAGGAGCAAGAGAAAGGATGTTTAAGCAAGCAGTGGTGGTTAATAAATGTGATGTTACCGTTCCAGCCTCATCTCAAACAGCACTGTTAGAGGCTTCCTGTTACCTGAGGGAGGGAAGAAGCACTCCCTGAAGTACTAGCTCTTTCCACATCTGGAATTTGGAGGTATCCACCTTCATGAGCATGACAGAGTCTGTCCCTGTAAAAACCTCACCTGAGGCATTTGAGGAGATTCTGCTACAGCTCAAAGTTTTTCTATCCCTATGCCAGCCATCTTTCAGGTAAGTCTTGCCAGCTTTCCAGTACGCTGTTCATCAAAGTGGACTTGAGCTAAAATTGTAGCCTGGAGTAAATGAGACCTGAGGACGTACTTCATGCTCCCAGCTCATCTTTGGATTAAGGTAAAGTTACCTTGTCAAGGAAGTAGCTCAGCTACCAAGCAGGGAGTTGATGAATGTAACACACTGAATCACAATAGTAAAATTAATGATAAAATTTTAGCAAAAACTTTAAATATAGACTCACTTTTTCCGCCCAAAGTTGTAGTCCAAAGTTGTGTGGCATAGTCCGTTTTATCTCTTTTCCGACCAGAATAAAGAAGGCCACAGGCTCCCCAGTTAATCTCTCAAACAAGCTCGAATCCCAAAGTAAATGCAAGGGCCGTTTAGCTCATTCAGCAAATACAGTAAACTGCTGTAAATGCCTGAAGGTCAGGCAGCCTTGCACTGATAGAGTGGTCTCAAAGAAAACCTCTTACACTTGAAGACAATTCTCCTCCAACCAGACAGCTTCTATTCCTGTTGGAATCCCGTTTAAACCTAGTAACAGCAAACTGCTGTCGAGTGCTTCCCTGCACCAGTGACTGGTTAGTTACAGGCTGGCATAAGCTCCTCCCACAGGTCCTGGAAGTGCTCCTCACACTGTATGACAGTTCCTGAATTGGTTAAATCTGTAGCGTAGCAAGATTGCTTTGTTGCCCAGCAATGAAGAAATCTGTTAGAAATTAGAAATTGTACTCTCCCATATAGAAATTTAAGACATAACAGCACATCTTAACAGTTTATAGATGAGACACATATATGAGATCCTGTTTGGTTTGGGTTGTGGTGGGTTGTTTTTTTTCTTGTCTTTTTTTTCCCTGGTATATTTTTTCCTAATGTTAAGGACTGTAAAGGGAATTAAAGAAGGGCTTCTGTTTGAATGTCAGACCAAAGGCAGATACTTGATGTGAACACATTAACACATCATCCCATGACTCAGGGCAATTTATTTAAGTCAGTATTTTCAAAAAGCAGGTGACAAAAGCTGGAGGCTAAAATCAGTAGAAGCCTTAAGTACTTTCTACCTGCCAAAATAAGGCCATTTTTTATACAGGTGTCTATGAGACATACAGCCTACAAAGTCTTGATCTTCATCATACCTCAGTTTTTGCACTGGGGAAAATGTTTACTTAGTTCACATGGGTAATGTAATGTAATATGAATTAACTTTTAAGCACTCTGAAATCTCAAATGAAAGAAATTCTTCAAGAATAAATTCCCAAGATTATTAGTGTATTATCACACACAAAATCCCAGTTATCCTATGGCAGAAATGCGAGAAGGACAAATCCCCAAAGCAAGTGATGTTCATTAGATGTTCCAATTCTGAGAAAAACTGGGACACTGTGGTCATTTTTTTTATAAGGCAAAGGACCAAATGTACTGCTTGTAGGAACAGGACTAGAAAGGAAAAGAAAACAACCAACCTTAAAGCCAGATACCCGTACCAGAAGTCTGCAAATCTGCTCACATGATCACCTGGTCCTCACAGAGGCATCCTCCATGCAACTTACTTTGCCATGTACAATGCACAAAGCAGACCACGTGCAAACCCACCAGCCCACAGTGTTTGCACAGTGGGACCCACATGCCTGAGCCTAGCTAGGCTGGGAACGGATGCCTCTGTTAGTATATATGGGAAATGGCATGACATTTGAAAAACTGTGATGATGCAGAAGCACCTAGAACCCAGGGTCTTGGAATGTCCTAAGTCCTGTGTCCAATTCCTCTAGACATAATCAATCCTGGAACTATAAGGTCACAAAAAGTCACAAATTCAGCTTTTTGCAGATGAACTTATTTGGTGGATACTCAATGGAGAACTGCAGCCAGAACACTTGAGATACTTTTTCTTAAACTAGCCCAAACCTGACACACCATGCTGAGTGTGATGAATGCAGAACACAGTGAGGACAGCATCCTCAGACATGTGCACACACTTTCTAAGACACATCAGGTTTCAGTGAAGCCCTAAAACGGAGAGGCCAGTTTGATGGGAAGAGAGCACAGGGAAAATTGGCCATACAGACAGCTGCAAGACTGAATATCAAAAGTTGAGACCTGGAGTTCTGCTAATCAGTTTTGAACCATAAAGGTGCATTCTTTCAGGGACTAAACTGATTAGCTTTGATTAGCTTTGGTTTGGTAACCAGTTGACTGACTAGAGAACAGATTCCCTATTTTCAATTAAGAATAGAAAAAGAACAATGAAGATTATGTTTGAATTAAGAGAAGATAAGACAAAGGAGACTTTCTGCTATAATAAGAGAAAAAGACCTGATATTAGGTACACACAATTAAGCATTTGGTGAATACAACCATCACTTTGTTACACTGAAGAATAGCAATCTTTCCAAGCTGCATTGTCAAATGGGTAATATAAGGAAGCTACAGATACAGGTCAATAATAGGAACAAAAAGGAAAATAACTGGAGAATGGTGACATCCAGCCCACCCATCAAGACAAATAAGGCGAAATCTAGAACATAGATGATAAAAAACCAAATGCAACATAATCTGCCTTTATGTGGAATGAAAGAAGATGCATGAGCAATGTGAGGAACCAGGATGTGCCAAACTGCAGAGCAAGTGCATTGACAGGACGAAAATCTTCTTTCAACAGCATGGCAACATCACTATCACTACTTTGTGCTTCTGCTGTTCGTGGGAGATGCCTAAGAGAGAGTGCTTGGATGATGGGGAGATGGCAGGTCAAAATACCAAAATACACTGAGGGCTGAAGCTCTTATCTCTGGCATGGGTTATACACTAGTACCCTCTGCACCACTTCAGTAAATGTTCCCATAAAAGACAGAAGGATGAACAGTGTTAAAAGGAAAAAAATGCTTCAATCAGCACAAAAATTGGCTGTATTTGAGTGAGCAGCAGAGCGAGCTGGGAGAAGGAGCTGGATTATGCAGACAGCAAGAGATCTAGCTGCATTTGCAGTAAGTGGCCAGGTTGAAGTGGAAATTCCTTTCATGTGTGAAAAACACATGTTTTTTGTTATGTATATGGAAATTGTCTCCTTTATTCTACATCCCTATAGCCTCACCTATCATTGCATATCTCTTATCCTAATCTCTCATCTTTTAGCAAATATGCTACCATAGGTTGCCTTTTAAAATACTTATTTAGCACCAATAGTCACACTCCTTGCTTAATTATTTTCTGCTGTAACTGAAGGCTTAGCAGAGGCGGTACATAAAGTCACCTGTGAGGAACCTAATGAATAATTGATCCCTTCCACAATGCCAGCATGTCCTGTTCTTCCTGAGAGTGCAGGCTGATTTGTTTTGTTCTGCCATTTTCCGGGCCTGTGCTCTTGNGAGGCCTGGGGGCAACAGTGGCTTCATTCCCTCTGAGAACTACGGGAACTGGATGCTATTTTTAAAGAGAGTGCTGGTGCACTGTGGCTTTGCCCTCTGTGGAGGGCGCATCTTCACCTCTGGGAGTACTGGGAAATGGTCATTGATGGAGCACAGCCCCATATGTGATGCTGGAGGTCCCAGTGGTTTTCAACAGTGCAGGAGTCTGAATGATCCACCTTGTTTCCATATTAGGACAAAAGTAAGGCTACACATGGTACACATAACTTTCAACACAATCAGTTCTAACTTGTAGGCTAAGTAATTGATTTACACAATCCTGTAACTGATTTGTACTCAAGAAGAGAGCATTTAAATACTCAGATGTATATTATCTTTTTGATATATATAGTAAAGAGGTTCAGTCTACACTGATCCATCTGTTCATGCCTGGAAATGTCAGGGCTGAGAACTGTCTCCCAAGACAGAATCCCTTCTGCCAACAGGACTGAGCATCGCTTACCTTAATGGCAACTTGGCCAGGATTCCCCTAGGTGTATTTTCTCTTATAAGACACTTGTTCAATGGGCAATACATTTGAAAGATAATAATGTCATTTTACTTGCTCTTTTTCAATTTACTCTCTTTCGGGTCACATTCACCATATCTTCAACAGAGATGTTGTAGTCATTCCTGCCCATCCATTGTTGCCTTGTAATACCTGGTATCTCAGTAGCTGTGAGTATGTTACTCTGAAAAATTGGTGGTGGACATGCCTGTAAGACTACACATAATACTGGCTAGAAATTGATACTGTTTAGTAAGACAGCAGTTGCCAGAATGTAGGCTGAAAAATGCTGGGTTTAATTTAAAACTTTATTGCCAGCTTTCACACTTTATACTTAGCAAAAACTGTTTCTTGCCAAGTGAACTTTCAGAAGACCATACTGTGCAAAATGGGTGAAAAATACACATAAATCTGTGAACACAGACTGCAGTCCATCCAGGCAGTGTGAATGTTTAACCTAGAGAAGAGTTGCCTGTGAGAAGCACTGTATTTACTGTTATAAAACATTCTTTGTGTATTTCAAAATCACTCCAGGGAAGCCTATCCCAGCATCCTCAGATGCAAATCATTTTGAGAGTGTGATAAAAGTTTTGGTTAATCAAGAATTAAAAACATATATTCCATATTCTGGTATGAATCTGCTACTTCTTCCAACAGATATGTTTGAGGATCGGAGGAATAAATGGTACAAAAAGGAAAACTGAGCACATTGTAGAAGTGTGGAAAGAGCTTACATTATACAAAGGAGTGCAGCGAGGCCATCAAAGGCAGCTCTTATTCTTTCTCTAAACTTGTGGAAAGCAATAGAACCGCAAAACTTGCTCTCTGGGTAGCTTTAAATGAATGGGTGAATGGCATAGAGAGATCAAGCTTGAATGAAGGTCTCAGTGAAAAAATACCTTCAGAGATTACAGGGGCCTTCTTGATATGCAAAGTTATTTGATGTAGAACGACAGGAATTACAGTAAAAAGTGGTTTGGAGATCATCACTTCGCAGTCAGCTAGTTGTGCTGCACAGTGAAATAATGATGAAGGAAGAACATTCATCAGCCTGCTTCTTCTTGGAGACTGGAGCTGCTGTTGATGTTTTTATATGAGTATGTGTCCTGCCTTTGCATTTGTCTCGATTCAGCAGGTTTAAAGATCTGTACGGAACTGGTCACAAAACTATCTACCTACAAAGACACCCTGGTACATGTAGCTAGTATCCCAAATACCAAGTGTTCCAGACAATGTATTTTTTTAAGTTACACATTTCTTCCTAGTTACACAATTACAAATCCATTTCTACTCCCCTTCCAGATACTGACTGGGGGTAACCGTAAAGTAAAAAGTAACTGTGGTTACTTAATTGACTGCTAAGTGGCAGAATATTACATCTTCATTTACTCAGTTGAATCTGGGGTGTGTATCCCAATTTTGTGATTATTTCACTAGAATACACTGGTTTTTACTATAGTTAAATATGCAACCTAACTGGTTCAATCTTACCTACAGAAAATGTACTGCTACAGATGTATAACTGTTGTCAGAACAATTAAGTTTTCATCAAAATTCTGGTTTTAGTCCTGTATTTTTTATTTTAGTAAATTTGTTTGACTTGAAAAGTTGGGCAAACTAATTCTGAATTCCAGATGATGGATAAAAAATCCTAATGCTGTGCAGCACTGATATGTGGTTTAAAATTGCTTCAACCCAAAATATTCAAGTTGTATAGCCACAATAGTGTGATAGCCAAATACCTTATAGTATCTAGATCTACTAGTTCAGAAGGATCTATTTCTATATTGTCTTCTACCCTTAAAAGTCCTGGGAAAAATAACGAAACGGATGTTTTACCTAAACAGAGGTTGTAATTAGATAAAAATATATGTAATTATAATGAGTGCAATAAGCATCCTGGTCATTCATTGGAGTATTTCCCTTGACCAGGAGAAGCCTTAGATCAGGTTTTAAATGTGTGCATAGTGGATCACTTTTCAGTTTGGATTGAATACAGATCAAGCATGAATAAAGCACTGCATTTCCATCACACTACCACAGCATTTGATACAGCCTCTTTTATAATGGCTGTCACTTTTCATACTGTCTATAGTAGGCCAAAGTATTCTTCATTCTGCAAGGAGTCAAAAGCAGCTTGATAATAACCTGATGCCATATCAAATCCTCTAGGACAGATTCAACCTTCACATTTTTTACACACACTTGAAGTTTTGCAGTGGGTTTGTGTGAGCTCAGGACTTTGCATCACCTGGCTTCAATGTTTGAGATCCAGTACTCTGATCCTTAAAGTGTAGAATCACAGCAAGATACCACAAGAATGACAAAGGGGTGCTAATGCCAAAGATGGATCACCTCCTGTCTAGTGAGACTGTGCGGAAGAGGGGAAGGTTGTCCAACGATAACTAAAGATTAATTACCTTGATAAAAATTACACCCCTGAGAGGAACCTGACATGCTAATGTCAGATTGTCTCTATATAGTGAACAGTTGGAGCACGTGCAGAAATGCATTGGTCAAGCTGACCAAGGAACAAGTTTTGTGCAACTTGTTCTTTGCTGTAACTGGTATAAAAGCCTGCAAACTCTCCAAAGAGAGGTGCTAACTGCAGGATGCCTAGCACCTCTTTCTGTGCAGAATGTCTTTAAAGGTCAGAAGGTGGGTCTGGGCTCTCTGTGTCCATTGACAATCAAGCAGAGAAAGCCTGTCTTCAAAAATCACCTACTCGATTTAATTTGGACGGTTTGGTATGGTTTTAATTAAAGCACCTGAGTAACAATTTCAGCTGCACTGTGTAAAGATTGAGAAAGATTAAAGAAACCATAATTCTTCTGAGCTAGTGCACTGTGAAAATTACTTGAATAGGGACAGTTTCAGGCAAATTTTCCTTCTCATATTAGAATGTGTTACATGGAAAATTCATTATTTATTCTTAGGGTGCAAGAGAAGTTTTTGGTGTGCGGTAACTCATTGTATAGTTATATTATAGCTCCTTAAAAACTGTCAGTTTTCTAATGGAAATTTAAATTAGTATCTTCTATCCATATTTATTTTTCTAAATGCATAGTTTGATTTTGGGCAACAGTAATTAACAGCTGCCAGTAAGTTCATTAGGAACTATCAGGTGTCACATTTGAAATCAGTTGATTATTCAGTGTCTATCCTAGAAACTCATTCTTAGCCTAACAAATAACATGATGGAAAATCTACCTGATCTGAATAAAGCATTCTAGAGTTTTTCTGGGACATTGAAAGCTAACTTTATTTAGGGTGGGATTAAAGCATAGATATTATATCCTAGTCCCTGCTGTATACCTCCTGCAAAAATGTTCTTAAAAAAAACCTCGGACTTGTATTTAAAACTTAAAAAGCAAATTTCCAGTCATGTGGTTCTGAAGGAAATACTGCAATCATAAATTAGGTATTGCTGACTGACGGTGTGTAATTTCTAAGCCTAAATAAGAAATGTGAGCTGTGAGCGGAAACAACCACTTAGTGAAAGAGCTATGTGAACAAAAGAATTCACAGATGACTTCTTTCAGACTAAGGCACATGAATAGCTTGGCTACAGAGCAGTACTATCTATGCATACCCCTTCCTGCTCCTGCTTCTGCTCTGAAGGGAGATGGGGATTCCTGTAGTCACTCCATTGTTCCTGAGTGGAGTCATCCCCTGAGGCCAGTCTGGGAGCAGGTAACAGAGGGTGCTCAGGCACATGTGTGATTCTTGGGCGTGACCTGTTGGGGCCGGGAGTTAGACTTCAATGATCCTTTTTAGTCTCTTCCAATTCAGGATATTCTACGATTCTATGATACTGTTCTTGCCAGGAAAGTGGAGAAGGCAGCTCCTGCCACCACTACGGCAGCAGAGAACCCGCAGCAAAGCTGGAATCCCCTGTCATGATATACCTGAGTCCATAGACTGCTTCAAGGGCTAGGAGATGATGCCTCACAAATGTATGGATGTTGCACTGGGATTTATCAGACAGGTCTTTTCGGCTGAGAACTTGCTGACCCCCACTGTAGCATAAGAAGGATTAAGGAATCCTCTGAGTCTTCGCAGTATAAAAATTTACAGGATGATGAGGATATCTTAAAATAAACAGAACCCCTGACTGTTCATGCTTAGTATAAGCAGTCATGAATCTTCACTCTGCACCTGATGTTTAGAAGATGAACACCCCTCTTCCTCACTTCTCCACTTAAATACAACAGTGCCTAAAGACTTAAATCCTAATACATGATTCAAATTATCATAAAATTGGAGTAACAGATTGTATTATTTTTCAGGGAACTAGAATGGGGTAAAACCTGCTGTTAAATGACATAGATAAGGAAATAAGCAAAGATTTACCTTTGCTATGAGCTGCAGATGGTAGAAGGACATCTTATGCTGAAGATCTCAGGACAAAGAATAAAGGAAGTATGAATGGGTACTATCACTGTGGGAACCTATCACAGGCCAGCAACCCAAAAGTTGTAACTAATTGTGGGCATGTAGACAAGTGGTTAAGAGCAACTATTTGATAATAACGGAGATTATTAATTAGGCTTGTTATTTGTTGGGAAAAGAACACAATGGGACATAGACTGTCCAGTCTGTGAAAAAGTTTTGATGCAACAGGAGAAAGCACCTTGAAGGAATGTTCTACAATATACATTTTTAACCAACTGAGGAACTGGTTGAAAATGTGAAGTTAGGAGAACACCTAGGAAGGAGGGAATAGAAAATAGGAATTCAAGATCTTTGGGAAGTAAAAGCAGGCAGAAACTGGGGGCAAGCTACCCAGTTCCTCAATAATGTATGTACACAAATGTGAGCTGTTTCACTGTGTAGGAAAGACAGTAAATGTACAAAGAGACCAACCTGGTTAAACCATGAGTTCTTCTTAAACAACAATGAAACACAGAGAAAGTGCAAAATAGGTCAAATTACCAAGGAAGAAATAAAAATATATAGCATAAATATAAAGGTACAAAAATCAGAGAGTCCAAGACCCACAAAAAATATTTAAATACATTAGCAATACCATGCTAAGAAAATAATTAGCCCACTGATCAATACACAAGGAAGTTATTAACAGATCTGACAGTTGAATGCCTTTTTTTTTTGCATCAGCTTCTACCATCAAGGTCAGTTGCAATCAGATGGTAGCACAAGACCCATAGCTAAAGGAGTAAGTATTCAGCCAAGAATAAGCACGAGTAGATTCGAAAATACTTTGAATTGTGAACTCTAAAACTGTCTGAACCTAAGAAAACTCTGTCTAGGATATGGGTGAAGTAGTTAGCAGCTAGCTTTGACAAATTCTAGAAAGTAATGAGAGATTAGAAAAGGGAAAACATTTAAAATGGGGAAAGATAAATCAGGAAATGATAAACCAATAAGTCTTTTCCCGTAAAAATGCTGGAACAAATGACTTATAAGAATCAGAAAGAACAGAAGTTACAGCCAGCATAAGACAAACCATAGCAAGCTAGTTCAATTGTTTTCTGTGTCAGATTAATTTGTCTTACAGATGAAGAACTGGTTGATGTTTTGTATACTGACTTAAGTAATGGGTTTGATATTCCTGTACGTGAGAGCCTAATAAATAACCTGGACAAAGATGACCTGGATGAAACTAGTGTAATGCAAAACTGCACTAAAAGAGCTGTTATTGACTGTCTGGACAGCGTGTTAACTGGAGTCCTGCAGGGGCAGAGTTCTGTATTCTTCACTATTTCAAAAGGTACCTGAGTAGTTAAATAGAAACTTCAAATTTGCACAAAAATGGGAGAGATTTTAGCTGTGTTTAGTCAGGATTAGAATTCAAAAAGGTAAATCAGAGAAATCGTCTAGAGGGGGAAAAAAACCAAAAAGGATAAAACGCAACAGGGAAAAGATGCTACCTTCAGGCAAAAATAATCAAATATAGGATGGAGAACAATAAAGTGCTCAGGTGACTGTTCTGCAAAGAAAGATGTGAGACTCCTGGTGTATTACCAACATACAGTGGTGTTACAAACACCCCACCAATAGTGGAGTGGATGCACAGGAATACAGTCTGCTTGACACAGGAAATAGACACACATTATATGGCTGGAGACTCATCTAATGCAATGCTATGTTCAATTCGTGGCTGTGAACAAGGTCATGTATCAACTAGCAAGAGTTCAGAGAAAACCAAAAGAATGACTAGAGTTGTAGAAAGTAAGGACTGAAAGAAATTAGGAATATAGTCTGTTTATATTTGTTCTGAAAAAGCAAGAAATATTCAAATAGGATGTTAGAGAAAACTTTTGTCAGGAAAATTAATCCACAAACACCAGAGGTTTATGTCCAAAAAGGAGACAGAGGGGTCCTGTTACTCTATTCAAATAAAGGGAGAGGCCATGGGGCATTCCCCTGGGGTCTCTCCAATTGTTAGAGGACGCAGCCCCCTTTTTATCCTAATTTCCCAGCCGCATTTCCCTCTCTCTTTCCCCATTGGCTGAGGTACTTGAGAGGTACAGACTTATCGAATCACTTAATACAGAGCCCCTTCTAATGCATACCCAGCCTTTTTTCTTTTCCTATGGAATTTATGGTTCTTTCCATTGCTTCTTTAGTCTCTCAGTATCTATCTTTACCTATCAGCAAACCCACAGTTTGTTTGTAAAGACAAATCCCTCTCACACCTTTCATCAATCAGTGGAATACCTCCCATTGTTTCTTGACCTCTCAATATCCAGCTTTTACCTATCAGCAGATTCGCAGTTTGTTTGTAAAGACAAATCTCTCTCGTTCCTTTCACTTTTGAATGTTGAAGGTGTTGAAGTGTTGGAATAAAATTAATGAGGCTGTAGAGGTTGTTTAAAACCAAGCTAACTAAAGTTTTAAAGAGCAAGTTGGGAATGATAAAGATACAATTCATTTTGCATTGGGCTAAAGCAAATGGGCTACATGACCTTGAGAGATCTCTTTCAGCCTTAACATTCCATGTCTTCTTCACAACCTAATTAGTTCTATGAGAGTTCAGCTTAGTGAAGCAGAGGATGGGATCAGTCTCTGTCCTAATTACTCCACCTTTCCAAATGCTTCCAAAATACCTTTTTTTT
>VWZT01010100.1:795908-814273 GCA_013397055.1 Pachycephala philippinensis
TTTTGTAACATGAAAGCTGGTTGTTCTGATGTTTTTAGCTGTAACTATTCAATCATAATATTTATTTTCAGTATACTTCTGTATATTAAGGATTAAGACATCCCGGTGAGGTCTTAAATTAAGTCCTAGAAAGGGTAGTGCCAGAGTGCCTTTCTACAGACAGAAGATTATTGTGTTGGTAACTAGCTTGAGCTAGCTAGCTTAATACCATGCAGGAATGGAGCACAGATTGCTTTCTCAAATGGCTGAATGAATCATTTCACTAATCCATTCATGGCAGGAGGGTAAGAGGCTGATGTGTCACTTTGATACCATTTCCTCAAAAAGCAGCTGGAACTATTCATATGTGAACTGAGCCATTGTAACTTATTGTCTGTTCAGGGAATTCTTCTTTGTGAGCCTTATTACTTTCACAATTTACAGTTCATTGCATAGAATACTTAAAGATTATTTTAGACCTTTTGCACCTAAAGATACAGCACAGTAGTTGAAATGGAATTAATTATTCGTTCTCTGATCAATATCTGAAAAGTGCCAGAATATTTGTCTGATGTTCAGAGCTGGTATGGCCTACATCACATGCTGACCCCTTCTGATCACTCAGTGTGCACAGCCTGCAGAGTAATTAGCCATTCCCAAAGGTGAGAGACAGTTTCTTTTACACGTATTTCTGTTGTCATTCTCCTTGACTTTATAATTTCTGTTTGCAAAAGATACTACACTACCTCTGTAATGACTGTCATTTTTACTACTCAGGGTGGTAAGTTTGCCAGGAATAACTGTTCTGGTACTTCACACTATCTTTGGTACATTCTAAACTGTAATTTTAAGCAAATAAAGATGGAGTAAGTTGTTCACTTAAACAAGTCCTTTTACTCAATATAATAACATCTATGTTAGCCAGCACTATCACACTTTTGATTTCATATTGCATCTTTTTGTTTCCACAGAATTCAATTTGCGCCATACACAACAGATGAGCCACTTCAAGTTGGGTATCTTAATAATCTCACCTGCCATCACTGATAGAAAGGTGAGAAGTCCACTACTCTGCTGGTCATTAGTTTTTATCTCTTTATCATCAAGTGTTTGAAAACATTTGTTCCTCTAATGGGACATTTGCCATTCCAGGTACTCCTTTTTTCAATTACAAAGAAGGGTGCAAAGTCCGTGTTCAACCCCTCCCAGCTTCCCGCCCAGTCTCACATTAGCACCCCTTCTGAGGTGCACTCTTTCTCTCATGTGGTGGATAAAAGAGCCCATCTGGATGCAGCTGTCACTCAACAGAGGAGCTGTCTCCAACACTGAAAAATAAAATTTGTAGATGTTACCTATAGGCGAAGTAAGTTGCTTTCCATACCCATACTGGTGACACTTTTCCCCTTCTCAGAACCTCTTATCAATGTAAACATGGTTGTGTTCTACACAGGTAAGAGTTAAAAATATAAAAGCCTTCAATATCATCTTAAGATATTTAAAAATATTACTTTCCTTGTCTCTAGAGGAAGATGACAAGTTATATGCAAATATGTACTATGATATTAAAGGATCATTTCATATTACAAAAATGTAATGACAACTGAAAACTTTGGTCTGCTGTGACCAACTCAATTTTTCTCTACTGCATAACGTTTCATTTGAATTTAGCTGTTCTGAGCCAGTGTTAAGTAATGGAGCTGCTTCAATGACTAAAATTCCCGGAAGCAAACTTTAGCAAATCATACTATATAGTCAAAGTGTCTAAAACCAGATTTTCATTATGGAATTAACTTTTAAAGTGGTATTCAAATAATCACAAAATAGGTAAGGTTGAAAGGGACCACAGTGGGTCACCTGGGGCAAACTCTCTGCTCAAGCAGCGTCATCCTAGAGCACGTGGCACAGGATTGTTTTTGAATATCTGCAGTGAGCAAGACTTCACAACTGCTCTGAGCAATCTGTTCCAGGGCTTGGTCACCTGCACAGTAAAAAAGTTCTTCCTCGTATTCAGGTGGAAATATTGCCACAAGTCCACAGTAGAATTTCTACTTTGTTTGGTTTTAAACTCTTTACTCTGTTCCGTCTAAAACCATGCTCAGCTGCAAAATACATTGTGGAGCTGAGAAGTGCTGTTTCTCACCTGTGCCACTGCGAAATCCAAGCAGCATCAATGTGTTAAGGTTCACGTCCTATTGTGTCCTCCAGTCAGATTGCTCTGGGAGTTACTTTCTGGGCTAAATAGCTCCGTAGCTGATCACAACAAGTCCTGGTAAGTGGACAAGTTAGAAGCTGATCCTAGAGCTTTGCCTCTGTTTTTGAAGATCTACCCCGTACATTTCTGAGCACTGTAATTCTTTGCTGCTCTTTGCATTTTAGTTGTAATCATGCTCCTGGCTTTTGTTGTTGAGTCCTTACTGGTATTCTTGAGATTTGCTTTCTGCTCCTGTATTGTTTCCCCTGCCATGCCATTAGTGCCACTTGTTTTTGACCAAATCACGCCAGCCCTCTGCATGCACTAGAACTTTCTTTGGTTCTCTTTAGCTTCGTCAGTGGACATACAGTTGACTGACTACTTAATGTGTTGAATCCTTCGACAGTTCTGTCTTCCCAAGTTCAGCGTCTTCTTTACTTACCATGAAAACCCGTGGGTTTTGCTGTGGCCTGTTTGCATGTTCTATTGCTTGTTGAGAAATAGTAGGTGGAAATATTTTTGGCTATTAATATACACATGATTTTAAGTGTTTTAATTTCAAAATTCTGCTTTCAGTAGCCAATAACTTTGGCTACACTCATCTTGGAACAATGCTTATCAATAGCCAGTAAGGAAAAACATGCAGTATTTCAGGCAAAGGAAGTTGATCTCAGGACAGTATTATTAACCTTGCATATAAAATGAGTACTGTCCAAGCACTTAACTTCTATGTTTCTTTCTCTATAATGCAAAATACAGTGGATTAGCAATATTGTATTCCTGCGTGTAAACGTCCTGTGCTATGCAGAAAATTTCATAATGATTTTTTCTAAAAGGTTAGCTAATCCCATTTTTCTCTGGAGTATTTCTTAAAATTATGCACATGGTCGAAGATTTCACGATCACTTATTATCAAATAGTACATAATTCCTTCATTTTATAGCAAAGAAGAGTAATCAAAGAGTAATCATGGTTTCCTGGGCCAATGCCAAGCGTACAAGAAAATCACTACCTCAGCTGGTATACAACTGGGAATATTCAGTACATCAGCTTCTAAGTGACAATTGGAAAGTGAAAACACTAAAACAGGAAAATGCTGTAGTTTCTCTCTATTTTTTTTTACATGAATCACATTTAGTCTGAAATTTAAAAGTGGTCAATGCCTGAGAAACACCTGCTTTAGCGTTTTTAGAACTGAGGGAATTGGGAGGGGTAGGAATTCTGTGAAGCTTCTGAACCCACCTCCGAGTCAGTGAAAGAAAGAAAATTAAACCACTTTGGATTTCTATTCCATAACCAAGAAATGTTTATTACAAAAGTGCACATCTTACAATAAAAAAATTAAGGTTTTGACAATAATTTCATTTGTGTCATACAAATTCCTGTTTACCTCTCTGCTTCTAGTTCTAGTAAAATAGTTTCATTTTAATTCTGAAAGCATCACATTGGATTTATACATTTACTGTGATTATGATATTCACAGCAGTGACAGACTTGATACAGAACTGCAGTGAATTCTTAATGCACCCATTAATCCACACAAAAATGTCTGAATCAGATTATTTTGTCTAGCAAATTTAGACATTGACAACAATGTAGTTATTAATTTAAAATATCTATCTGAATTTGCATCTAGGTAACTGTAAAGAAAATTAAGCCCCTTGCTGTTTGTGGTTGGAGGAAAATTAGAATTAAGAAATGCAACCCAGTTCAGGAGAAATAACTGGTCAACTGTTATTACCTGCTCTTTGTAAAGAAACCACAAGTTTTTTCCTGGTATGTTTATCTTAGAATTTAATCATGCTCGAAAAGCTCCAAAACTAGTAATTGCTACAAACAACAAAACCAACGACACAAAGCTGCTTAGAGGAAAATACAATACCTCCGTTTAGTCAGTGGATTTCCCAACAACTTTGGGTGTTGATTTGTTTCCTCCAGAAGAAAAACTGGTAATAAAGTCAGTTATTTCTTGACACAATCCCACTTATTTCCAAAGAAATAAAAAGATACATATTCTGAAGAATATACAAAAAATTTAATTTTTCTTTCATAGCAGAAGAACAAGAAAGTGATGGTAAGTCTTCTTTAGCAGTTCTACATTCTGAATTTTTCTACTATTACTTGATGTGCCATCTACTTATGATAATCACATCTAAATAAACAGTAACATGATACTGTTCATCAATCAGTCTTCCTCTGAAGAACTGATTAGACCACATATATTTTAAGTGTCACAGGACATTTTTCCATTTGTCTTCTTAATTCCAGCTAAACTACCTGGGCCCTATTATTGAAAAAAGGATATGCAGGATGGCTTTACTTACAAAAGGCCAGGAAGGGCTGTTGTCTCTCCTCTGCTGATTCTAGTATAGACCCTTGGGTGCCTAAACAACATAGAATGAAAGACTTTCTCAGAATTAATTCTCATGTGAGTTACAGTACAACTTTTAGGGGAAAAAAAATTCTTAAAACATTTGTAGTGATGAAGAATTCATACCAAGGCTTGATAAGTAGTTCCAGGGCAGCCTGCATCTCTTTTTTTGTTCTATTATATCTGACCTCCACATTTAGGCAAGGAGCAAGGTGCTCTGGTACTACCAAATGTAAGTTTCCCATTGGGGAGAAATGTTAGGTAAAGGCAGGATTTGTACAAAGCTAAAATCACCTGAGCTTCTCAGTACCATGGTGTCTGTCACTACAGACTGGCTTCATGACATCCTAAAGTTGGGTGTTTAGAATTAGTTAGCACCAACTACCCTAAACAGTCAATGGTCACTTCAGTACTAGTCCACAACTTTGCCAAGTACAGCTGTAATATAACTTCCCTGCAACCTCTTAATATTTTATTTTTTATAAATTTAAGGATTATAATGGTCCTCTTGCCTACAAGACAGTGCTGAAGAATCATATTTCACTGTGACCCAGTTAGCACTGGCCAGAATAGAGCACCTGGACTCTAAAGATGGTAAAATTTCTTCTCAGCTGATGAGTTTGCCTGTAGAAACATTACAATGTCTATTTGTTCCTTGCACTCTCTTACTAAATGAATATATCATTTTACATGAGTGACATGTGCTTATAGATTAACAGCATTAACTAAGTGGCTTACAGTCAAAACCAAGGAAGACCTCCAATTGCATTTTATAAATGTCTTACTGGATCACATGTGCTGCTCTTGTATACAGTGGAAAGTGACTTATCTCTTACATTTGGGTCCCCACAAAAGTTAAAGCAAGAGTTTCTGTAAATTATGCCATCATAAATTTTGCTGCTATTATCAGTGGCCAATCAGGTATAGTGCAAGAAAACTCTGAAACTCATTTCTTTCCCATTCCCAGATTGTATGAAATACATGATTACATTAATTTCTGCTCTCTGATTCCCTAGTCATCTCCTGATGAATAGCTCTTCATAATGGGGATTTTCCACTAATTATCTCCAGCCATTTTACATTGTGTGTGTCGAAGAGTGTCTTTGTAGAGCAATTTCAGCCTAGGATCCAGCCTAGGATCTTTCCCCATAGGTGTGCTCACAGATTTACTTGTTCCACACTTTTACTTCTGTTTTACCAACATAACTAGAGACTGAGTCTCATAGCCAATTTTTTCAACCAGTAAAATGTATCTGTTGACACTTTTCCATTAAATTAAAGGTCTATATACTGCAGAGAGTTAAAATCTGTGGCATTTGGCATTGTTATAAAGGGATTTATCAGAAATGATATTTTAAGTTCAGATGAAACTTTCTCATGTAGGTTACGTGGTTGTAAGCTTCCTCTCTCATGTGCTACATCAAAGTTCTACCTCCTCCTGAGACTGAGGGAAGACCTTCTCACGGTGCTGATCTCTTCTCTCTGTTGACCAGTGATAGAAATGAAGGGAACAGCATGAAGCTGTGTCAGGGAAGGTTTCGGTTGGACATTAGGAAAAGGTTCTTAACCCAGAGGGTGGTTGGGCACTGGAACAGGCTCCCCAGGCAAGTGGTCACAACACTGATAGAGTTCAAGAATCGTTTAAACAATGCTCCCAGGCACATGGTCTGATTGTTGGGGTTGTCCTGTGCAGAGTTATTGCAGTAAGTGTACGACATTTGGCAGAAAATAAACCCCCTTGCATTCCAACTAGTCCTTAGAGATCAGAGAGGCTTGGTGAGGCTGAGCTTAATTTCTGATTTATGACCAATTAGGCGCTAAAGTCTGGTTGCATTCAATAACATTCACAGATCACAGATTCAGGAATAATGTGGTTTACCAATTTAACACTATAAGTCTGGTCACATTGAATAAGAACTTTCACAATCACAGCTTCACAGTGTTGTTTACTGAAGTAATAGGTTATAGATTCTTGTTAGATTGCTGATAACTGCACCAAACCTACAAAATAAAAGTGCATAGCTCTGTGTAGAAGTGTTCCCAGGTAAGCTCCAACGCAGTCAGAGACACAAATCTTACCACAGAGTTGTCCCTGCTTTGGGGAGGGGAGAGGAGCAAGCCCATTGACTTGTCTGCAGACTGGGGCTGTGTTCTTGTCCTCCCATAGTGGAGGATTTCAAGTATCAATTTTATACTTCTTGGACAAATGGGTGAATGACTGTAGTCAAAAACCATTGGCTGCCTGTTGCTGCCATCACAGATGTGGGGTGGGGGGGACATCTGTCTTCTCATTTTCATATTGGTAGGTGTTGTTTTTAATATGTAAATGAGGGGATAAAGAGGGTCTCTGGTTACCTTCAGCCAAACTGAGTTATAAAATTTACCACTGAAACATAGGCAGCACAGAAGTGTGGTACTTCAGTATGCTCCTACACACGGGTGAGGCAGCAGTGGTGGCCATCTGACTTCCTCCAGGTCTTTACTCCCATCATCGTCTCCTCAGAGGAACAGATCTAAACCAAGGCTTGTTGTGCACAGTGAAGGGGCAGTGAGGCTGAGGGCTGGCACAGAGATGTGGGTGCTCTTCTGCACTTCACTGAGACAACATTGGGCTGTGGGGCCTCTGCTTCAGCCCAGGCACCATTCAGTTGTTAAGCCTTGCTCAAGCCCAGGTGCAAGATGAGCAAGTGGCTTAGCTGAAGTGGATTTGCTGAAGCTGCCTCATCAATTCTCCACCATCTCACAGCATCTCTCTATTTTGACATAACCAGCCAGTCCATTTTCCACAATGACCAGGAGTTGGACTCAATGATTCTTGTGGGTCCCTTCCAACTCAAGATATTCTATGATTCTATTCCATGATTCTATGATTCCTTGTCTTGCAATTAACTGGTATCTAATTGAGTAGAGAAACAAGCCACTTACCTCAGTGGATCATCTGTTTTCCAGCAGAACAGTGACTTTGGGCTGGGTGGGTTGTTTTGAAAATAAGGTCAAGGTTAGGCATCTTGAAATCCCAAATCTTTAAAATGTCACATAGTGTTAACAAAGAGCTATGGGGCAGAGCTCATAGAAATCCACAAAAATGTCCTGTTTGTTCCAAAAGAAACCTTGAAACCAATGTATTTAACAACTATGATCCATGGCAATATATGCAACCTGTTGTTTCCTACCTCTCTCCCTCCTGATTTCTGTTCACTGACCTATATTTGCAAAAGTGATAAGATGGAGGCTGAGAGAATATTTGGGAGGTACCACTCTATTGCTGTCTTCTGCTGTTCTCTAGATGTCCAGATTTCCACCATTGGCCACTGCGAGAGGTGGGATCTTGGGCTAAACAAACCTTTGGTTTGACTGCTTTTATGTTTTTATGTTCCTGTAAGTTTGAAAATTCTCTGTTTGCACAAGTTAGCTTGTGATTGATAAATTCTTAGATTACGTACATACTGATATGCTCCAGTCTGAGGTCCAAACTCTGTCATTATTCCTGAACAGCTTGCTACAATGCCAAGAACCGAGAGCAGGGACGCGGCACTGGAATACATAAATGTGAGAAGATATGCTTGAAGGGACTGAATGACTACTGAGATAAGGAAAGAATGGGAGCTGGAACAACGTTTCAAAGAGATAGGGGACTATGATATAAGCCTCAAATGTGCCAGGATGTGCATCTTCAAACTGGAAGTTAAGACGTGAGAAAATGGAAGACTGAGACATGGGCTGCAGGGCAGGTAGTGATGGAGAAGAAAAAGGAATGTATGGTCTTTTTGAATGCAGCTCAGGATCCAGGATTCCTGAGTTAGCTGGTAAAACCTCTCCCAAATGATCGAGCTGCACAGAATTCATGGATTATATTTTTCTCCTGCTTTCATTTCCTATTAGCTTACATCACCAGAATTTGTTCTATAAACTCGTGAGTTTTGAACTTTTTGGATGAGCCCCAGGGATATAAATTTGCTTCAACAAGACAGAATTTCTGATGATTGTTTTCTGGATTAGTTAACCCAAAAAGTAATTTGGAAAGCTTTAAGAATACAGACATTAAAACATTCAAAAAATAGAGAGCACTTAAACTCATGTTACTTGTGAAAATTTAATTCAAACTCCTGGACAATACAGTCTTATCTGTGAGATCACATTCTGTTTGTACCACAGGCCATTCCTTACTTATTTCAGTACACAGGATATCTAGTGTTCAGACTAAGAAGATGTGAAGTAGCCTGCTGATTGTATGACTCTTTGTATTTACCTTTTCTAGTACAAAAGCTACATAGCACAATGACTGAGGCATCTGATCTCATGAAGAAAAAGTAAGTTGTGTTCTTCGGACAGAAGAATATCTCCTATACAACTGGATTATCTCCTTGTCTTGTTTCAATAGATCCTGTGTGAGGCTGAAGCTCATTTAATTCAGTTTTGGGACAGGAGATGAGAAATAGGTATTTTTCACTTTTTGGGCACCCAGCCTCATGCTGTGAAGACTTCTCAACTGCAAACAAAGTTGATGTCAGATGTGATTGCCAAATAAAGCGTAGAAATAAATGCTATATCCTTGACAAACCTAGCCATCCAAAGCAGGCAGGCAAAATAACACATATTTTTAACACTAACTGTATGCTCTCTGTGTATAAAATGGGCATAAATGCATTAATGTTTGTGAAGCTGTCATGTGCTAGTGATAGATGTCAAAGGAACTACAAAATCAGAGAATATCCTGAGTTGGAAGGAACCCATGAGGATCATAAAGTTCAACTCCTGACTCCACACAGGACAACTTAGAAGTTAAACCATATATTTGAGAGTATCGTTCAAACCCTTCTTGAACACCCCCAGGCTTGGGGCCATGAGCACTTCCCTGGAAAGCCTGACCACCCTTTCAGTGAAGAACTTTTTAATACCCAGTCTGAATTTATCCTGACGCAGCTTGAAGCCATTCCCTTAGGTCCTATCACCAGACACCAGAGATAACAGCAGCTCCCTCTCTGCTCCCCCTCATAAGGAGTGTAGACAGCAACGAGGTTACCCCTCAGTCTCCTCTGAGCTGAACAAACCCTCCGCTGCTCCTCATAAGTCCTACCCTCTAGACCCTTCACCATCTTTGTTGCCCTGCTTTGAATTACACTGCAATATTTTTATACCCCTCTTACGTCATGGAGCCCAAAAATGCACACAGTACTCAGGGTGAGGCCACACCAGCATAGAGTGGGATAATCACTTCTTTTGACCTGTTAGCTATACTGTGCCTAATGCACCCCAGGATACAGCTGGCCCTTTTGGCTCTAGAGCACATTATTGATTCAGTCAAAACCCCCATGTCCCTTTCTGCAGGGCTGCACTTTCACTCCAGGCTCTTGTCCCCTAGAACATACATGCATAAAGCATTGCACCATCCCAATAAAATTATTCACAGCATGGAATGGCGTTTCTCAAAAAAAGCATGAAGTTAATACCCTAATGTGGGTATAAACAAAATGTGGGAGGATATTTGTGAATGTCATTCACCTTATATACTGGATGAGACAGAGGTAATGAGAGAAAGAAGTATTAGTGCAATTTAGGAATGTGACATAATGCATACAATCAAATGTGCATTGTCCATTAATAATTAGCTCAAGAGGTGGAACGCATAGGAGCAGGTTTAAAGGTGGGATCACAGGGTGGTTTTTGAGTCTGAATCGTCATAAGCTGACCAAGTGGGACGAGGAGGTGCCTGTTGAGCTGAACATAGGCAGCGGGACTCAAGGATAGGAGACAGCAGCTCCAGAGAGCAGAGAGTATGGAAGGCAGTTCTTAAAAGCCATGTCACAAATTCCTTGTGATTTTCACAGTTGGCTTTTTAGAACTGAATTTGCATGGGGATGTAGGGAATGTTGTACTTCCTAACCTGCAAGCATTAGACTTTGCGAAGCTTCTATTGCTTCAGTTACTTTTTCACATATAAAGCATTTATTTATGATGAGCAAGAATGGTTTAGAGCTAAATGAAGAAAAGTTTGTGAAGAAATTGTAGTTTTAGAGTAAGAGCAAGAGATTGAAGGGAACGTACCTTAAGAGACACTAGAAAGTTAAAAGGAAATTATGGACTTTTGAAAGATGTCAAAAATAAAAAGACCACAACAGATTCAGCAGTGGGGGTGGCAGTGCACTAATGAAGGGTCTTAAACTGAGGATAAAGCACTGTTAATGTAAGAGGAAGAAAAAAACTGTGTATGTGAAAAAGAGGCTGCACCATGATGACAGATGTTTTAAGAGTGAGAATTCTGGTTTTCTGGTCACAAGTCAAAGTCCAAGTCTGTAGTCTTTTTAAAGGAAGAAATGGTCAGCTCAGTCAGGAGTCTTATGAGAGTGTCATCACAAAATCTTGTCTTTGTGGAAAGTAGGGTTGGAGCTTTCCCATTTGCAAGGCTCTGTGCAGGACATATTCTGAGTCTCGCGGCAAGGAAGGGACTCTGATGTTTAGAATATTCACCCAACCCCATTATAGTGTAACAAAGCCGTGGTAGAAAGGTGCTCTAGTAAATGCCTGACTGTGTTCTGCCCTAACTCATTTTTCCAAACGGCCTTTTAGAATATAAAAGAGCAGTGCATTAATCCAACCTGAAGGTACTGTTGACTATGGCACAGTCCTCATCCAACAGGAAAGCATAAGTTGCCTAAAAAAGCAACTTTGTTCATTGCTAGAACAGGCTCAAACACTAAATGAAACTGAGGAAAAATGGCTTTGCTTTGAAACTGAAAAAGTTCACAAAAAATTACTGTTTTTTCCAGTTTTTATCTATGAAGCACATGTCAAAATAGTGCCAAACTATCATCACAGAGATTTGCAGTAAGAGAATCTTATTATGATTTTTAATAATTTGATTTTTAAATTAAATTTACTACAAGAAATATATTACAGAATGTTTTAAAAACTGACCAAATTTAAGCATTATGAAATAAAATTCACTTCGCAATTTCATATTTTGCAAGTTTGTTTTTTTCTCTCAGACAGCTCTAAACAATGCTAAAAACCAATTAAAAACTACATTGTAGATCTTACTGATATAAAGCAAAAGCCAGGTCACCAGCCAAAAACTACTCATTCCTTTATATATATATGTAGCATCACTTTGATTTCTGCAGGCTAGTAGTGCTATTTCAAAAATGGGATATACATCATTGCCCTGTGCTTCCCACTGCACCCCTTTATCAGGCACTATCACTCATCTGATTGCACATGCAGAGAGATCAATGTGTTGGTCCAACTGAAAATTGGCCAATTTTTAGCTGCATGAATGCTCATGTCACCACAGAAAGGTGACATAAATTTACAGCCAGCCACTGAGGAGAGGACAGGACTGCTACTTTTGGCAACAGCTTTATCATGCAGCAACTTCCCTGTGGTGAAACCATGGAGCCTGATCATTCAAGTTCTTCAGTATGAGAAACACCAGGAGAAAAAAAGGAATATCATATGCCAGATTTAATGGAAAGAAACAAAGGTGAAGGTACACAGAAGCTCTTTCATTCAGCACTGTTCTTACAAACCCCACTGGAGGAGTTCTTCAACCTCCTAAGTAGAAAGATCATGTTTAGGGAACTAGAAAAGCTTTAAATTACCAAATCCAGTACTTGATTAATACTTGTGATCAGTTTTTGAGATCCGCTAGTGAAAACCTAGAAGGAAATAGGATTTAGAAAGAATAGGGAATTTTCTTTCTATATA
This sequence comes from Pachycephala philippinensis, assembly GCA_013397055.1. Taxonomy (NCBI): domain Eukaryota; kingdom Metazoa; phylum Chordata; class Aves; order Passeriformes; genus Pachycephala; species Pachycephala philippinensis. The sequence continues at coordinate 808,154 of VWZT01010100.1, forward strand.
GGCATACATACACAGATGCTGCTCCAAAGATAGGTTATGGTAAGATGAGAAGCTGGGTTCATGCAACAACTCCCTCCTGCTGAAATGGAGTCATTCTCTCCTCCTTCAGGCTGCACACTCTTCTGTGCTGTCTTTGTGGGGGCTTTGGTACCTGGCTGATACATAAGTCACTTCAACTCACTAAGGTGACAAAAAAGCTATTCACCTTTTTTTCTTTTACTTAATTGATTTAGTAGCTTGGAGAACAAATGCTATAAATGGTGGAAGGGCCCCAAATATAGATAAATGTCATAGCTGACAGCTTTGCTCAGCAAAATGTCACTAAACCAACATGAAATCATGCTATTTTAGACTTGGACTTACAGTTTGAGAACAGGACAGTATAGACAAACTGGTTGCAGAAAATGATCCTAAAGTTGATGTTGTGTAAATTGCATGGAATGAAAACAAAAGCAGGTCTGTATCTAAACCCCTTGATTTCATAAGCCAAATTTGGTAAACTAAGACCTAGTTAATCAACACAATTGAACGGAGGAGCTCAGAAGTTTGAAATGAAAATTATTTGCCCTTTCTTAAAGGGGCAGGTGCTAAGATAGTTCATAAAAAAAGATAATTAAGTAGAGAGCTTTCAGGGAAAGAGGGACTGAGTAGCAGAAGAGTTTTGCTACACATTGAGAATCACAGAGATAATGTGATGTTTTCCAGAGCAGAATGAGGGAAATAGCAGCAAGTAGTACCAAACAGGAGAGTACCCAAATGAATAGTGTCTTCTAGCAGATTTCTTTGGGACTTATTCTTGGGATTGATATTATTGTTTGGAAAAGAAGAGAAAAGAAGTTTATTGCAGTGGCTGGTTTCACAAAACCAGGCAGCATTATCAACATAGCTGCAGTGGGATGTCATATGGAAAAACAATGAATGACCTTGGTGATTGAACTAATGGAAACAAAACAAACTGCTATAACACAAAATGCAAGGTCATGCACTTGGAGGCTAACAAAAATTTTGCTGTTAGTGGAGAACTTTCCCAGTAACTGAGTAGTAGAAAAGAACATAGGTACCATTAGAATAGATGATGGTTATCTAATGCACTTATGCAAAAAGTCAACTACACACCCAATCCTGTAATATTTAATGGAGACATGGAAAAATTGAACTATTGTACAATGTAGTAATTTAGTCTAAAATGGATTATTATGGGAATTTGAACTCACATTCAGACAGATGAGTTCAGACTGGGATGGGTAGCAATCAAGCCTAGTAGAAAGACCAGTGGAATGAAGATCCGTTGAGTAAGAACAGACTAAAAAATCTGTATTTAGTCTAGCAAAAGGAAGGCTGAGAGGGAATATGATGACTGTCTATAAATATATCAGGGCTAAACACCAGGGAGGGAGAAGAGCTATTTAAGCCAAAGGATGAACACTGGCACAAAAACAAATGGATTCTTGAATAAATTTAGTCTGAAAATTAGAAGGAGGTTTGTAACCACCAAAACAATGAAGTTCTGGAACAGATTTGTGAGAGAAGTAGGGGGTAAACATATCAAGCTACCATTAAGATGGGGCTTGAAAAGTTTCTGCAAGGGATTATATGACAGAGTTTCCTGTAATAGCAAGATAGTTGACTCAGTGACCTAGGAAATCTCTTCCAGTTTTAAGATCCTATCTTCTGTTCTGCAATATCATTTCTCCATTAAGACAAGAGATCTATCCAACTAAAACCCTCAAATGTTTAAAAATTAATAAAAATTACTGTGCAACTAAAGATTATGTTGATTATTGTAAACCCCCTTAAAATGATTTCAAAAGAACAATTTGTTGGGTATTACATTCATAGTCTCTGCAGTATTCGAATGTCTTTTATGGGGAAGTTGCCCACTTCAGAACATAAGTTGTTATTTATTGTTCCAAAACTTAAATATGGGAGGTGGAATAAAGGTAATTCGAAGGCATACTATACTATGCAATGAATAATAATCTTACATGATAGGATATATTGTCTCCTTATTTGACTTTTAGAAAGATCACTTTCAGTTAAATAAACAGCAAATTAAATAGCTGAATGCAATCTGCTTATAGATACATATCGATTTGTTTACAAATACTATGAAATGTATACATAGTTCAACAACCATAATGAAAACCACAGGTAATATTCCATACAAAGCGTTTTTTAAAATTCTTAAAAAATTCCATGGGATCTGTTACGTAGAGTACAAACACATGGATACGGTATCATGGAATCATGGGCTGATTTGGGTTGGAAGTGGACCTTGCAGACCATCTGGTTCCAACCCCTGTAGCATGGGCAGGGACACCTTCCACTAGACCAGGCTGCTCAGAGCCCCATCCAACCTGGCCTTGAACATGGCCAGAAATGGGGCATCCACAGCCTCTCTGGGCAACCTGTTCCAGTGCTTCAACACCCTCACAGTGAAGAGTTTTTTCTTGAGTATCTTCATTAAGAGCTTTAGTCTACAAAGAATAGCTGCTATGCCAAATGAAACTCAAAAATCAGAACACCGACAGAGGAAATATTATATAATGAAACCAAAATGATGTTGTTGCTAATCATAGGTGTTTTAAGATTCTGCTTTCTTTTGTTTTGATTTTGTCTTTTTAATTTCTTTTCCATCCACTACTGTTTTCTTGAAGCTGTGTTGAGCAAACACCAGTAGACCAGAATTCCATTATGCCATGATTATGAGAACACATGTTCCATCAACCTATACAGTTTGTTCACATCTTTCTTTGTGATGGCCAAGAGGGACTGAGGATAAGTAGACAAAGAAGTGAGATTAAGGACAGAAAAGAAAGAGAAATACTGGAAGAAATGGTAGGGAAAAAAAAGTAAAGTTGTTCTAAGTCTGGAACAAATGCCACTATTCTTTATCATAGATAAATAATGCTGACAGCAGGAGGTAGCTTCACACTATGTTCATCCTGTTCTTACAATACAATATGCATCGCTTGAAGGTTGGATTGATAAGTGTTTTTAAGATTTCTGCTCAAACATAAACTTTTCAAAATATATCAGATTACTCCTTCTCAGTTCAAATACAGTTGACTGCTTTTTGAGACAATATTCCTCCGTGACAGAGAGAAGAACATCTCTCTTCTTGTAAGTTGATGAACAAACTGTTGGATCAGCTTTGTTGAATTTATCTACTCCCAGTCAATACATTTGACATTTTCAAGTGACGTTACTGACATCAGGCCTGTCCATGAAAGCAGTGGTGTGGAGCCTATAAATACATATGCTTCAGTTCTCTGGTGTTCATGAAGAGATTTTGCTGCTTAGCATTTGAGCTAACTCTTTCAAACCATACAAAAAAAATTACTCTATATGGCTTGTTCTTAAAAATAATCTGAATTATACATGGTTTTATAGAGGAAGAGGAATTTACATGGGTGCCTGAACTTTTTTGTCCTTTTCCCTCATGTCAGTTGAAAAAATAAAGGAAAAATCATGGTGTATTTAATTATTTTTGGCTATATTTGAACATATGAATTTAAAACTAAGGTTACATGTCTATAGGGGGACAAGAGTTCTCTGGACTTATAAACTTTAATATATAAATACATTTCATACTGTTCCAAAAGTGCAAGCAAAACCACTAAATTTTGTTTGAGCTGTATAATCTAAAACATTAATGAAAATGTTCTATTGCTACATAATAGTCCTAGATAACACTGTTAGGTAATGTCTCTTGCTAGGGAAGTGGTAAGATGAAAAGAATTCTTCAGTTACTTTTTAAATGACTGCTAAGAGTGATAGGTTTCTTTTAATATGTTCTTAATTAGAAAAACACTTGTTTTCTACCATCCATTGGTGGTGTTTAAGTCCTCTTGAATTTCTTTCTGAATTTCACGAGAACTTAAATGCTTATGGATAAGCACTGTTGTAGAACAAAAGACGTCCTCCTGAGACATATGACTAGGAATGTTGCCAAATATGTAATATGGAGGACAACTTAAAATGGCTTTGAGTTTTACCAACCTAGAAGATACTCCAGGTTTATAATGAGGATGGTCAGGAGCCAGCTGACTTGATGGAGTGAATGGGATTCAATGTTGAAATTACAACAGCTCTCTGGTTATGTAATTAGTTTGATAACGTGATACTGCAGATCAAAGTCTATCAATTTATAGGGCAACTTGGAGACGTTCAAAATGGGTGATGATGCATCTCCATGGCACTTTCTTCCTTAGCAGTGGTTGTATTAGAGCTGTTTTGCCATCACCTCACATCTTTTTTTGCAGGCATGAGCCAGCTGCTGCCAGCCCTGAGGTAACTCCGTCCCCCCACACCAAGTAGCCCTTCCAAGCTTCATCTGATAAGCAGTATGTCTTAAAAAAAAGCCCCCAAAATCAACAAAACCAAACCCACATTAATTCCACTCAACAACATACAGTAACAGTGCCAGAGAAGCTTTTGGCTTGAGTTGTTGACTGGAGCCTGCGTCTCCGGGTGGCATCATTAGGAAGAAATTAGATGTCCTGTTGTGACAATGGATGATAGAAAATTTCTGGTCTCTCCCACACATGAAAATTATTAGCCAAACACATCAAAGGTGGTGGAGAAAGGAGACATCCCTTCAATGACTCCTGCACCGCCCGAGAGGAAGGCTGTCCCTCAGGCTGATCCCGCGGGAGGCTCCAGCTCCGGGTTGGAAATGGCGCCAGCGGCTGAAACCCAGCTCCTTGCGCACGCAAGACGCTCTCTCTCCCTGGGGGACGCTGCTTCTCGTGGTTGACACGGATTGATCCCGGCTAGAAGAGGCAGGGCGGGTATTGCGCTCTCTCTCTCCCTCTTCTGGGCACAGGAGGATGGGTGAATGGGGCACAGCGGGAGCAGCGCGCCAGACGGGCGGCTGCACTCCCCTGGTCCTCGAAGGAGCGGGCGCTGGTGCCATGGCCAGCGCGGGAGGAAGGAACCGCGCAAGGGAAGCGCGCATCCTCCATTTTGGCGGAGGGCGGGCGGAGAGTTGGCTCCCGGCGCCTGGCCGGAGGACTCATCCCCACCCCGTGGCACAGCCGGGGGCAGCCGGCTCCTTTTCCCGCGGGGAAGCCTGATGAAGGCTCTTCAAATGGACGCCCCGCTGCGCCTCACGTTGGTTTGAATTGGTACCAAGCTCCCCGCAGCGGCTTCCGACAAAATGGAGGACGCCACCACCACTGCCACCACCACCACCACCAGCAGCAGCTCCTCCAGGAGCCATATCGGCTGCTGATATGGCGCCCTCCCCCGCGGCGGGCGGGGGCAGCAAGGCGTCCTCGGCTGAGGAGGCGCTGCCCGGCGGGGCAGGCTGCGGGGGCGCGGGCCAGGCGCCCTCCCTGGGAGACGTGAACTCTCCCTTTTCCCTCTGGGAACGCTTTCACTACCCATGCTCTGTCCATCATGGGAATGGCCCCAGGTTCAAAGCACTCGTGAGGGAAGGGAAGGAACGGAGTGGGACCCTTCGGAGAACCACTGCCAGCCCCTAGGCTCAGCGGCAGGGGACGGAGCGGGAGAAGCGAGCCCGCGCCCCACGGCCGGAGCGGTGGCGCCCGCAGGGACCGAGCGCACGGCCGGGACGGCCAGCGCACCCTGCCCGTGGCCGGCGGGGCGCAGCCGGCTCGGCGGTACCGACAACTTCTGCAAGTTGCCGCTGTCAAAGAGCGGCGCAGGGAGCGCCAGCGCAACCCTCGGGCACGGGTAACGAGCCGGTCGGTGGGCAGCGATCCGGGTTCCTCAAAACCTGATGGATCAAAGTGGGAAGAACCCCAAGCATGGCCAGGAGGAAGATTGGCAGTTTATAGGGTCAACCGGCTGCGGGCGGCTCTGATGGATGGGCGGCGCACCCACTCGGCTAGCCCAGCGCCAGAGCCCGCCCTCTGGGAAAGCCAATGCCGGGGCAGGGAGGCGGATCTCCCCGAGCTCGCTTGGCCCGGTTCCTCCTCCCCTTCGCCAGCAGCTGCGCTTCGCCCGGGACTGGACCGAGTTAGAGTTGAGGCGCCGGAGGAGTAGCGCAGAGTGCGTGCGTCCCCCGCGGGGGGGTCCGTGCCCGCAGGCGTTGGGGAGCCGGGTAAGGCGGGGGCGCGGGGCGCTGCGCCTCACCGGGGCGGGCTGGCGGGG
>VWZT01010100.1:814517-947609 GCA_013397055.1 Pachycephala philippinensis
TGGGTCCCTCTAATGGCGGACAGGAGGCGGCAGTGCTGCTGGCCGACTGCAGGGGGGCAAACCCGAGACCGGGGGCAACTGCCGCGCAAACGGGCGGGGGGCGCGGGCGCTCGCCCGGCGCCGGGGCGCTGCCGCTGAGGGCCCCACGGCCTCCCGGGCGCCGGTTCAGGGCTGATAGGGCAAGTTCGCAGGTAACACTCGCTGCTCCCCGCTGTGGGTGCCACCGCTGCTTCTGTCCCCCACTCGCGCGTAGAAGCCCCCGGTGCGGTGGCGCCCCGGGAGGGCTCCTTGTCCCTCCTCCCTTCAGTGGAGACAAGCGGCGTGGGTGTGCCGTGAGGAGTACCCCACCGCCCCCGGGGAGGGCAGTGAATTTATTTATTCGTTTGTTTGTTTATTTATTTATTTGTTTGAAAGATTGGGATTAAAGGGAAGTGGTGAGTGATGCAGGCAGTACCTGCCCTGGCCAGGCGAAGGAAACGCTCCTTGGGGGCGCTCCCTGATCCTCGCTGCCCCGTGTTAACCCCGTGTCTTTCCCTTAGGCTCCAGCCCAGTTTGGTGCAGCCTTGGCAGAGACCAACAAGGAGAGGGAGCTCCATTGTGAGTGCTATTTTTGTATCTGTTTCTGCCTCTGCTAGACCTGTTTGAGGAGGGTTTGAACCATTCCCCCCCGCCCCGTATTCTCCGGGGGCAGGGGTGGAATGAGGTCCCTCCAGGGCTGGGTGGGGAAATTCCTGGGTCCAGCAACTGCTGCCCTGGGGCGAAGCCCCAGTAATGGCTGTGAGGCGGCTCCTCCTCGGGGTGGGCGCTGCTGCTGCAGACATCTCTCCTGCAATACCAACTCCGGCAGGCAGACGACGGGCTGCTGCCGCTGCTCACGTTACCCGGCTCAGGAGGGAGGAGGAGGAGGGCATATTTCGGGTGCCCTCTAGAGTTCTGGAGCGTGTATGAAAATCCGTGACAAGACACCTTCAGCCATCTTGAATTTTTCCCCCCCGCATTGCTCGAATCGCGTGTCCTGCGTGTCGTCTCGAAGCTAAGAAGAGGCATGGGAGGTTTAAAATCACCCAGCAGTTTGCGATGGAGAAGCGTCTCTTTGTGCATTCAGATTGGTTCCCTACACCCGCAGATTTGTTTGGGTGGTTTTGTTGGGTTCCTTGGCTGAGCTTCTGAGCCATCCGCTTTGCCCCTTCACCAAAAAGCTGGAGGACACTGGGGAAACCCAGAGGTTCTCAATAGCGAGTATTTGTGGTGTTTTGTCTGTGTGGGATTTTCAGAGCAGATTCTGATCTCTGTTGGGTGTCAGGTTGGCTAAGGAGAGGCTGGTTGCCAATCCCCGTGGGTAGGACTGGGATGTAACTTGACTCTAGTTTCTGCCCTTGTTAATAATGGGGCTGTTTTTTAGCTGCGTGGGGGATTCCGAAATGGCCAAGTAGTGCAGCGAAGGAGCGAGTAGGGCTGCGGGCGCACGGGGAGAGGCTCGGGAGCTGCCGCGGTGGGCCCGGGCGCGGTGCGCGGGCTGTGCCGCCAGAGGCGCCGGCGGGCAGCGCGGCGGCTCCGCTGGGAACGTGCAGCCCGAGAACAAAACAAAAAGGCAGCGCCTGTCTTGCGCTCTGGGTCCCTCGCTTGGGTACAGCACGGATTCAGGTGTTGCAGTCCTTCCCACCATTCATATCTTAATTTTTTTTTTTTCCTTTATTTCTGTCCTTTACTATTTTACGTGCTAGATTTTCCAGATTCGCAAAGCTTGCAACTTTCTTTGTCACTTTTTGGTGGCTTACGTATACAAAGAATGAGTGGTTTGCTGCAAAACCTCACTGTTTAGGAGGAAGGCATCAGATCTGGATTTATTATGAGCATCTAAAATTATGAACCACACCAAAGACTCTTAAGAATTTGCGTGGCATATTGTCATTAATAAAGTGGTCTGTTCTAAACCTTGACTTGCTACTGCAGTTTAAAAATTTTAATCGTAATTTTTTAACTCTTGCCATGTCTTGGATGTAAGGCTACCATCTAATTTTATTTCTGATTGATTATGCGTTCCAGTCTAACAGCTGTTCTGTTTTTTCCGATCCCTCATGTCAAAAAAAGTTACTTCTAGGAGCAATCCAGGAAAATAATGCTTTGGAAGGAGGAGGACTGTTGTGTACTGGAGCTGGTTTGACAAAAATTATTGCAGCTTTGTGTGGCTGCTTATGAAAAGATAAGAATACTGCCAAGAACAGGCATATAGCTAGGATTCAGTAAACCTTACTAAGACTCAGTAAAAGTCTGGCACAAAAGCATCCTGGTAGGTGGCACATTGTCCTCCTCCAGCTGCAGTCATGGTGGTACAGCCTTCTTGTGGCATGTGATGGGACCATGCTGCTCTGGGAGGGAAGGTATTTGGTGCTTAGTGCTGCAAGGTCATCTCTAGGAACCAAAGTCCTCAACCACGTTATTAGGTGGTTAAACTAAGTAACTTGTTTTAATAGAAGACTGTCTTAATTAGAGCAATAAATTCATTTTATTATCTCCTAAATTGGCTTTATATTGTTGTTATTAATCCTCTTTGACCTCAAATATATTATTGCATTCTACTGTTGCTTACCCTGTAATAACATGCTAAGAGGGATTTGCATCAGCAAGAATGTCAAAGTGGCAGTGAAAAAGTGAAAGCAAGTTCCTTTGTCTTCTGTAGAGCTTGTTCAAGTATACAGAGGGATGTGGTACAAAACTGGTGCAAGGTCTTTCAGATTTTTGCTGGAGGTGTTTGGTTTGGGTTTTGGTTTTTTTGGTCCTGCAGCATCAGGAATGGTCTTGTGTTGTTTAAGAAGTTTTCATGTTGGTTTTGAGGACTAACTACAGAATTACTGAAGTTCTGTCACATTGTTTGAATTTGCGTTCAATTGATATACCCGGCAACAAAAGCAGTATGGGGAGTTCTGGTAAGAACTTATATCAAGAATTGTTACTAATGGAAAATTCACTGTTCATGGAGAACTATTTATTTTTTCCATCACAAATAACAATGAACTCAACTGATCTGTGGAAAGGGATTGAAATTTGAAGTTCACAAGGGTTCAAAAGACTACTCAGGTGTCCCCGCTGGGAAGTTTGGAGTCATACTTGCCTCATGAGGGTCTTAAAAGCCCCATATGGTGCAGTGGAGTTTTGTGTCCACTGAAATTGTGTTTAACTCCACAGCTGAAAGTGTTTTCAGCTTCTTCTCAACTTTGTTCCAGTGATTTAATCTTAGTAGTTGAATGCTCTGAGTGGGTTGCCTACACCTTAGAGTTCAGAGGAAACTTAGCTCGTCTTTCATATGTATAGCCTGCCCTATGTGCTGCTGGCAGTAGATGTCAACTTGATATATGAACGATCTACTTGATTTAGATCTTACTATTTACATTCTTTGTTTTGGACCAAGATTTGCAAGTTTGTCAGATAATGTTTTGTACTTCTAAGAGAAATTTTAGGTAGAAGGAAGAAGTATGAGACCTGTGGAATGCAGATGCATGTTATGGCCTCTTCAGTTAGCACTTTCACTATATTGATTTTTATATCCTAGTTTTCCAGCTGCACAGTGGATTCCAGCTCCTGTTTGTTGCCCGTACTGTGTGCATTGGTGTAGATGCACTTCATTGGGACTATTCATCCTGCCACCTATTTTGGGAGAGAGGTGCTGATTCATGTGTGACTTTTCTCAGGTGTTTCTGTGGTTTCTAATGCATGAAAAAGCTTTGTGTCTTTGCTGTCTTGGAAATCTCCATCCCTTAGCCCCTGCTCAGATGGTTAAGCTGGTTAAGCAGCGTTCTTTGCTGCTCTGGTTGGCTTGGTTGAATATGATCCAGTGTGTGCCCATTGGCCTAAGAAGGCCAATGGCATCCTGGCCTGGGTCAGCAGTGGTGTGGCAGCAGGACCAGGGCAGTGACCGTCCCCCTGCACTCGGCACTGCTGAGGCCACACCTCGAATCCTGTGTTCAGTTCTGGGCCCCTCACTGCAAGAAAGGCATTGAGGGGCTGGAGCGTGTCCAGAGAAGGGCAACGGAGCTGGGGGAGGGTCTGGAGCACAAGTGCTGTGAGGAGCAGCTGAGGGAGCTGGGGGTGTTTAGCCTGGAGAAAAGGAGGCTCAGGGGGGACCTTATCACTCTCTACAGCTGCCTGAAAGAAGGGTGTAGCCTGGTGGGGGTTGGCCTCTTCTCCCAGGTAACAAGTGACAGAACAAGATGGCCTCAAGTTGCACCAGGGGAGGTTTAGATTGGATATTTGGGAGTTTTTTTTCACTGGAAGGGTTGTCAAGCGTAGAAGCACGTTGCCCAGGAAAGTCGTGGAGTTGCCATCCCTGGAAGTAATTAAAAGATGTGTAGATGTGAAACTTAGGGACATAGTTCAATGGTGAACATGGTGATGCAGTTTAATGGTTGGACTTGAGCTTAAGTGTCTTTTCCAACCTAAATCATTCTATGATTTCAATGCCACTTATTTATACTTAAATGGTTTTGACAATTTAAAGCTTTTCCATGAACTTTCAGAAATTACCGGTTTTATATTTTTTCTGTGAAACTGAATGCCGCTAGAGTTCAATTGGACACACACACCCCAACAGTTTGATTATATGTATGTATGTATGTATGAGAACATCAATAGTTGCAATAGATGAGATCAGTGACTGTCCTTTATGAACAGGGTCCACTGAGGGTTTCTTGTGCCTTCACCTGAAGTATCTCATGGACTGGACATGTCAATGATGAAAGTTGTTTTCTTGCTCCAGTTTGCTATCAGATCAAGATTATTTCAATCAATGATTATAATACAGATTTTATTAGCCCAACATAAGTAAAATCTACAGAGATTGTTAATTTTTGTGTTTAAGTGACAGTTTCCAGTGACAAGATTGCCACCAACATATTTTTCAATTTGCTCTTGGTTCAGAGGGCATTTATACTTCATAAGTTTGTCCTCATGCTTAAGTGCTTAATTTTTGTCCGTGTTTCTTACATTTTTTGGAATTAGCTTCACCATAACTTCTTTCTCTGCCCCTTTCTCACCATCAGCTATTAGAGAATAATCTGACAGAGACAGCAGGGATTCATCACAGTGGTGAGGTGAAGAAGCAAGTGTTCAGTGATCTGAACAGAGTAGCTGCAGTACTGGTTTGAAACAGGGATTGTCAATAGCACAACAGGATTTTGATGGGCTTGTTTGCTTTTTTCAAGTTTGTCTGAGATGAGACTACTTAGTGGTGTTTGCTGTTGTGCAAAACTATGGGTTTGGGTCTCTAAAAAATGTAATGTGTAATATGTTACTTCTTTTATTTAAAAGGTTTATGAACCTTATTGTACAGCTTTTTTAACCCTTACAAGACTATCAGAATCCTTCAGTTAGTATCACTGTAGCTTCCAAATGCCGTAATACCTACATCTGTGTACCTGGTGCTGTACAGAAGTCTGTTGAGGCATAGTCCCTGCTCATCAGTTTTACCCCCAACATGTACTAAGCAGGATGTCATCTCAGTTCCACCGTTCCCCCATGGAATACTTTGTACAAAGTATGCTTGGGCACATGCTGTTAACTGATGGGACAACTGATCAGAGCTAGTGATGTAACTTTTGCTGGGCCAGATCATTAGGAGAGATCAGTGGCATTATGGAAGAGTTTGTGTTGTGTTTGTGTTGGTTTCTACATTTAGTTTCCTCTCATCTTTTTGCTGTGAAAGATGGCATTGGAAGAAGATTGAGAATCATGCACATAGAATTGTATGGGTTGTGCCAAATTTTACGAATTAAGGGCTGCTTAGAGCTCACAGTCAGTCCAAGAAACATGGATGTCTTTGTTTTCTTCCTGCAGACTTTTGTTGGAAGTGTATTGGCATCTTACGTTTATTTCGGCTCTTCTGTGCAATGCAACTATACTGAACATTAAAAAAAGTTAATTCGTTTGAGTTAATTCATAATGCAACTGTGCGGTTTTTTTCTCTTGCTTTTTGTTTTCCCCTCTCCTTGAAAGTAACCTTGGTGAAAACCTTAGTTCTTTTCGGAGTTCCTTTTCCTTAGATTTGTGCAAGATCTTTCCAGCTTGGTATTTACTCCTAGTACTACATCAGATTTCTCCAAAAGTAATTTTGTTCATCTCATTAATAAACTCAGCTCTTGTCCCTGTATGGATGACCTTCAAGTCTCTCTCTCTTCCAGACTTGCTGCCCTCTAAACTAGCTAAATCTGTGTGTGCTTGTGACTTCTCTTTGTGGATGTCTGACCTTTAGCTGAGGCTACTATTGCAGGAAAGGAAAACTCTCTGTGCTCTTGCTTGTAGACAGCATTGTCATGAGATCTTTGGTTCAAGCCCATAATCTAGCCCTGGTTTTAGACACAGCACACGCTCTTCTAACGGACTGTAGATTTCTGCCACATAGTAAGTGGTGTCTTAACTATTAATGAGCAATTAAGTGTTTGTTATTTACTTGTGTTAATAAATCACATGAGTACATCTCATACCATGCCTTTCATCTCTGTATCGTGTGGTAACATTTTTTCTTAACAGATGTGCGAAGAATGATTCTGCTCTGTTGATATGGATTCTGAATCCTATACCAGAGTGCTTTCCTGGACTCCTCTTTTGACTGTCTGGTCTTTTTGCATCTTGTATTTTATGGCTGTAAAACCAACAGGTTTTACTTACCTTTAATCTAATGTTGGGATTTAACTGTGAAGGATACTACCTGTCTTTTGTTGCTAATGAGGTTGTAAGAGCTGTTTAGGAAGTGACATCATGGGCAGTTAAACAATTTCATTCATTCTCCTGTGATGCTCCTCATGCTTGGACGTGTGCACCCTTACAAGCAAGCCAGTTGCAACCTGTTAATGCAAAAGAAGCTGGCTTTAGGAAATAAAGCCTACTGAAAACAAACCCAAACCACCACCTTTCCTGTCACCCTGGGACTCAAACACACCATCCTTAGAACAAGAACTAATTGTAACCATTGTTTATGGTGGTGCTGTTTCCTTGTATTCTCATTTTTGTCTCTCTCCATCTGTTGCCCCTTATGTTTAGATTGTTTGCTCTTTGAACAGTTGTACTCTGTGTTTGCGCAGTGGCTAGCATGATGTGCTCTACAGCTTTGGCTCCTGGAAGTCTGTGATAACAGTTGTGATCTATGGGTGTGGTATTGATGTCTTTTTTGCTTTTTTTTTGGTGTATGTGGAAAGGGGAAGAAGAACTAGTGTTCTGTTATACTTGAAATAATGTCATCATTTTGTTTGTGCAACATTTGATCGTTAATACACCAATCCATAAATGTTTAGGGATTTTTATTAAGCTGGCAGAATTTACCAGACATCTTTTGAATTTATAACTAGTGTTTGCATGTGTGCATGTTTGGGGGTTTGTTTACTATAATAATAATTAGTAGTAGTAGTTATAGTAGTAGTTTTGCTTGTGAGGGTGGTTATGTTTTTTGAAAAAAAAGTTCATTCAAGAAATGATGTTTTGTTCTGGTAGGTGATGCCTCATTAAAGAAACCAAGTAGTATCTAGAGAGGCCAGGTAAGGAGTCCTTTGTAATCCGTGTAATTAAAAAAAAAAAAGGCAATTTAGAAATTAGGGAAAATGGAGAGGGCAACAAAGGTGATTTACTTTTTCGTCACTGTGTTTGACCATCATTATGTATACTTCTATCCAAAGAATTAACAAATAGAAATATTGAGATGGTCTGACTAAAATTGTGTGTAGTACAGTAATGATCTGAACTAAATTCAGCTTTTTCTAGAACTTACTTAAGAAGGAGTGGAAAATATGCTTTCTAGTAACAGACTTCAGAAACTCAGGCTATTCCTCAGTTAAAAGAGAACAGATTAGGGTGTGGCTTAATCCTGATCTAGGAGAGACTGTGCACCCGATAACATATTAGATAATAGGGTGTGCTTCCTCCATCTCCCTTTCCATCCCCAGTGTTAAAGGCTGAATTTCTGAGTGTCAGTTATTGCCTAAGCAGTACAAAATCAAACAGAACAGTGTGTAGCCCTTCAGCAGGTACAATAACTAGGGGCTGGAATAACTTACTGAGGCGTCACTTTCTTCTTTTTAGGCAAAAGTTTATAGAGGATTTGAAAAGCTCCCTACTAGGAAAGCTAATATTTTTTTTTTTTTTTTTAAGGCTCAAAATATACTTCCAGTTGCAGACTTGGTCTCTAAAGACAAAATATTGGCTTAAAACAAATACTACCTTGTATATTTTTCATGGGTTTAAATTTAAGGTCTATATCCTTGGTTGTATGACCATTTAAACCAGACTAACTTAGGTTTGTCATTGTCCTTTCCTGTTTGTACCAACACCAGCCTTTTCTGGCTTTTTTGATTGTTTTAAGTTTTTAATTTTGGGAGTCAGTTTAGGTCCACGAATTATCACAATGAAATTTGGGGGTGAGTAGCTATGTAGGTGTAGAGTATTTGCTCTTGTTTTTCTGTGTTTCAGCTTTCTACCATTTTAGCTGCCATGACGGACTGGCTGTTGGAATCTTCAAACAGCTAGGGAGAAAGGGAGAAAGGAATAGGAATTCAAAACCACAGTAGTCCTGTCCAAGACTGGATGTGGTTTGTAGTTGTGGAGCTGTGGTCTTAGCGAATACAATATGCATCTTATTGAAAAGTAAGACTGTCTTTTACATTTTAAAAACAGTTTGATAACCTGGAGTCTTGATTGCATAATGTAACTTGCAGCCAGCCAGCCCGTGCAGCTGTGAAAACCTATCATACTTGCCTTGCTGACCGTATCTATTCTTGCCTTGGATCCCGTTTCCCGTCAGCCTTACCTCATATAGAACTTGAACTATTTTGTGGCTGTTTTTTCTTTTTATTTTCTCCCACTTCCTTTTCTATCTCATTTTGTTTGTGGTGATAAGTTTTTCTTTCCTTTGTCATACTGTAGCTTCACTGTCTGTTTACTTGGTTGTAGTCTACATGGGTTTCCCGCCTACATATAGTATAACATTACTTACTCTTTTTAATTCAGTTTTCTTTGTTCTGAATTACTAGATCCATTGAATACTAGTCACTGCAAGTAAATTGTGTTGAAGAAGCTTGTCCATAGTAGGCCCAAAATACTAGATTGTTAGCCAATACTTGATTATTTCTCAGGGATGAAAAATCTCGTTGAGGCTATTAGCTGATGTTAGTTATGCTAAAGGCAAAGAAAATGGTTTGTCTGCAAACTTGTTCATTTAAAAAAACTATGGCACGACAGTTTTTCCTCTTTCTAAGCATGTGCAAAAATAAAGTATTTTAGAAGCGTTAGTCAAAAAGATCTGTGCAGTCAGGCACCGAGAAGTGGTGTGCCATTAGGCGTGGAGGATACCAGTTATCCACGCAGAGCTGCTTGTTCATGGGTTGTACATATGGGTGTAGACTGAATGCTAGTTTAAGATAAAAATTTAAAAAACCAATTAAGAAGAAGCACTAATGAAGAATAATGTTAAAAGTCCATGTTGATAGTTAAAAAGTGTCTTCATTTCCAGAATGTTTGGGAATAGTACCATCTGGGCACTGATAGGATAGAGGACAGCTTTGGCTAGTCCTGGTGAACAGCAAGTTAAACATGAATAATGCACCCTAGCAGGATGAATGTAAACAGCATACTGGACTGAATTAAGTAAGACTGTAGCCAGCAGTTTAAGGGGAGGTATTGATCCCCACTGTTTGATATTGAGAGAACACATCTACAGTGTTTGGTCTGGTTTTGGCTACATGCCGTCCTAATGAAGGTATGAATGTTCTGGAGTAAGCACAGTGTAAGGCTGTCAGCGTAGAGGGTTGGAACACATAGCAAAGAAGGAAAAGCTGAGAGAGAGGAGTGTGTTCAGTCTAAAGAGAAGGCTGAAGGGACAGGTTACTGCTGTCTTCAACTAATTAGTGAGAAAATACAGAGAAGACAAAGCCAAGCTCTTCTCAGAGATGCCTATTGATAGAATGGCACGTAATGGGCATAGGTAGCGACAAGGGAAAAAATTGTGAATAGCTAAGATAATCAAACACTGGAAAATTCTTGCTCTTGAGATTTCTATTCTTTCCTGTCTCTCATTGTTTGTTCACATTTGCTTGGTTTATATATGATTGGCTGTACACCCAATTTCTTTAACGTGACAAATTTGAAAGATTGTGTGCTATTTGTGTATACTGGGTTTTCTTGAAATGCCAGCAAAACCTAGGGACTTCATAGATTTGAATTCTCAGTTAATCTTCATTGCTTCCCGTGGAGCAAGAGTAAGGCATGTTTTTGAAATGTATGCTGTGACCCACTGACACCAGTGGCCTGTGTTCTATTGCCCAGGCCAGACATCTAAATAAATTTACTGTTCCCAGGTCTGTTTCTGACCTAGCCATTCAGTATTTGTTTTTCCTATTAAGTGTTACATTTTTTAAAATTAAGATCCATCAAACGACAATTTTACCTCTTTTCGTGCTGTCTTAATGCCACTTTCTGTTTATTTCTCAGGATTTTACTGGTCCTTTTCCTGTTTTCATACCTTTAGCATAGTGTTTCTCTACTGTTTCTGTACTCCCTTTCCACTTAGCCATCTTTCTAGTCTGTTGCTGTGGTCTAGCGTTGCCTATTTTCTGGAAATGGACAGACATTTGGATATAAGTAATAGATATGCTTTTGTTGTGCGTCCTTTGTTTCTTTGTCTTGTTTCACCTTTCTATTCCATTTATAAAAAAGGACATCCTTAAGCAGCATCTTGCAGCTTGAGTAGTAGAGAGATAAAATTTACTGTCTACTGCATTACACATAATGGCTTTTAAGGCTAGAAATGGTGCTGTGTTCTTGCTGATCAGTGTCTTTCCAAGATTAAACAGCCATGAAATACGTTGAAAGTGTGTGGATAAGGGGGAGACACATGTCAGTATGGCTGTCCTAAAACAGTGCTGGTCAACATTATGATTTTGATTTGTCACCAATTCCTGTACCAAGTGCTGCTCATTCTTTGATGAGTAATCTTGAGAATTACTGGTGCTTGGTTTGGATACCCCTTCATAGAATTAAGTTTGAGGTTGACTCTGAATTTTGATTCTGTTCTGTGCATGCAAGGAAGCATTTCTTAGCATTCATTGTGTAGGAAGACTCAAGGAAGAGGCTGTGTTAAGTAAAATTATTTAAATATTCCTGGAAGCATCAGTTGGAAAACAGATGTCAGCATTCACATGTAACAGTTGTGGTTGCAGTTCAGTTAAAATAATCAGAAGATATCAAAGTTTGCATGTTTTTGATAAGCTTTAGTTGTGGGTAAATAGTTACTCTTGTGAATAAAACCAAAATTTACTGACTTGCTTCAAAATATTTCACTAAGTAGATCTTGCCCTTTTACTGTTCTTAGTTGCTGTCTCTGCTGGATTACAGGTCTTTGCATATGCTTTTTTGTTGAATTCTCTGAAATCTGCGTGACAAACACATTTTGAGTGTTACATAATGACTTTTAGTAAGCTAATTTCTTCAATCCATACAACTTCTTTCAGAATGAGGGGAAAGAATTAAATTTGAGGCAGCTCCAAACCTACTGGAAAATAAATTCTGGAGCAGTGTCTCAAGACTGAAGTAATGAGATATACTAGGCTTTTGTAATGATGGTACTCAGGCAAACAAATAAGTTAGATTTGTGAACCTAAACTTAGTATCTTTTTCCTGAAAGCTCTTACCTGTGTTCTGAAACACCAGCAATATAAAAACATTGATGGGTTTGTGTTAAATATTATTCAGACTCTTTAATTAGCTTGTATAGTAATGTAAGACCCTTGTTTTACTTTGGTGTTGTGAATACTTGCACCTGAGTTTAGCCCAAAATACGCAAGTATTCCTGTTGAACTCATTAACATGATTTTTATGTGAAACCGGCAGATGAAATAGTTGAGTCCTTGTGGCAGTAATGTAATATCTGAGGCTTGCTTAAAGCCTCGCTCATTCAAGATACACGACTCAGTGTGACCAGTAGATAATGCACATGTTGTAAAATTCAGTCTGACCTGTTTTAATATTCAGCCTGTCACTGCTTGCTGTGCTGTCAGCTGGCACATTCATGTTGGAGTGTTGTATATGGTAGGTGCTGTCAGGGTAGAGTGTTTCTGTCTGTGGCCATCAGCTTGTCGTGACTGTCCTGTCTGCTGAAAGGATCTCTGTGCTGAAGTTCAGAGCTGTGGCACCAACCTTGATATGTTCAGGCATAGCTGTAGTGTCCTTGCACAGAAATTTTTGGTTTGGAGAACTGATCTGGCTGGAAAGGATTCCAGCAGGAAAGTCTCTTTTTTCTGGTTGTGTGTGTGGTTGCAGAAACAGCTGGGCCACGTAATTGCATAGTAATGCAACTGTGGACCCGATAACTAGGCAGACCTTCCAAAGTGTTAAAACATTTGTTAGAGATGTAAAAGTTAACAGTGAATCAGAGCTGCCATATATCCAAGGCATATCTGAACATGAAATGCTAAGGCTGATGACTAGATACCCCTCAGGAAAGGAGGAAAAAAACCACAAACCAGAACAGCTTATGTGGTTGCCTGTGGTAAGAGCTTTATATCTAGTGACCCAGAAGGGCCCTGCAATTGCTTTTTCTCTAACATGGAGTTCTATTCACATAGGTAGGAGTCTCTCCATACACAGTATAAATCATTCACTATGCCCAAATTGAGACTGCAGTAGTAGCATACAGATTTAGTTTAAAGCTGGATTAAATTACAACTCTTTAAAAATGCTGGGCTGCTTGTGTTTTTCTAGCACTTTTCAGTTCTTATATGTGGGTATAGTTAGGTTACTAGTTTGCTTCAATTCCAGTAAAAAGTGTTACTTTTAGGTGATTTTAATTGGAGTGGTGTGCTTTGTTTTTCGGGTAAACTGTGGCATACATTCAGCCAGCCACTGGGTTGATGGATTCATACCCCAAGAAGGCTGTGGTATGTAGGTTGAGTCTGGTTGTATAGGGAATGTGTGTTCCTGAGCTGTAGCAAGACATTAAGCTAGAGAGCTTCTTGATAGCTGCTTTGCAGATAGTCTTTACTGAGCTTGTGATCATCATACTTAGGAGACGTCAAGCGATAACAAGTGACTTTCTGTAATAAGGATAGGAACTTTAAAAAGTAGCTGAATTAAGGAAATAAATGATGTTATGGTCAAATGAATGTCAGGGTCAGGAACTGATCGTTAGAACTGGATAGCCTCACAGAACATCGGGACATGTTCAGATAGTCTCTAACCATTTACGAAAATGTTGACATCCATCCCCCAGCTGAATTCAGCCTGAGAGCCGTAGGCTGAAATTCAGATTTTGGTTAAATGGGTAGAGCTTCCATGAGGCTAGTGATACTCCTTTTGTGTGTAAGAAGATTATTATTCCTCCACTAGGTTAGGGTAATTGCTGTACTAGGCAAATAGACAATTAGGTAACCTGTTTGCAACAGGGATGTCTAGGAAGCTTTTCAGTTATAGCCTGATTTTTCTGCAGGTGTATTCTGGTTTTCAGCTGGCTGGCTAAGAATTTTGTAAAGAGTTGCCTTTGAACCACTGTGTTTAAGTCATCAATACATTTATTTCATGTTTGCCCAATCCCTGTTTGAACTGGTTGCATTTCTAACCTCTAGCCTTCTACAGCAGTGACTCTCCTAATTAAGAAGAAAATATTTTCGTGCAGAATAGATTATTAAAGCTTCTTAGTTATTTAATTCGGCACCTTTTTGTTCTTGTAAGACACTGGGCAACTCTTTTTTTTTTTTATTCTTTTGGATTTAGGATCTTCGTTGAGTTGTTTTCTTTTCAATTAGAAGTCTTTTTCATGAGTATAACTTGTTCATGTAACTCGCCTGTTTTTCCCTTTCTCTGAAAAGTGAGTGATCTGAACATCTCATGATAAGCAAGATGCTGGTGAAGTATGTTTTTTTTTGTAGAGACAAATGTGCTTTGTTTTATTTGATTCTTTCATTTTTTTTCCTCTTTGGTTGTTGATAATAGAGTAGCTTTGATTTGAAAGAGTTGAGAGAGTTGCAGCTTGGGTCTTAAATTTTTATGTGTATTCTTTCCCTGCTGTTCATTACCTTGCATTTATCACTAGTGATTTTGCCTACCACACTGCTTTACAATCAGTTTCTGTTTTCAGCTGCTGTGAATAAGTTTGTATGATTAGCAAGCACTCATTTCTGGAGTCACCCTCTCTTTGGCTGACTTAAATACGTTGATCCGTGTCACTTTATTTTGGAGCCCCTCTGGTAACTTCTCTTCATTGTGATTACAACAAACAACACATCTTTTTCTCTTTAAATAATTACATATCCCTCAGAGAACCTTTTCTCAAAATCTTTATTATAGATAATTTCCACAGCAGTCTTCAGTGAGTACAGTGTTTGAATGCCTTTTGGAACAGTTGAGTGGGGTATACCAGTTTAATCAGGGTTGCTCAAAAAGTATGTGAACCCTTCAAAAGATTTCAGCAGTAGTCCTGTGAGACATTACCTTTTCTTTGCAAAATCCATGTTACTCCCCTCCTCCTTTATTTTTGTATATTTATTCAGCTGTAATTTCTATCCATTTATTTAGTGATAGAGATAGGATTGTAGGCTGAGTAATTGTTCTCACCTTTTGCTTAAGTAATTGGTTGCAGATACTGAAATAAAAAATTGCTGACTGTCTTCAGAAATCTGAAGTGACTGCCACATGGCCCTAGTGATTTGTTCTAAAATCCTCTTGTGTTAGCACTTTGATGCAACATTTTTCCTCTGACCTGACCCCTAGAAAGAAAGCTTAGATGTGATTTTCCCTGATCTTTTCCTTACTAAACATCAGTGCAAAGAATTTATTCTGTGTTTTCCAGTTCAGGCTTCTTGGGTACTCTTTTACTTCAGGAAAATTTTACTGATTGTAAAATTGACAAGAATTGGGATTTTAGACAAACTGTTGCTCTGACATAGGTCAGTAGCCTGTCTCTAACCAAAAAGTGTATGAAACATCCCCCCAGTACAATTCCAGCACCTTTGTAGGTCAGAGACTTCCTGATAGTAGTAGTTACGGGGGTTTTGGAGTCTTTTTGGACTGGTTGTATGCATAATATGGTGAGTTTTTAAAATGCCTTCATGCTTTCAAGCGTTTTGTTCTAGCTGCTCTATTTCTGTTCCTCCCACTGAGGTTGTTCTTTCTGAAGCCAGATGTTTAAGTAATGAGGTTTTTTTGAATTTTTTTTATTCCCCACGGAATTTAAATATGCTTTTCTGGAATGCTATCTGGATAATTACATCTTGAACTATGTTGCGTGGCTCAGAGTTAGACTAGGATTTGCTTTTTCTTCAGAGAGTTCTCTAGGTGGTTGAAGTTGGCTCTGTTGTAAAAATTTATCCGATCATTCAGTGGTGGGTTGGTTTTGCTTTTTTCCCCCTCTAGTTTGTGCAACAGTAGTTGAAATCTTGAGTTACTACTTTGCAGTCTCATTCCCATTATCTCACCTATGGTGTCACTGTTGAGTGGAAGTGATGGATGGTGTACCATTAACAGGCTGTTTCTTCAGCTTGGGATGTGGAATTTAAATGTAACCCAGTACCTGTTGAGGTAAATAATTCAGTTATGATACTGTGCTTTCCTAGCAGAAAGTAGTTTTCTTTTGCTGAGGCAAATAAACCACTTTCTTCTTGTTCCTGTATTTGTGTCTTAGGATGCTGTCTCCTAAATTTTGTTCATCTGTTCACATTTGACAGTGTCTCAGTTATGTATTACCTCCAAAGTAGTCTTTCAGGTTTTTCCTTTTTATTTTTTAGCTTACAGCTTTTATATGGAAGCAGTTGTACATGCTGGTCCTACTTTGGATGTCTGTTTCCAATGCCCTGTTTTGGTGGAACTGTAGTTTTAGCCAGATTTCAGTGACTACTTTTGATTTTTGTGTTTTTGCTCCAAGTGTACATAACTGTGACTTTGATCTTCTGTCACCTTCATTCCACATGTTATTAATGGCACTTGGTAAAGTCATTTAAATTCCAGTTTCTGCTTTTGTTAAAGCGGAGTTGATTTTTTTTTTTTTGAGATAGTCATACACCTCACCTGGATTTCTGCAATTCATGATGAATTTAACTCTCTTATCATTAATGGAGTTGACCTACAAGTATTACTTAGCTGTCTTAAGAGCTGCAGCAGTTGTCATCATTCTAAAGAAGTGCCTGCATTTTGCCTTTTATTTCTTCCAGCAGTTAAGCCTTGAACATAGCCATGGATCGTAATTTGTTTCAGCGTGAAGACTTTTAGTAGGTGAGTGACATAGCTTAAATTAAGAGGGATACACAAAGCCTGGTTCAGGAAGGGCTGTTGAATACTGGTAGTGCTTCTGTTTCTGTCCACCTGCAATTTTGGTGTGTGCGTACCACCACAAAGCCTTGAGCTTGTTCTGCAGCAGTATTGAACATGCATTTTCTGCAGACTAGGTCTCACTAGTTTGTGGGTTGGGTTTTTTGTTGTTGGTTGGGATTGTTTGTTTGTTTGTGGTTTTTTGTGGGGTTTTTTTGGCAGGGGAAGGTTGGTTGGTTGGTTGGTTTGGTTGTTGTTGGTTTTGGTTGGTTGGTTTTTTGTTGGGTTGGGGGTTTGTTTTGTTGATTGGGGATTTTTTTGTTTCAGTTTTGTTTTTTCCCCCCAAATCTCAGCAATTCATCCAGTGATCAGTCTAATCAATCTCACAGGTTTCTAACAATTGTATTTCTATTGTAAAGCATCTTTTGCTGTTACCTGTTTTGAGGTGTGAGTTTTCTCCTAGTTTTCCATTCTAAACCTATGTTTTTTCACTAAGTCACTCTTTTTGGGTAGTTTTTCATTTAGAAATACTGACTGTGACATTGCGTACGTGGTTTTTTGTGTTTCTCCTTGCTGCTCCTACTTTGAGAAAACAAGTTACTTCATTTTGTGTATTTTATGGGTAATTTTGTTGTTGAGTCTCACAGAGGTGGGAGCTATTTGCAGGGAAATATATGCAGATTTTGCTTATGAGTTTGCACTAGTAGTTAAACACAATTTTTAAAAAGGTAGTTAAACAATTTTTTTCTTGTTTTTTTAATACTTAATGGTACAGTTCATTAAAACCTAAGAGCTTTGTGGAAAAAGTAGATAGATTTAGGCAAAAAGATAACATATTTTCAGTCTTAACTTTGCACATGTATGTGCATGTACTATAATACAGCCCAAGTCTGTCTCTCTACTAAGGATTTGTGA
The DNA here is from genome assembly GCA_013397055.1 of Pachycephala philippinensis. NCBI lineage: Eukaryota > Metazoa > Chordata > Aves > Passeriformes > Pachycephala > Pachycephala philippinensis. The sequence continues at coordinate 831,705 of VWZT01010100.1, forward strand.
AAATAGGAATAGTAAAGGTCTTGAGTCAGGCCTGGGGTGTAGTCTTGGCATAGTCTCATTTTTTTCTCTGCTCACATCTGTTTAAGTATATTTAAAACTTTATTAAAAGCTTTATGTGCTTGTGATGCTTTTGTCCTTGTTGAGAAAAAAAATATATAGAATGAACCTGTGAAACATTAAAGAATTTATTAATTATTTTCAGCAAAAGCTGATATGCAGAAAAATCTAACTTCAAATAATTCAGCCCTAGAGGAAAAAGTAAAATAGGTGAAAGAGAATACTGGATTAAATTAATCTTCAGTGTAACTGACTGATTTCCAGGGAGGTACAAGCCAACTACATTGATAATACAGGTTTTTTTGGTAAGAAAACCTCTTTCATTCCAATTCAATGTTACCTTTATTGCGGTTCAAATGCTATTACATAATGGCATTTGGCTGTAAGGTTAACATAGGAAGGAATTAAAAGGTGGTCGCCTCTCTTCTAGGATTAATCTGGTTCACAGCTTTGCTGTTTGGTCCTTGTCCTGGCCCCCCCGCCCCTGCTCAGTTAATGGACAACAGGGCTTGAATAGTGTAAATGTGTAGAAGAGTATTGGAGCTTTATTCTTCTGGGCATCTTTACTGTCTGGAGATTTTAAGGATTGTCCTCAAACAGTAGATAACTACACAAGTTGATGCTCTCTCTTTTAAAAATGCTGCCAAGTCTGGAAAACCTAATGACTGTTATAAAACCTGAAGAATAAATAGAGGCTTGAACTTTGAACATTTTCAGTCTCTTGTGAGTGATCACATGTGTTAATACAGGCTATGGATGCCTGAATCTGCACTAAGTATCACTGCACTGCATATATACAAGTTGAAAATTATTAGCAGTGTAAGGTTTATATTGCATTGTAGGCCTGTTTTTATGTTCTGTAGTTTTCCTTTTATATTTTAATTTTAGCATAGTGTATTCTACTACAGGCACCAAGGAGGTTGACCCAATAGAAAAGAAGGAAATGTAACTGCTAAGGTTTTTTTCTCCATTGCTCAGTTTACTTGAATCATTTATTTCCTTAATATTCTATTACAGACATACTTCTTAATTCTAATATTTGATTACTCAGTTGCGGTTAGGTATGTCTGTCTCTTACCAAATGTGGTGTATTTTTCCCTCTGTAAAGCCTTCTGGAAATGTGATGTGACAGAGTAGATCTCAAACAGTACTGTTGCTGCTTTGCTCCCAGCAGTGATTGAATAGACTCGTATTCTCTCTTACTGTAGGATCATAGTGCTGAAAGTCAGATTTGAACTTAAACTGTAAATTTAAAAGAAGTTGGTTTAAGGAACACAGGTGGCAGATGATGCTTGAGATGAGGAAATCGTTTTGGATAGCTAATGTTTGTTTTAACCCTGTTTCAGACCACACTACTTTTGTGAAGGGCAGCAAGTTGGTACAAGAGCAGTTTCCTCACAGGAAAGAAAAAAAAGTGCTTGGAGCAACTTATTAAGGTAAACAGATTGCAGTGGATTTCTGGATGGGTAAGTATAGATGAGCAGGATATTCCTACTTCTTGTATTTACCTTCCTGTATAAAGATTTTGTAAAAAAGCACAGAAAGCTATTCTAACCTTTCACAAAAGCTGAGTGATGTCACACATCAGCATATACTCCAAGACATACTCAAATTATAGTTATGTCTGTATTTTTCTTGCAGTATTATATCAAGATCAGTTTAACTTACTGATCTTTAGTACAGATGTTTTTTAGAGCGATCTTAGTCCTTTAGCTTTGATTATATCCAGGTTGACTTCTATAATTTTTAATTCATGTTGAATTGACAGTTACGAAGAACAGATTCCCCAAGCTGAACAATTATGAAAAGCAAACAGATCTCCCCAGGCAAAGTAGCTGTTGGGAAGCAGCCTGAATAAACACTGCTTGCTCTTAAAAAGAGAAAAGACAAAGTTACTGAAAGTTGCAGGAGCATGAGGTAATAAGTCAGGATTTCAAATGAGCTGCCAGTCTGTAGTGGCTACAAATGAGAGGTTGCTGTCCACTTTCTGCTGCTCAGTAATGTATCTATTCCAGTCATGTGCAAGGGTTTCCTATATATCTCTTCCTTGCTCCTTTGTTCCAGTCATTTTGTGGCTACCTAAGAAGCTTTGGCAATGTGGGGTTGGGGGAAAATCAGTTGAATTTCAAAGTTATTAACATTCCTAATAGGACTGAAATTTAATAGGAATTCAGTTTTTCTTTCTGTGGGCCTAACTCTTGATCCTGCTTTGCAGTCTAGCAAAAGCAGTGTTAGAAGATCATTGCATGCGTATGTGGGGTGGGAAAGGGACTGAAAGATCAGGATCATGTAATAAATAGCACTGAAAACTCTTTTTCCTGTGTGTGTATGTATTGATAAAACACTGTGAAGTGTAGCGACTGTATTTTTTTCTTAGTATAGAATTAGAAAGTTAATGGATGTTAAGACATTCAAAGAAGAGCATAGAAAAACTTTTATTTTTCCTTTATGTGATCTCAGGAAGAAAATAAAGTAAAAGCTGGAACTATTAAATCTGTAGTTATTTTTAAGAATTGTTAATGGAAAGTTGTATCTTACTCTGAAGTTGGATGTGGTTTTTTCTTGCTTTATGTTTCTCTTCAAACAGCAGATCTGGAATGGACACGGGTCCTCTGGGAGGATTAGACTTGTCTGAACATACTCCTAGTCTGCTAGGGAATACCACCATGGCAGCAGGTCTTGCAAATGTAGGAAATACATTTGGAGGGCCACCAAGTTCTTTAGTTTCTAGACCTAATAAATTCCAAAACTCGCCTATAGAAGATGATGATGATGTAGTTTTTATTGAACCTATACAACCTCCGCAAAATTCTACGTCTCTGGTAGCAGACCAAAGGAATGCTGCATTTATATCATCAAAAAATGAAGAACTTAAAGGAAATGATTGCAAAATGCTTCCTTCTCCAAAAGACTTAAGTTCTCAGAAGGGGAGTATAAGTGAAACTATTATTATTGATGATGAAGAAGACATTGAAACAAGTCAAGGACAAGAGAAGAATGCTTCCAGTTTTAATGAACGAAGACTTCCAGAGTGTAAAAATAGAACCAACGAAATGGAATTCTCAGCTTCCAGTTTTTCAAGAAGTAAGGTAAATTCAGGGATAGGTAATAGTGGTATAACCACAGAACCAGACTCTGAAATTCAGATTGCTAATGTTACTACATTAGAAACAGGTGCTATGAGCTCTGTCAGTGACGGTCATTTAGAAAATGATGCTGATGGGCGTGACATGAACTTAATGATTACACATGTAACGTCACTGCAGAATGCCAGCTTGGGAGATGTATCTAACGGACTGCAGTCAAATAATTTTGGTGTTAATTTGCAAACATACACCCCATCTTTAACTTCACAGACCAAGACTGGTGTAGGACCTTTCAATCCTGGTAGAATGAACGTGGCTGGAGATGTGTTTCAAAATGGAGAATCTGTGACTCATCATAATCCTGGTAAGTTGCAATTTTGAATGTTTCCTTAAAGGCTGAAAATAAATAGTGAAATACTAGATTACAGAATTTTTGGTGGAAGTATTTTTGGCAGTGGCACTGCTTAGTCTTTTAGCTTAATATGTATGAAAGATCTTGGTTCCCTTCATTCCCCTCACCACCTTATCTGTGACTAGTTATCTGTAACTAGAACAAAATATGCTCAGTGACATAATACATTAGGAAACATGTCTTCACCAAAAGGATTATTAAGTATTGGAACAGGCTGCCCGAGAAAGTGGTGTCCAACCCTGGAGATACTTAAAAGGGGTGTAGATATGGCACTCAGGAACATGGTTTAGCAGGAGTGCTTGGGTTAATGGTTGGATTTTATGATCTTACGTGTCTTTTCCAACCTAAATGATTCTGTGATTATCTGTGTGGTTTGGAAGATTTCTTCTGGATCAGTGTTAGTCTGTTCTCCTTCACGAAGTACCTCTGCTCTATATGAAGCAGTAGCTGCACAACAGGGAAACTTCTGTCCAACACATTAATTCAGAGTTTAATGTCCCTAGTAAGCATTGGAGTGCATGTCATAAAATGGTTTGGGTTGGAAGGGACATTTAAAATTCACTTAATCCAACCACCCTGCCATGTCAGGGACATTTTTCACTGGGTGAGGTTGCTCAAAGCCCCGTCCAGCCTGACCTGGAACATTCTCATGGATGGGGCATCCACAGCTTCTCTGGGTAACCTGTTCCATGTCTTGCCACCTTCATTTTATAAAAGATTTATTCCTCATATCCGGTGTAAACCTACCCTCTTTCCATTTAAAGGTGTTGCTTCTTGTCCTGTTGTTACAGGTCTTTGTTAAACAGTCTCACTGCATCTTCTTCTGCAACCCCCTTTATATGTTGAAAGGCTGCAATACGGTCTCCCCAGCTTTCTCCAGACTGAACAATTTCCAATTCTCTTTGCTTTTCTTCACAGGAGAGGTGTTCAAGCCTTCTGTCACTTTTTGTAACCCTCTTCTGTGCCTGCTTGAACAGGCCCATTTCTGTCTTGTACAGGGAACCTCAGATCTAGATGCAGTACTCCAAATGGGGTCTCAGCAGAGGAGAGAAGAGGGACAGAATCACCACAGACCAGGATGTGACTGACTTTTTGGGCTGTAAGCACATGTTGCTGGCTCATGTCCAATTTTTCATCCAACAGTCCCCCCTGCTCCTTCGCAGGGCTGCCCTCAATCCTTTCAGCCCCCACTTTGTGTTGATACTCAGGATTGCCCTGGTTGACCTTGTACTTGGCCTTGTTGAGCTTTGAGTTTCCCATGGGCTCATTCCTCCAGGCTGTCAAGGTCCCTGCGGATGGCATGCTATTCCCTCTGGCTTATCAATTGCACCACTCAGCTTGGTGTTACCAGTAAACTTGCTGAGGGTCTGCTTAATCTTGCTCTCTGTCTTTAAGAAAATACTAAACAGTATCAGTCCCAGTACAGACCCTTGAGGGACACAGCTCATTACTGGTTTCTGCTTGGACATTGAGCCATGAACTGTAATTTCTTGGGATGCAGTCATCCAGCCAGTTCCTTATCCATCAAATATATATACAAATCAGCAACAAGAGCATTGTGGGTGACCATATCAAAGGTCTTTGGAGAGGTCCAAGTAGATGAAGTCCATGTACCTGTGCTTTGGAGTGGAACTTAGATTTTGTTTTTCTCAATGGAATCTAGTTTTCGTGCTTCTTAAATGCCCCAGAAAAAGACCCAACACCTAGTAAACTGAGGATACAGTTTGCAATTGTTCTGATTTGAACCAGGCTATTAATGCAAATGTAGCTCAATATGTTTCAAGAGCTGCATACCTCTGTAAAACTCCAGTTGTGTCTTCCTCCCCACTTCTGCCCCAAGTTGTACTGACACATTTTTTTCCGCTTTTAAAAAAAGATCTAATTTTTGCAAGATGGCTCTGCAAATAAATGGTAAAAGTTACAGGAAAGGATAATTTTAAAGCACTTTAGAGCAGGAATGAGTAAGAAAGAGTGGGAGCAACCTGAAAAGCCATAACAGTAAGTAGTTGAACGTGAAACTGTATAGTCTCATAAACTTGGCCATTACAGAGTTGCAGGTAGGAACCTGAAGGATGAAGACATAAAGCAGTGAGGTATCGAAACTCACCAGGAATTAACTAAAGAAGTGTGATACCCCTTAATTCAAGAACATGAAAACCGGATTTTACAGATCCTTTGTATAGAACTTAAAGGAGGTAACATGGCTGAGAAGTGAGATGTGACGAAAAGGCGTAATATAAAAATGGGTATCTATGAAGATGGGTCATGGAAAAAGTAAAAGAAAGTCAAGAACTTTAGATGTTCTTCTGGTATGTTTGTTGAAGGAGAAATGCAACAAAATGTTGAGTGAGGCTATCTGAGCCCTTAAGAAAGTAAGGAATAATTGAAATAACCTTAATGAGATATTCTTACCTACTTTAATGAGGTATTAGTCATGGTGAAAGTTTCAAACCCAAATGAGTAGCAAACTCAAGTTTTCATGAGTGGCATTTGAGTGCTACTGGAATTACAGCAGATGTAGCTCTATTGCATGTGTTGTGCATTCCTGATGCAAGAGACAATATGCTTTCACTTGAAATCTAAGAGGAAAGAGGAGAATCTGAAAATGTTTTGAGGTGTTAAGGTGCTACCAGAATATTAGTATATTTGAAAGAGTAGAGGTATAAAAAAGTTGGAAGAGGACACACAGGTGAGTTTTAACTTCAAGCACTCTGGTAGCTTGTTTTAGTTTGTCAGTAAGGATATTCATAAGGGTATTTCCCCATAAGTGGGGCCTTCAAATGTAAACCTCTTTAATACTTTTAAGAAAAATGTGTCCTTTTACCTTCACCTCTTCATTCCAGCTCTTCTGTTTACCCTGAAGCACTACAACAGGTAATTTCTAGCTTGTCTTAAATGCCTGAGTAGTAGGACATCCTTGACAGCTACAAAGTCACAGCAGAAAATTGTCTTTTACCTGCTAAGTAATATATGTTGTTTCTTGCACTAACAAGGGTTCTTGGAACTTTGTCCCTAAACGGGTTTTAAAGCTATGCATGAGAGTGTTGTTAATAGAATTCTTTGGGGAAAGAGAGGAGTACAGAAAATAGGAGGAAAGGGTTCCTTCTATTTAATGAACAATTACGGACCAAATAATGTCCCTTAAGAATAAGATATGGGCAGTTGCTCATATCTGTAGGTTAATGTTTTTGTTATCTGAAGTCATAGAATTTAAAATAATCTTTCTTATGTTTGGGTATTAGTTGTAATAACACTCCAGAAATACACTGAATCACTGCAGTAAGACATTCAGGGCTAGGTAAGTCCCAGGGGCTGTCACAGTATTTGGTAGAACTGACAGACTATTGAGGATCTATGCAAATGTTTTTTATAACGCAAAATTGATTCTATTCAGTTTTAATTCATGCTTAAGTAATGTATTATTAGTGGCAGTCTTCAGAAGGTCAACATTTCTAAATTCTGGTGATGATTACCAGAAATGAAAGCTTAAATTCCAGAGAAAAGCCTAGAAATGACATTTTATTGGGGGATTTCTTTTCCCCCCAGAACTGTATCTTCTGCTCCAGACCAAGATACAGAGCATGTAATTTAACATATGATCTTTCTAGATGTATTTCTTTCAGACAAAATGTTTTGCTTACATTCTTATTATGCGAGTTACTCATGTAGCAGGTTATGCTACAAAAGTTTGGGCAAAGATGACTTTGTTCCATGGTAGTTTATTTTCCAAAAATACAGATAGCAAAGTAGTGGAGTCTGGAACATGGGAACATGGATCTGTGTACTGCCAGAACTTAACGAAATATTATTTTCTAGGTTAAGTGATTTCTTCTGAGGAAAACTTGTGTCTCTCATGACTTCGCAAGTTGCCACATTAACGGTTATCATTACATTGAAAAGGTTATTGAGAAAACCAGGAACTCTAGAGGAATCAATGACATAGATGCAGATGTTGGATGTGGAGCCACTGTGTTTTGCACTCACTGCTATACAATATAGTTCTCCTGCTGCAGGCTGGACTAGGACCCTATTCTGGGGTTCATCACTTGAGGCTGGACACACGCTTGTTAAAGCTTTAGAACAAAAGAACTAATGAAAATTTCAGATTTCATGTTCTTCTAAATTTGCCGAGTTTGTCTCAAACATCGGTTTAGAAATTCTGTGTTGTCTGTTGGTCTCTTCTTTTAAATGCAGTTTTATTTATCTGAAGATAAAATTGCCAGCTTGCAAACTCAGTGCAAGTGAATTGAAATCTGCAAAACCTGTCACTAGACTAGGATGGGACCATCATGAAATTTGTTCACGTTTGAAGCTTTGTAGTAATGGAGAGTTGTACCATCAAACAGGATTTTTTACATTAAGCCTGAATTTAAAATACCTTTCTTTTGCTGTCAGTCCCAACAGAAAAATTATTTTATGATCATACATCTATGAATACTATTCTGTACATATGTACGTGTCTTTTGATTTACTTTTATGTTTGTTTGGATTTTTTGTCTTGAAGATTCTTGGATATCCCAGTCAGCTTCCTTTCCTAGGAATCAGAAGCAACCAGGTGTGGATTCCTTGTCACCTGTAGCATCACTTCCTAAGCAAATTTTCCAGCCTTCTGCCCAGCAACAGCCTTCTAAGCAGGTTAAAGTCACATGTGCGAACTGCAAAAAGCCTTTGCAAAAGGGACAGACTGCATATCAGCGGAAAGGATCAGCTCACCTTTTCTGTTCCACGACCTGCCTCTCATCATTTTCACACAAACCCACTCCAAAGAAACTTTGTGTCATGTGCAGAAAGTGAGTTTTTTATTTTGTTTTACTCTAACAGCTGTATCCAGTACAACTGAGATTCTCATGCATGCACGAGAGTTGCTCCATTAATGATATAAAATCTGACTATATAATTGCTTTATATAGTGTCCCTTCAGTGTTTGGAAATGTTGAATTCACTATGTCTAATAAATTAATACCAGCTTTTGAATTCAGAGTATGGGATATTGTTTTAATGAAAGCCAACACACTAAAAATAACTGATTTTTTTTTTTTAAAGACAAGATGTCCGAGTTATGGCATACCTCGTGACAAGATATACTTCATATATAAAGTCCTTTATGAAAAAAGTGGACCTTGTGTTGTGTAGAAAGCACTCATTTTGATAGATGAAGATGAAAAATCAAGAGGATTTTAGTTTCTCATCCTTAAAAGGATGAGAAAGTGATACTTGTAAGAAGCTGGAAGAAACTTGCAGTGTCAGTTCTTGGCCATATGGGGAGGGGAAAAGCCTTGGATTTTATTTTCCCCTTAAATGGGGCAGCTGGGAGTTTTGTAGCTGAAGATAGCTGAAATGGGCAGTACAGAGGGAGTGACAAGCATAGCTAGAAGTGGATTATTCTAAATTACTCGTTAGGTTTCACCTGTAGTTTTTCATGATTTGCCAGACTTGATATTGCCAAAGACAAGTCTTCTGTAATTGTGTTCTTGTAGTGTTTAGTGTACAGAATAGCTGTACTATTTTTTTTTTCAGTGTACTGTTTACTGAGCTTTTTGCACATTTTCATATTCTCAGTCTGGTACACACTGCAGTGATGCTGGTGAAAGGATGAATTCTTGCTGAACTAAAGAAGGCTTGCAATAAAGACTGCCTTTGTTAGTGTGTGCTCTGGAGAGCGTGGTCTTTGCTCAATCACAGATTTAAACTAGTCAAAAAAACCTTTTACTTCATTGTCCAGTGTGGTGGATTAATGGCTAGTATTCAGATGCAAGATACTGGTCTTTTTTTTTTCCTTGGCACTCAGTAAAAATAAGCTATAGAAAACATTGACATCCTGTATATTCATACCTTGGTACACTAAAAACCTAGGAAATGTAACATATTCTAGCTTTTTAAAAATAGGTATAAAAGCTCAAATTCTCTGAACCATTCCCTCTACAGGGCTAGTTAAAAGCAGTCCTTGCACTTTCTATTGGCTTATTACGTGTTTTTACACTATTTTTTTTTTTAGACCTAATCTGGTGACTACCATATTTAGCTAGATGCATGATATGTAAAGATGAAGATGAGGCAAATCTTTTTATTTCTGACTGAAATCATGGCTAAATCCATGCTCCCTTGCTACTTTGGAGATACTTAAGCTGTGTATTGCAAGAGGTTACATACAAAACTGCCCTAAATTGAAGGGCTTTATTTTTGAATGATGAGTAAAATACCTTCTTTCTAGCTTTTGAGGTTACTTAGAATAGTTTTAGTGTATTTAATTTCTAGAGAATCTTTGTGAAGTCACCTTTGACAGTTCATGAGGTGATGTTAGCCTTTGCTTTTCCACTACTATGCAGTTTTTACTCAATCACAGTTAAATAGAAGGTAGTATATGCACTAAATTGTTCCTCTGTAGCATTGTTCTTCTATATAACCCAACGGGAAAAGTCAAAATTCTTAGGTATTTTATTATAAATCCCTTTTTTTGCATTCCTCTGAACTCTTCTGTAACTACATAAATAGCAAGCTCCTCAGGGCAGGAGCTCTGCCTTTGTTTTGCAGAACAGGAATGATAGCACTCCCTGATACAGACCTTAGTAGTTCTCCAAAGGGTAAGCCAAACTCTGCTGACCCTCTTGATGGAAGAAGGCAGGCTTGCAGGTGTTTGCATCGGGGCTGTACCAGTTTATTTTCAAGGAAGTGTGTCTAGGGAAACATACATTTTCCCCATTTTCCCATGGTTTTTACCCATCTTAGTTTTAGGGCTTATAGGTAGGAGTGTGTGGGGCATGTCTTTTCCAACTGGTGATCCAGATGTGCCTAATCTTTTTTTTTTAATATATTCTGCCCAATAGCATTTCCTATATGTCAATAATAGGTTTTGGATTTTTTATGGGTTTTTTTTGCGTAGAAGGCAAAGGAAGAGGCTTTTATATCTTCTCCTTACTTCTTCTAATGTGGTGTGTATTAGTTTGGGACAGTGTAAGTCTGTTTGGTTAGAACAAGGTTTGTTCAATTTCAAATTAATTTTATTTCTGGTTTTCTGGTTTAAGTTGCATTAAATTGGCAGAATTTCATGGGCAACTGCATGAACTGCTCACATGCTTTGGAACTTTAAAGTAATGATGGAATTAACTTTTTTAAAATTTTGAATGTTAAAACTTCTAGGCACATTTGTGGTAGAGTTTTAAGATTTTTGGTTGTGTTTATAAGGTTGAGAAATATGAGAAAACAACTTTCTCCCTTTCTCTCATCCTGTCCTGAGATTAATACTGGAGATGGTTGAGTTACCTACAAACAAAGACCATTCCTTGCTTTTTATTATAAATCTGAATTTTTCATATGAAACTTACATATAGCTTTTGTGTAAAAGAAAAAAACATTACAAAATGGCTGGTTCAAATTTGCTGGTAGTTTTTTGTATAAAATTGGGTTTGCCATAACTGCATCTAATGGTACATTACTACTGCTTGGTTCTAGAATAATATAATGGGAAAAAAATAACCCAAATCTAAAGAAAAAAAAAAAGGCGTTTACACAGTAAAGATTTACTTACAGTAGTTGTAAAAATATTACTAAACTTAGTACTCATCCTGTGACCAGCTAAAAAAACTGGTTTGAAATGTAAGCATTGAAAGGAAGACTGAATCTTATAACATGAGAAGTGTCCTTGTTTAGATATGTATTTATACACAAGCACGTGATTTTTAATTTTTTTTTTTTGTATTTCAGAGATATAACAACAATGAAAGGTACCATTGTTGCTCAAGTAGATTCAAGTGAGTCTTTCCAGGAGTTCTGCAGTACATCGTGTTTATCCTTCTATGAAGATAAACAGAATCCCTCAAAAGGAGCCTTGAATAAATCAAGATGCACGATCTGTGGTAAACTAACTGAGGTCTGGTTGACTGTTTTTTGTCTTTCTCAGTAATGACATATTAATAGTTATATACTGAAATAAGGGAACTGAAAATAAGAAAATGTAAAATCTTCAGTGTTTTCATACACAGTGAGATATTAAAATATGCAGGCTTAATATTCACAAAGAGCAGCTGAAGGAAGAAAGTACTCCAAGAGGTTGATACTTGATATTTGTTTCAGAAAATTGGAGTGCCTTTTGCTGATAATGTGTTCTGTTAGGCATAGAATCTTGCAATTATAACCCAGATCTCCCACATAAAAGAATTGCTGATAAAAAATATCAAGATCCACTGTATTACCTATTTTTTACTGTATGTTTTGAAAGGTAATGCAGATGGTTTTCGGGATCTGTAGAATGTGTGTAATTTTAAATTCTCATGAATATATTTATTTATGCTTGATTACTGAGCCTAGCATAGTTCAGACTACTACTTTACACAATGTATTGTCTGGCCAGTCTTTGTATGCCAGATTCTTCACCTGTAAATTGACCATTTTATAAAATTGCAAAAATTGACCTTCTGCTTTCATACACAATTACCACATCCTTCCCTCTGCTCTTTCCTTCTAGGTGAAAGAGTAGATGAGTCTAAGAGTTTTTTCGTAGGAGACAACAGAAACATCCGTTTCTCTTTCTGTATTTCATGGTCATTTCAGATTTTTAAATAGTGAGATAGTATAATCTAGTTTTAGTTATTTGAATGTAAGACTTCTGGCTGGTCTACTAGTTTCAGGCAACTTTGTGCTATTCTAGTGATAGAATACTTTTTTATTTTTATTTTTTAGATTCGTCACGAAGTTAGCTTTAAAAATATGACTCATAAGCTGTGCAGTGACCATTGCTTCAATAGATACAGGATGGCAAATGGTTTAATAATGAATTGCTGTGAGCATTGTGGGGAGTATTTGCCCAGTAAAGGAGCTGGAAACAATGTCCTTACTATTGATGGTCAGCAGAAAAGATTCTGCTGTCAGAACTGCGTTGGTGAATACAAGCAGGTAATGACTTCTTTACCTATAATTTAAAATCAAATAAATATTAATACTTCTTAAGTTTATCCTATTACTAATAGCATGGGTTTACTTCTCCTAAGAAGACATAAGTAACAAAGACTTCTAAAAATGAAATTAATGCCAGTGAGAAAAAACTATCTGTAATAGACTTTTTACTACTGTCTCTTTTTGATGTTGCTTTAATAGCGATACCTATTTGTTATTAATGAAAATATAATTGAAATTAAATGTTGTTAATAATTTCTATTTCTTTCTGTTGAGTGTATCTGGAGTATATTAATAGCAAGCACAACACACAGGCTTACTGGTCCTTCAGTTACGGGGTGTTTTATATGTAAAAGCTCACTTGTATGCAGTTGAAATATTAAAAAATATGCAGAACATACAGATTGGACATTGCTGTGAGAAGGCTCTAACTGGTTTCAGTTTGGCTGTGTACTTGTACTATGTCTCATCTCCATTCGACAGCATAGGGTACAAAAATTTGTTACTTTCATCCTTCCGTGTGTTAAATTTATGCTTTCATTTTATTTACTTGGTTTGGTTTTCATTTATTTTTAAGACTGTTAAGATAGTAGTAACTGTGTTTAAAAATAATTCCAAATCAAGAAATCTGATGCTGATGTCTTTTACATATTGCAGAGGCAGCTTAGCTCTGAACTGTTGCTAATGCTGGCTGGAAGGTTTAAATGTTAATCACAGTATTTACAGTATAATAGGATAGCTCTGAAATATTAAATATTTCAGGGGAGGATATAGACTATGGGAATTTGGGGTTTTTTATTATTTGGGTTCTTTTACTTGGTATGTTCTGCTCTGAGTTTATAGGGGTACTATTCTGAAGTATGACAGTGCTTTTTTACTAGCAAGAAATTTCTGTTTCTGATTTTGAAATGCACACTTGAATACGTGAGTGCCCCCAGTGCTGCACATTGCTCGGGGTTCATTCTTCATCTCTTCCCATTTTTAAGAAACCAGTGGTCCAAGAGAAGAGGCGTTGTAGTGCTGTGTTGCAAAGTTCTTTAATGTTGCATCACGTATGTTTGTGTTTTCTCACTGGACGCTGAACTCTGATGCTTTTGGGGATGTGTGTTCCTGTGTGTGTGCTGTGTGTAAAGAGCAAAGCTGGAAACATGCGTGTGTCAACAGCCTAAATGGAAACATAACATAAGCGTTATTTTTTTGCCACAGCTGTACCAAAAGGGACAGGATAGGTTTTCAAGCTACTAAAAGCGTAGGCATGCCCAGAAGCCATGGAAAGACTTGAAGAAACGTTGAATACTGTCTCTTGAAGAAACAAAAGTGCGGGAGATTAACTTTGAACATGAGACATTCCCACACAACCAGTGTAACTTACACTGCACATGGAATGATGAAATGAACACGGAATTTTGAGGTTGAATAATAAATTTGTACTTTAATGACAGAATATACTGTATTTGTTCACATATTGTTATATTTTGTGTTTAGATTTATATTTGAGAATGAGAAGGATATGAGTAGCAAGTTGTGTGTTCTGGTTTAATTTGGGGAGGAGGAGCAGTTTGCAGTACCAAGAATCTTCACAAGTAGTGTCAAGCTCATGCATTATTGTGAGAACCTTTAAAATTGAGACACGTTGTTTTGGTTCATTCAATTCTGACAGCAGATTTTATGCAAGCAAGTTCTTAATTCCTTTATCAAAATATTTGGTACTGTGCAACTATAATAGGCTGTGAGAAGCTTAATTTGAGTGCTTGTGTGCATCTCTTTTGGAATGGTGATTATGTGTAATTCTTAATTGGTAAGTTTCAAATATTCATGGAGCGTGAGGAGTTTGGAGTGTTATTAAGAGACGCTCTTAAAGGAAAATCCCGTCTGACCAACTGAGTGGCTTCCTGTTACGGAGTAAACTACATCAGTGGATAAGGGAAGGGCTATAGATGTTTATGGAGACTTCTGTAAAGCTTTTGACATGGTTCCCCACAATGTTCTTCTTTCCAAATTGGAAAGTGGTGGATTCAACGGGTGGACTGTTAGGTGGGTTAGGAATTGGTTGGATGGTTGCATCCAAAGGGTAGTGGTCAGTGATTCGGAGTCCTCATAAACATCGGTGACAAGTGGTGTCCCTCAGGGGTCCATACTTGGATCAGTGTTAATTCATGTCTTCATTAAGGGATAGACAAAGGGACCAACTGCATCCACAGCAAGTTTGCAGATTACACCACGCGGAGGGTGCAGTGACATACCTGAACAACGGGATGCCATCCAGAGGGACCTGGACAAGCTTGAAGTGGGTGCATGGGAATCTCTGCCATGTCAAAGGCTTTACAGAAGTCCAGATAAAGGACAAAGACCAAGTGCTAGGTGCACCTGGGTGGGGGCATCCCCCAGTATTAACACAGGCTGGGGGTGAACAGATCAAGAGCAGCCCTGCTGAGAGGGACTTGGGAATGCTGGTGGATGAGAGGCTGGACATGAGCTGTCACTGTGCACTCACAGCCCAGAAAGCCAAACGTGTCCTGGGCTGCATCCAGAGCAGCGTGGGCAGCAGGGCCAGGGAGGGGATTCTGCCCCTCTGCTCTGCTCTGCTGAGACCCCACCTGCAGTGCTGCATCCAGCTCTGGGGTCCCCTGTACAGAAAAAGCATGGAGCTGTTGGAGCAAGTCCAGAGGAGGGACACTGAGATGATCAGAGGGATGGAGAACCTCTCCTATGAGGAAGAGCTGAGAGTTGGGGTTGTTCGGTCTGGAAGAGAGAAGGCTTCAGGGTGACCTAATTGTGACCTTCAGTAACTGAAGGGAACTTACAGGAATGATGAGGCAAGACTATTCACAAGAGCACATAGTGATGGGACAAGGGGGAACAGGTTTAGATTTAAAAAGTAGGTTTAGATTAGATATTGGGGAAAAAATCTTTCCTGTAAAGGGTAGTGAGGCACTGGATCAGGTTGCCCAGGGAAGTGTTCAAGGCCAGGTTGAATGGGGCCGTGAGCAGCCTGGTCTAGTGGAAAGTGTCCCTGACCATGGCAGAGGGGATTGGAGCTAGATGATCTTCCAACCCAAACCATTCTGTGTTTCTATGAGTGTCTGAAAGTCAAACTATAAAACTGGAAGTTCTTTTAGTGTATGCTGTAGGTGTCCAAAGTTGCTCAGGACACAAATAATTGAGAATATTTAGTTGTCTAGCAGGGTTTATTTAGGTTTGAAGTTTATTTAGGTTTTTTGAGCTGAATATGTTCAGGGAGTTCTGTTTTTTTAGAAAAGAAATTTAGACTGGAAAATGTCACCGACAACCCACTGGGCCACAATTGGTAAATTATGGGTTGTTTTGTTCATTTGTAACAATGTTTCCTTGGAAATTACTAGATCTTGCTTTTAAAGGAGAACTGCTGAAGGAGAGATTTTGGGGGAGTCATTATTACATACTGAAATAAAAGTAATGAAAGAACACAGGAAAAGTTGATGTCATTTGATTCCAGCATTGTTGTACAACTAATTATTGTGTGTCACATAAGAGTTTTAGCAAATATTTTCTTACAAACAGTTGTAAAATAAATAGGTCTTACTGGTATGAACTTTGTATTAAGCAGTTTATATTGTAAATGTCAACACCTATCAATATTGCTATACATTTGTAGTAGTAATAAATGAAAACACCTTCTTATTGTACCTATCTATATACTTAATCACAATTTTTTAAAAATAAATATTACACTGATTTGAACAGATAATTTTTCAATAACTCATTATGGACATTTTTTTCGTCTTTTCTTGGAATGAAAAAATTAAACTTGTGGGTAATAAAAATTACAGTGGCTCTCAGAATGACAAGTAATTGGATTCCTGCAAGTAATCTGTCTGCTGCAAAGTATTTCTTTCCTCTTCTTTAAACTGTTCCTGGGAGTAAGAAATGAGGTATTCCTGGGATGGAGAGCAGGTTTTTTCTTAAATGTTCTAAGTCACCTTTCAAGGTGATGGATGCACTTAGCTTCCTATGTGCCAGTTTCAGAACCTGCTTTAAAAACGGGACACACATAATCTTTAATATTGCATTATGTGTTTTGATTTTCTGAGAGGTCATGGCTGTTCTTTCTTTCCTAAAACTTAAAGTGATTGCAGAGCTTAGGTGTCTTTTAGTATTAAAAAGTTACAAAATATAAATAATAATTTCTGAAATAATTAGAAAATAAGAAATAGGCACAACATAACTAATGCTCACTGTAGTTATATACAAGAGCAAGTTAATTTCTCTATGACACAACAGTCATTTGTGAATACAGCTAAGTGCAAGTCAGGCTTTTAAAAAGAAGATAAAACGATGATAAAATAATTTCTCCAAAAATAAAACAAATGCGATGATTTAGGCAAAATGTGAAAACAAAACTCTTATTGGAAGTGTTTATTTTTTTAATAAATTTTTTAAACCTGAAGATGATAATTATTGCTAAATTATACACTCTTAACTGTGCACTGAGGTTGGAACTCTTCACATGTAGAGAGTCGAGAGGGACTTAAAAGATGACAATAAACAAAATGAAAAAAAAACCCAAAAAAACACATTAGAAGAGAATGAAATTTTATCTGAGCAGGAGGTGACTGAAATTGTCTGTTATTGTACAAATACTGAAATACCTTATTTCTTTGAGCAGACATTTTATACAGTTAGAATGAAAATGGAACCATTAAAAAAATTACTTTAGTGGTTCATTTGCAAATTACTATGTATGCACCAACTTGAAAGTGACCTCAAATATTCCTGCCATAAAGACATGTTAACCACAAGCACATACCTAGGTTGTTTCAGTATTTCTCTTTCTGCTACTATTGCATGTTTTCTGTCTACACAAAATTAGTTTACTTCCTTTTCAAGGTAGTTGCCATGTTTGTGCCCTGGTTTGCTGGATTTGGGTACAGACTTTACAACCTTGTTTTGAGGAACAAGTGGAATATCCTGTGACTTAGCTTGTGCAACCAACCATACCTTTTAATTTTCAGTTTTCCCAACTAAGCTAAAGTAGCGTCTGTGTCTGCTTTTAACAATATTTTGCTTCCTTGCCTGATCAGTCCACAGTGGTCTTGATTTTACTAAGAAAGCATTTAGTGCCTTGCTAGTTAAAAATGTTCCTTTACTTTTTAAACTTTGTTTCAGTAACTAAAATTATTCTTGGAATGTGACCTGGGATTTGCTTGCTTTGGAGGCTTCTTAAACGTGATGGTCTTCATCTTCTGCCAAAAAGGGGGGTATGGGGGACAGGAAAGGAGCTCTAGCTATTTCTTCATGGGCTTTTTGATAGCTCTGGACTGAAGTGATACTGGATGAATGCAAGCTAAACAAGAGTTGTTCTAGTTGGAGACGATGCTTGCAGGGTCTTTTCATCTACTGAAAATTTTTCTATCCTGAATAAAAGTGCATTTGGTTACTTCTTGGTTAGATGAAGACTTCGAGCATAACATGCTTCACCAAGGCTATGCCATCCCTCTAAGCTGTTCACTTACAAGCAATAGAAAAAAAACACCCTAGGCAGCTGTGCTTCCGTGTTCAGTTTCTGCTCCATGCCAAGGAACTGCTTTTGTGAAACTCTTAAAACTCATTTGTCTATTTTATCTCTTTGCAGGGGTTTAAGAGCCTTCAGTGTATACAGTAATATGCATATCAGCTCTGCAGCTAACAATTAATTGCTTACATTGAGTTTGTACTTTGTCTCATAAAGTGTATTGTTATCTACTGGTTTAAATGTCACCAAATGCTGCAGTAGAATGTCCTGTCACTTAGCACTTCAGTGGAAGCATCTAGAGTTTTCTACTTTGTCTTGTCCCATTGCAGTGTCTGGGGTTTTTTCTGTGCTTCTTTGCTATTAAGATAGAGTGTCCTTCCTGTCTTCCTTTTTATCCTGATAGCACAATTAACTACAAAATCTACCACTTCCTGCTGTTGTTACCGTTTTATAAACTCTCATTTCCAAGTGTCTGTCTCAAGAGTAAGCACTCTTGACAAAGGCAGTAATTGTGAGAGTTGGACAGCCCCTTTACATTGAAATGTTAGAAATACTGCCTTTTTTTTTTCTTTTTTAAATTTCTGGTCACTTTTAAAGAGAAGTTCTGTGGTTTCAGCCAGATCAAACTTGTGGTTTAATAGTGGAGTTTCTTCCTCATATAGTAAACCACTTCTGTTTGCATCAGGTATTAATCAGTTTGGTATTAAGTAATCTCTGATTATAATACTGTTTCATACTGTGCCCATTTCTACAAACGGACATAGCTAGATGCTTTTTACCCCATCTACCATGGTTAAAAGACAATAGTCTTTTATCAACCAAGGAATAATAATTTCCTCTTTCTTCCTGCTTAATGATGTGGGGAGGTTTTCTGAGACCTCTTGGTATTTATGATCCCAAGTTTCTTGCATCTCTGATGCAAATTAAGTCTTAGAAACTATCCTGTTCTACCTTTTCTTCTACTGTTTATTTACTGCTGCTTTCTGGAATAATTTATTTTGCCATTTCTTCTTCAAATATCTGTCTTCCAACTGTAGAATTCGCTGCTCTTCAATAAAAGCTGTGTAATCAGATCCCTTAGACATCTGAATATCGTTCATCATAACTGTTCAGAATACTATTATGTCGATATTTTGGAAGATAAAATGAGATGAGTCCATCAGAAATGTTAAAATGGCTTTGTAGTTCTGAAGAAAACTGCTTAGGGCAGTCAAAATCGTGAGGTGATTTGTGTGGGAATACAGGAGATTCTTGGGAAGAGGAAGCAGGGAGGTGATATGACTAGGTGTCACAGTTATGATGGATATAACCACCTCCATACACTGGTGTACCTGGAGTGATTCCCTGGGTGGGGTTGAGGGGAACAGAGAAAAGGCAGAACAGAAACAGCTGAAACATTCAGTTAATGTAGAAGTGGCTTGCTTTTTGAGGCAGGTGTTTTCAGCTCTGCTTTTCTGAAAGATGGGAAGACAAGTGTCTCGAGAGCGGGAACAAAACCAGCAAAAAGACAGAACTCTGGCAGCTGGAGATGCCAAGGAAAAGTACTGGCCAAGTTATCGATTTAGCTGTTTGCAGAGTTCAGCTGATGGAATGTAAACGTAAATCACTTGATGTTCAAGGGCCACAAAAGCAATTGGTTCATCTTCTGCTCTTAGGACTTAGGCACATGCTTTTGAGGAAGAATTTACAGGTGTTACTCTTGGGGGAGAGATGATTTGGGTACAGTATTTTAAGAGAAAATAAATTACAGAGTTTCTTCTTTCTTTGCTGTTACAGATTCTGCTCGTAGACATGCATGTTGCCTCTGGATCCTTCAGACCATCCTTTCAAATTAATCTGAAGTAGTTTAGCTACTATTTTCTTGGTTAGCTTTCTGAGGGATCTCTTTTATCATAGAATTCCATGTAGTGAATATATCTGCTTTTCTACTTAGAGAAAATTTTCTCTTCTTTTCTATTTGAACACAGGCGTACTATGTGTCTGTCCTGGAATTTTCTGGTGTTTTTCTTAATTCTAATCCAAACCTCTTACTCCATAAACCTACCAGGGAGGTTTGCGTGGATTGAGAAGTATTTAACAATCTGTTTTACCCTGGAGTTTTAACTACAAAGCATTTCCTTTAACTGGAAGCACATCTTTGGGCTGCTGTGTAGCATTGTAGCAATCAGCTGCTGTTCTGATATTTTCTGCTGACTAGCTCTTGCATGGGAGAAGTTGTAGCAAGAATGGTCTCTTACACTGCTGGCATGTCCTTTGTCATAGTCTTGTCAAGGCAGATGAAGCAGATGATACTGCTTTTTTTCAGTCAGGAATAAAAATCTGTAGCACAGATGCCTAGATTCAAGGCGCTAACAGCTTTATTGAAGTGTTCTTGTAGCCAGGAGGTTCAAGAACAGAGGCTTTCATTAGTTTCAGTTGCAAACAGAAATGAGGCTTCTAATATGCCATGAAGTTATGGCATTGGTCTGACATTTATTTTGGAGTTTGATCTTTATTCTTTGTAGGGTACATTGCAACAAGAGCTCTAGACTTCAGCTTACATGATCCTTTCAGTAATATGTAAAGGAAGGTCATGATTCCTTCTAAAATCATAGTTGCTTATAGTGGTAAGAATAAAAATTCCTCAAAAACCCTCTTAAGTGAATTTTATTCCCAGGAATTTGTATTTCTGTTGAAACAATTCCTTCAGTTCTGGAATACGTCACATTCATCTGCTTTGTCTTGCATTTTGGTAGCTGCTTTTGTAGTTGTCCATTTGTGTTGAACACTGTCCTAGTGAATGGAAGGGACATTTGAAATGTATCTAGAACTAGTGACTTGCTAGAGTTTTCATATCACATTGTTTTATGTCTTTTATCTGTCACAAGACACCTATCATGAAATAGACCTTCTAGAATTAAGTCTCTGAGGATATACAAACAAGTCATGAAAGAATAAGTGAGTTTAGAATCAAATAAAATGAGAAGAACATTCAGGCTTCTGCATCTGCCATAGCCTTTATGCTTTGGAAGAGGTCAAACATGCAGCAGGATCTAGCAAAAATTAGGTCATCTCAATGCAGAATCTAGGTGGAGTAGTGAAGGAGAGATGTAGTCAGACTACTGTGCATCAAGCTTCCCCTCAGAGGGCACTGGGCCTTTATTATTTTCTTTATTATGAAATTTTGCTTCTGGATTAGCTTAGTGTATTTGTACTTAGTATTTGATACGGTTTTCTTTACACATTTGATTGTGTTTTAACTTTAATTTTACTTCAAATTACAGTCCTCAAATGTGCATATGTTTTCTTAGGCTGCTGTAGATGTGAATTTGTACATGGGAGGAAAATGCTTGATACTTTCTCTCGCGGATTGGTTTTGTGTTAATTTCATCTTTGAAGGAAACTTGAAACTGAAGCTAGTTTGACTGTTTAGGTTTTGTGAAGACGTATTTATCTCTACTGTTGGAATACCATGGGAAGCACAAGATGAAGCTAATGCTTCATCTGAAATGGAAGATAATTGCCAGGAGAGCAGCTTTGTAGAAAAAGACCTGGGTGTCCCAGTGGAGAAGCTGAACTGGGATTAGGAGTGTGCCCTCGCAGCAAAGACGGCCAGCTGGGTCCTGGGTTGTCTCATAGAATGACTGACCTCTGGAGGTCTTCTTGTCCACCCCCAGCTCAAACAGGGTCACCTGGAGCAGGTCCTCCAGGACAACATCCATTTGAGTTCTTGAGTATCTCCAAGGATGGAGACTCCACAGGCCATGTGGGCACCTATTGCTGTATTAGCAAGAGTATAGGCAGCAGGAGGGGGGAGGTGATTTTTGTACCCCACGCCCCCCCCACCCTTCTGCTCTTGTGACTGTGTCTGGAGTACCATGGCCAGTTCTGGATTTGACAGAATGAAAGGCAGTGTCATACTGATGGAAGTTCTGTGGAGAGCTACCAAGATGCTGAGATGGCTGGAACACATGACATAGTAGGACAGGCTCAGGAGTCATTACTTTGTTCAACCCTGAGAAGCATAAAGGGGAATTAGTTAGCTAATGGGAGGAGACAGAAGAAGACAAAGTTTAACTCTTCTTAGAGTTGCACAGTGGAAGGAAGAAAGGCATGGGGCAACTTGAAAACAAGGGGAAACTTCTTTAGATAAGGAAAAAGCTTTTTTGTTTCTTTTTTTTTGTTTCTTTTTTTTTTTTTTTTCTCCTATAAGGATGGTGAAACCCTCCTGAGGGGTTTTGGAGTGCTTGTCCTTGGAGATGCTCAGATTTGACTGGACAAGATCCTGAGCAAACACCTCTGGACCTGCTTTGAGCAGGAGGCTGCACTTAACCTCAGGAGATTTCCTCCAGTCTATATGATTCTGTGATTTTGTTCTTTTGAAACAAAGAAGCAGTGATTTTTAAAATAAAGACTCAGGAAGTTTTGCACTTTTTGTTAGTGCACCTCTTTACTTAGTCAGTAGTGAAGATTTTGGTATTTTGTTCTGGTTTTCTGCTGGCAGTGAAGATCTTGTGTCCTGCCATGAAGTATCAACAACATTGACGCAGCTTTACGTTTTTCTTAATTTCTGTTCTGAACACCCACTTCTCCTTGAGGACGGTTAAAATATTCAATTAAAAATGTACTATAGTAAGAACCTGAGAAATCTGTTGCAGTCCTCATCATGGATTGAGACTCCTGCAGTGATTAAGTGGGCATGCAGGGAAGAGTAAGAACAGGGCAGGAACTTAGGGTATTTTCCCCTGAGCATTCTCTTAGCTTCTGACTCTCAAGAGGTCAGGGCATCTCTTGAACTTTATGCAATGTTCGTGTATGCTATTTTTGGCAAATCTCTTTAATTGGTGCATGTCCAGTGTCCTTGTGAACACATACAAACGTTTTTTCCATCCGTGGCTCTTTGGTAAGATCTGTCTGTTACATTAAGATCTGCCTCCTGTTTATTTTGAAATTTCTGTTGATATTCGTGTGATTTAGCATAATTGTTAATATTGGAAAATACACTGAGCAGTTGATCCATAGTGCCCTACATAATACCGTTTTTGGTTCTGTCATTGTTCTCTTTAAGTTATCTTGTTTCCAGGCCAAAAATCCCTACCTCGTAAGAATGCTCATTGACCCTCTGTATTGCTGTAGCTCTCCTTAGTTTAGTGAATCTTCTGTTCAGGGCAGCTAGAAGGGTACTTTGAGAGAAAGGATTCTCGTATGTTACTTCATCTGCAGAATGAAGTTAATACTGCAGATTCTTAGAGATGAAAGAATATTTTGGAAACATTTTGAGAGTAGAAATGTCAGTTAGCTGAGAAACTTGAGTGTCTCGTCTGGGAATTTCACACTGATGAACAAAAAAATTCTTGGTTTGCATTATGAGTATTCAAAAACATTAGAGATATAGTGAGGTTCTCTGTTTATTTTGTCAATGGAGGAAGTGTCTGAGTTAGACTCTTAAAAAAATAAATGTTTGAGACACCTGTATAATATTGATTAAATACTTTTTGGTATGCATTGATTTATTTTAATAATAGTGTTGTACTCCTTGGTTTTTTTGAGTGGTTTTAATATTTGAACTTGGAAGTTTAGGGAGTGTTGGAAAGAGTAATAAAAATACAAGAAAAATGTTCAGCTTGAGGGAGATAATGATTACAACATTTTAGGAGCCACACATTTAAAGAGGGTTTGGGCTTTCTAATTTTCTTTGTTTCCTCTGTGTCCTGTCTTCTTCACTTGTGTAACAATATGTTTAAATTTCTAATAATGCAGAAATGCTCAAACATACTTTTTAGTTGTTACTACAAGAATAAAATGAGACCTTTGTTATTACAGTTTTGCTCCTACCCACAGAATCGTCTGCATAGTTGGCGTGTTTTTTTGGAAATTCATGTTCTTTGTAGTCTTGATAAATTAGATCTAGGTTTGCTAGATTATTACTAGATATAAATACATTTTTTCTTGTTACTTTTAAATCTGGAAGGGATAGGGTGAAGTCAGTAAACAGCTCCAGTGTTTTGCGGATGTATGAAATTCAGAAGTGATGGACATGCTGTTGGACTGTTCTTTGTGTGCATGATCCTTTCTTGGCATCACCTAAGTGATGAGGTATTTGAGATGCTGGTTTGCAAAAGCTGTTTCTGCTCTCAAGGAATTTTTGTCAAAACATGCAGTTTGCTGACACAATGAATTTTTTTCCAATTATGCTCTGATCAGTTTACTATAAATTCGTTTATTAAAACTTGCAGTTTTGTCTTGCTGTCTCTTGAAGTCACCATTGCCTCTGTTGGATTTCTCTTTTGGATGTGGAACTTGTGAAGGTTTCATTTGCCTGTGCATTGTTTTCTGATTATATTGCTGAATGCTCTTAAGTTATTTGCCAGCATATTTGCATCAATGCTTCTAGATTTACATTTTGGTTTATTCTGGAGCTACCGAGGCTATTTGTGCAAGCAGATGTTTTTATGGTGGTTGTGCATTAAGGACATTCCAAGAAATCAAATCCTTTGTAAATTGTAGTAGTCCTGTATTGTTACTGGTAATGTAACTCAGAGTTTTCTGGATGCCCTGCTTTTGTCTCTCAGCCTGCCAGAGGAGATGAATGTCTAGCAGCAGAATAGCTCCAGCTCACAGAACAGTAGAACTGCTACATTTTGGTTTTGGTACTTAGTGTGAATTTTGTCAGTACTGTGGCTGATTAGGAAGATAATGATGTCCTGGGTAACATGTTTAAAGGCAAATGGAAAAAAAATTAAAATAGGAAGGAAGTATCCTGGAGTTGTATTTTATACCCTCTTCTAGGTAGGAGTTCGATATTTTGACAGATACTCGTTTTTGGAAGAAATCCCCAGCAAAGGTTTCATCAAAGCAGCATGTGGAAATTGTGAAGTTGTGTGGAAATTTTACTGGTCTCTGCAAGATGCTACATCCAATTTGTGTCACAGGCATGTGGATTTGTATGTTTTTATGTGGATGTTCTTAGTATAGGAAAGATGACATTATAAACCCATAAATTTCATCTCTAGCTCTATCTGTAAGACTGGATTTAACTAGTTCTCAAATTTGGGTACTAGGAAGAGCAAAGATACCCTCTGGAGCTTCTCTTACTCGGAACAAAGTGAAGCACCTATGAAACATGCTTTGCTTTTCATTTCCCCTTCCATCCTTGAGATTAGGGAAAGAGGGAGAGAGAGTGCAAAAATCATTTCTTTAGAAGGGAAGAGATCTTAAGTGCCTAAGTGACGATTTTCTAATATGTAGTAAGGTGAGAGCCTGTCTAGTAGGAGGCCTATCATTTTTGGTGAGGAATTTTCTCTCTCACTGTCAAAATCATACTATTTCTATGGGCAGAGTAGGTGTCCAGATACTTTTTTTCTCAAACTTGCTTTATGGTGCTTGGGATATTTGCCTGACATTGACATATGTAATACATGTAGCACATCAGAGCTATTGATTTTGTATGTTGACTGTGTCATTGGTATTTCTTCTCTGTGCAGCTTTTCTGTGCTTTTTATAGAATGTTTGTTCCATTCTGTGGAAAACTGTTGATGGACTGACTGCTGTGTTGAGAGATGTCAAAACTGAGTCTGTTATCAGGTTCATGGAGTCACAGTTCAGCGTAGAAACTGTACAGTGTGTTCCTCCTGCTTGGAGGATTGGAGATGCATTTTTTCCCTCCACAAAGTTTATTTTTCATATTCATAACTTCTTTGCTGTGCAGGTGACTGCACAATGGAACAGATTGCCCAGAGAAGTTACGGAGTCTCCCTCACTGGAGATATTCATGAACCATCTGGATGCAATCCTGTGCAATGTGCTTTAGGAAGACCCTGCTTGAACAGGGAGGTTGGACCAAAGGTCTTCTAAGCTTACCCATTCTGTGAATCATGTTAGCCATGCCAGATTCCTGTTCCTTTCCTTACAACCATTGTCCCGTCAACAAGGAGAGAGGAGTAGAGTTCTTTCAAACTCTTCAGCTCAGCACAACTTGCTGCGTGCTCTTCCCACGGTTCACAGTTGGCAGATGGTGGGGTTTGGGATGGAGTTGGGGTTTTTTGGTTGGTTCGAGTTTTTTGGAGGGGGTGTGTATATGTGTGTGTGTTACACAGAATGTTAGTTTTAGCTGGCTTTTTCCCAGGAGTAAAAGACCCAACCATAGTGCTGAATGCTCTTGAGAGGATGATCAGGAGAGTTAATATAGGAAGGATCTGATGAGGGAGCAGATGACAGAAATACAAGTTTTCCTTTGTGGTTTTTTTAGACCATAATTTAAGTCAAAAGCCAAGCATAGTTTTAACTAATGCATTGTTTTGCTTTTTTTTTATGTTTTAGAAATGTGGCCAATTAACATCTTGTACTGGCTGCAGAGCTCAGTGCAGGTTTTTTGACATGACTCAGTGCATAGGACCTAATGGATATATGGAGCCATACTGCTCAACTGTATGCATGAACACACACAAATCAAAATATGCAAAATCACAAAGTAAGTGAAAAGGATGATGGATTTTCATCACTGCTAAGAGTAGACTTTTTTTTAAGTTTGAACACTGGGGGTGGGTGTGTTTGTTTTATGGTTAGTCTATGCAGATGTGACTTTATGGTTTTTAGCTTCTTTAAAAAGAAGAAAAAGACTTCTGTTGAACAGCAGTAAATTACCCATGAGGATTCATTTTCCTCATTGGCCTTTTTTTGTGATGTTGGAAAGAATTTTCAACTGTCTTAAGGCTTCCTGTGAAAAAAGTGCTGAAACATAATGTGTTCTGATGTGTCACAAGATGATAGTGCAGTTTTTTTGCATATGAATTCATATTCTCTGAATTCTCATATGAATCCCACCTTGGATTTTTTTTTTTCAGTCAAGCAGGAGATGGATAAGAAGGGAGGTAGTTATAATGCATATAGATATTCTCTAGGTGAAGTTTTTGATCCGGTAAATAACTCAAAATGTGTGTTCTTCGCTATGCAAAGCAGATCTCAACCTGAAGTTGAACATGGTTCAGTGAATTTTATGGAAGAAGGTATATTTTCATATTTAGTGCTGATCTTTAGTGAAAGTATTTATCAAAACTTCTTCAATTTTTTTTGTTTTGTGTGACTTATAGAAGCTGACTGGAAAGCAAACAAATCTTAGTTTTCTACACTGAAAAACTAGAAAGGGCTGACCTTTCTGTAATACTCTTTTTTTTCTATTATTTTCTGTTTATTTTGTTTGTAAACTACGTTTTTCTTTTAGGTATGGAAATTATTTGCCACTTTTGTAAACGAAACTCTTTACCTCAATATCAAGCCACAATGCCTGATGGAAAACTGTACAACTTTTGCAGTTCCAGTTGTGTAGCTAAATTTCAGGTTAGCTGTTGTGTTAAATCTTTTCCTCCCTAAATATATGTGTGCCTGTGTTTGTGTTAAATATTTGCATATTAAACTAACTTGCTTGTAGATTCATGCTTGAGAGTTACAATTAACGTAGCAGGTGCTTCTGGATCATAACAATTTCTTTGATCAAAGTGCTGTTTTATAATACACTAGCCGCTGTCTTAAACTTATAAAATTGGATAATAACAACCAGTTTCTGCTTTATGTTGTTAGAAAATACAAAGCAGTATCACTTTTCATTTTATTTTTACCACCTCAGCCTCTTCATGGATGTGAGCCTTGCCGTTTTGCATTGAAGATCAACAAATTTAGCCTCTTTTGTACTAATTACTGTAACAAAATTCTCACACTGAATGTAGTACTAACAAAGGTCTGCCATAGAGAATAGTGATTGCTTCTGAAATGAAAGGTTAGAGCCTCAGTCATTTCATTTATGGACAAAACTAGCTGTTTAAATTGTGGCCAGAAAGTGGAGTGTTGCATGGCTAATGACATGCACTCTGGATGAGGCTGCTGTGCTTGTTGAAAGTGTCATATTTTCAGTATGACTTAAGGTTAAAGCTTAGGTGAAATGTGTTGTAGCCATTAATCTCTAGGTGATCAAAGGATATTTTTAAAGAATATGTTTCAATTTTTGTATGTAAAAACATTTTTCCCAGATGTACACTGGATAATTGCTAATTGCTTCCTCGTATGTTGTTCAACCCATGCAGGGTTTTCCCATTTTTCATTGAACTTTGCTGTTTTCTGTCAACTGGACAGCAAATCAATCTTTTAATTGCTTCTTTAATGTACCCTGGGTAGGACCTCTATCCTGTAGCCATGTTCTGTGTTTCCGTCATAACCAATTTGGTCTGTCAGTGGAACTGATTAACCGAATACCTGCGTATTGTTAGTATGTAATGACAGACCTGTAATACTTCTTGCAAACTCATTTAACATCTTCTTTATTGTACGTGATTTTACAATTAATTGCATCCCCAAGAGCTCTCAGAACAAATACAGCCAGTGAATGACGAATTCAACCTGGGCCTTCTTGGATTTGCACATAAGTCAACATTAAGCAACATTATTGAATAGGACTGCCAGATC
Source organism: Pachycephala philippinensis (assembly GCA_013397055.1). NCBI lineage: Eukaryota > Metazoa > Chordata > Aves > Passeriformes > Pachycephala > Pachycephala philippinensis. Next base: position 860,074 of record VWZT01010100.1, read on the forward strand.
ATTTAATGCTGGTTGTGGGTTTGTGGTCTTACTGAGACCTTGTGCTCATGTTTCTGTTGCAGTCTTACTGCTGCACGTAGATTTCTCGTCAGTGTTGTGGTGGAGTTTAATTGAAGCAGCCTTGCAGTCTGTGAGTTGGCAGTAAAGCCCAAGAACGGGTCACTTGCTTACGGTTAGTTTGCTCAACCAGCACTGTTGGATTTTAACTTTTGATAGCTTTTGTGTAGTCACTGTGTAGAAGAATAAAATGTATTCACTATAAGGTTGGAGTTGAATGTATGAGAACAGCTTCCTTCCTCTGTTCATTTAGTGTTTACATGGAAAGGGTGGTATACCACAATGTGAGCACTGCACTGTAAGTGTTCCCTTGAGGCTTCTTTTGTACCTAAGTGACATGTAAGGTATTGAACCTAAACTGAAAAAATGGTCGTTTTACTATGGTGCTTAGTATTTTTCACTGTTTACTAATGGAGATAACTCCTGTCTTAATTTTCTGGCTTCATATTCATCCCTTTTTCCTGCTGTGCCTGTTCTTCCTAGACTTTTTTCTTTAAGGGTTATCATTCTCAGAACAGAATACCTGCTATTTCAGGCCTGTGTTTCCTCCCTTCCGCAAATATTTTAGTCCTTTTGGTTTAGAAATGGGTACATTTGTTCTACAGAACTTTAGGATTAATTATAATTTTATCTTACGAATAACCTTTTGCTTTTAGCTAGTAGTTCTTTTAATGTGTTGAAATGTTGGAAAGATTCAGTTGAGCTGATTGTTGTACAGTTTATGTCCGTATCTACATTCTCCTTTGAGTGGCCAGCCTGTAAGAGCATTTGATCTTGTTAGAAAGAGAGTAAAAGAGAGAGAACAACTGCTTTATGTGATTTTTGTTTGGTAGATGGTGGTAGAATAGTGGGACTGAATCTTCCACACTTTGTCTTGGAGGATGTTACTGCAGAGTTAAAGACAGAACTGTTCCCAAGGTGTATTGTTTTAAACCAGTATTGCAGTTGGTAATTTTACTGGGTCAGTTGAAGATCTTGCTGTTTAGGGAAAAATAAGCTACTGATTATTTATTGTGAACTGGGCATTCCTGAACTGGAGCTGCTGGATTATACTTGCATCTTGATTTCCTTTTGTTTTCAATGAGAGCTTGTAGGGCTTCCAGTGTGCTTCCATAACTCCCACAGCAGCATGTGTCTAGCATGGCGTTTGCTCTGAAGAAACCTGCAAGTGCAGAAGTGCACAGGTTGGACCTTGCAGTTAAAAGTGCTTTTGTGGCTATCATGTTAGTGCAAGTCTTCAGCTATTTAGAGCAGCCAAAGTGAAGCAAACCTTGCTCAGCCACAGGGACATTTGCTGGATATAATGGGAAAAATATGATAATACTGTGTGTGGGCATCAGAAAAAAGTTGTTATAGAAGTTAGATATATAAAGTTGTTAGGGGCCATTAAGGTAAAGGTGCCATCTTTCTGTTGCCTGGCATTTGGTTCTCAGGTCCTGCTTGTGATTGGGAAATATGCATCACTACTTAATGTCTGCAAACTCTTGATACAGAATTAATGCATCTGGATAAAATGATAATGTTTGCATGGCCAGCTAGCATTCAGCAGTACCAGCCCACACAGATCAGGGTTTATATCAGCAATAAGTCTCAACACAATTTTTTATTTATTTTTCAATGTAGGTGAACCCGTACTAACATGAGAGTCTGAAGAAAAGTATCATGTAACAGAAGTGTTTTGAATTCTCACTGTTACATGCTGGAGAGGTAGTAACAAATCTGCCTGAAGAGAACTTGTCTTTAAATATATCTGTTTTGTTGCAAATAGTGTGGGAAAGTTAGTTGAGAAGACAGATGTAAGAAGTTTGTCCTGGATTCTTCAAGTGTCTGTGATTACTACTGATTTCAATTTTTGTCTTGAACAACACATCTGTAATACACCAATAGTTTTTGCTTGATCAGGGAATGTGCAAAAAGACTGTGTTCTGTAGGCACATATAAGACATACTGAAAAACACAGGTACTGTATAATTGAGTTCTCTTATCTACTGGTTGCCTCAGAAATGCATTAAGGAAATTACTCAGTTACAGAATTAAATTCTCATACCTACATGTGCAATCTGTAGTATTTTTCTCAGTCCTAAAACCCTGAATTGTTTAGGGGCTGGCTGTGTGAATAATTGTATCCTCCTGCCATGGGATTGAGGCTACCTAGGACTGTTAGCTAGTTTTTTCTTAATCTGAGTAGATGTGAGTTTTCTCACTGAAAGCCCTTTAGTATTTGTATTTTCAAGTGGTATGCTTACATAAGATGTTTATAATCTGCCTTGGTGAGGTTTGGATTTGAAAATGTTTGTTGGTCTTTGTCTGTCACCAAAATAATGCAAGCTGTGAAATGTATTTATCTGAAAATACATGTTTTGTGATTAACAAAAACGATCAGTTTTGGGATACTTTTTCTTAATTTTTACAAAAATGTATTTACCTTTAAATAAAAGGCATTAGAAAGGTAAGGTAAAAAAATATGACTTAAAGTAATTATGGTGGAAGCAAGGGTAGAGATTCAAAATGGGAAAACCTGAGATGGCAAGGGAAAAGGAATTAAGGTAAAGAACCAACCTGCTGTGCTTTTGCCAGAAATGCTCTTGAGTTTATAAACTCCTAAATTCTCGAACACTGTAAGCTTAATTGAAAACAACCCCACATTTTAAAAGTAACTTTGTTTTTCAGTGATGTATATATTTATATTTATGTTTTTCAGACTCTCAGTGTTCAGTCTTCAACAAATGGTCAGTTCGTCTCTCCCAGTGATATTCAGCTGAAATGTAATTACTGCAAAAGTTCTTTCTGTTCAAAGCCAGAAGTACTGGAATGGGAGGTAAGGGGGGGGTGTTGGTGTTATTATTAAAATGATGATGTGTTTAAAAGTTTAAACTTAGAACTCTAATACAGTTTCTCTAGCTGTTTTATAAGGTATTGAAGCTTCTTAAAAAAAGTTCAGTTAAAATCTCCCTGGTTCTGTAGAATATCATTTAACTTCAGTATGGATAAAAACGAAAGTCTTTGTTCACTATTAGTATCTGTGGAATTTAAAGAAAAATGTATTTTCTTAATCAGCTGTAAGTCTGAAATCTGCTTTCATCTTCAGTTATTTTAGATATGATAGACCGTTATTACACTTCTTTATGAACTGAGAGAAGTATCTAAAGAGGATGTGATAAGTTTGAGTGGCATATTTTCTGTTCAGTGTTTTCATGTGAAATGATGAGTATTTGTAGCACTGTCAGCTTAACTGGGATTTGTAAATTTTAGCATTAGAAGTCATATCCTAATTATGTGTTTGCACTTCAGTTTACTTTGTAAGTTGTCTTAATGGCAGCTATTATTTCAAGTTGCACTAGTCAGACTTTAGTATTTTATCCATTAACCTTATTCACGGTGCTTTGCAACTTTGCATTTAGAACAAAGTGTATCAGTTCTGCAGCAGAGCATGTTCTGATGATTATAAGAAACTGCACTGCATAGTTACATACTGTGAATACTGTCAAGAAGAGAAAACGCTCCATGAAACAGTGAATTTCTCTGGTATCAAAAGACCCTTTTGCAGTGAAGGTATGTATGTATTTGGTTTTTTCCTGAGGTACTGGTCATTGTTCTACTGCGGTGACTTACTTTGTTAATGTATAATGTTAAAATTCAATGTGACAACTCGTTCTCTTGTACTTGAGGCTAAACCAGAAATCTTTTCATTACTATTATTGAAGTGATTGTACCTGTTATTATTAGTGCATGTACCTTTTAATTTATCTGAGCTGCCTTTAGAGCTTTTCACCACTTAGTCCAGGTTAAGGGTAACACTCTTCAGTGTGTGTGTATAAATACATACACATATGTATGCACATTGCATATATACATATGCACAAAAAAATTACACATTCTTTTTTTAAAATGTGTGTATTTGTGCATGTACAACATTAATGCACTGGTGAACACCAAGCTTTCTTTTCGATTAGTGTTTTCTAAATTAAGTACAACAGTAGAAGTTCTACGTTGGCTTAGAATGGTTACTTAAGCAATAACTTGAATCATGCCTGTTGATGTGTGTTGATTACTGTCACAACAATTTGCTTGACTAATTACTTGAATTTTCAAAAAGAAAACAAACTAACAGGGAACTCTATGGGCCTAGGATTCTTTTAAGTTGCGTTAAAGCATGGTTTTAATAGAAGCAGCAAAATAGAGTTTTAACAAGGACCTATCCTTTCCACTTCTGGTGAGCTCTCCTTTGATACTGGTATTTAATCATGATCTGAGCAGTTTAACTACAAGTTTGGATGATCTGTCATTCACAAATACGGTGAATATTTTTTTATTTAGTTATAATAAAACTTCCAATGTCATTTGATAAAACCTTTGGAAGATCTCCACTTTCAGGCAGATTAAATAGTAGATATGCCAATTTACTTGTAGGAGGATCCTTTAAGCTGGGAGGGGTGCAGTGCAGGGCTGGAGACAGTCTTCCCTCCATGCCACTCCCTTACAGCTCGGGACTCTGCAATCTTTTGTTTCTGAAGAATGGAGTGTGGTGTTCTGGACTGCAAAGTGATAGCTGGAGAGTGAAAAATGGACAAATTAAGGCCCAGCCCTACAGTGTATCATTGCATGCTCAGCAACCTCTAGCTAGAAATTGTTTCTGTGAATGAAGCAATTCCACAGAATACATTCAAACAAGAGCAAGACGCTTTTATGGAGATTACAGTGTATGCTTGTATTACTGTGAATATTTACGATTCCCTCATTTTAAAGCCTGGTGGCTGTCACAATGAAATGAGTAGGATTCATAATGCCAGCTATGCCATTACTGGTTCTGTTTGAGGAGGCTTGAAGTAAGTGAGGACTTGTTTCCTGTTGGAAAATTTGAGGAAGAAAAGAAATAAAAACAGTCTGTCCTGTGTAAATATAGATAATAAGTGGGGGGAATCTGTTGCCAGATGTCTTAGTATGGGTCTTGAGTTTGCAGGTGCTGGACTGCCAGCTCAAGAGCAAATACTGTATTTATGAGAGTGAATATGCAAAACGTTACCATAAAGACAAAGTTTATCAGCTTACTGGGATGATCTGAACCATTGAGTAATAGAGAGAGGATAGTCAAAAGCACCATTAAGTAGATTGTAACTTGGATAAATGCAGTGCATACCTGCCAGCCGTAGCTGAGGTGTACTTTGTGATGCATATGACAAAGAGCTGTACGTGTTCGTGTTGCAAATAAACCAGTGACCTGGACAGAAATTCTGAAGGAACCCTAGACCGTTTATTTTGAAGGAAAACCATCAATTGTCATCAATGGCTGCAGAAACAGTGCAATCCAAGAATTAATAGTGCTTAGATCTGACATGGGAAGGAGAGGGCCAGGACTTCTGGTAGACTGAGTGGAGGTCGACAAATAGAAGTTCCATCATCAAACGTGATAGATTTTTCTTCTCCCTTTTCCAGGCACCTAAACATAACTGTTTTGTCCTTAATTTCAAAGCCTTTTCCCAGATATATGTCCAACTGTTTGTGACATAACAAAACCAGTACAAGTACCAAATACTTGCTGGATATGGAGGCCATCCTCCATATTGATATTGCAGAGTGTTCAAGGAATCTCACCAACACAGATTATTTTTTTGAGCACACAATTATTCTTCATCAGAAGACAATATATCACATTTTGAGAAGGAATAGCCAAAGGTACTCAGTCACAAAAGTTGCTGGCATTTTTGGAAGAAATTGAACTCTCAAGGGAAAATACAGGGAATTTTCAGGGCAGGGTTTATAAAAGGCTCCTAGATAAAATCAGAAGTTAAACACCTGTTGAAATTTCTGCAAGTGTACTTATTTGTTCATCTTCATGCAGAATGATAGGAAAGCATATATAAGATCAACCACAAGTATCTCTTGAGTGCTTACAGCTGCCCAGCTGGAGTACTGAAGATGTTGTCATTGCTCCCATTCTTTATACCTGAGGCTTTTTTTTCACACATGCCTATGCATATATATTTACACACAAACCCTGGCACCCACATTAAAGTCTCATGGATCAGTATTTCTGTGCGGTTTTGTTCCAACTCTGTTTCTTTATATGTTTCTCTTGAGACACTTAAGAATATGTGCTGGGAGTAGCTGAAACCTCCATTACATTAAGGTGTAATTAGAACTGACCTAGATTTTGTGCTAAAGATGGTTATTAATTCTTTCATGGAGTGTAGTATGCTTTTTCTGGTTTTGTCCAAAAATCGGATGCTATGCGGGGAGTGAACAACCTGAATGGACTAGATGAAAGAGTTTAATCTGTTCCTCTGGTGCTGAGGCTTTGGAAATTAAACTGTCCCGGTGTTTTGCCACTACAATGCTGTTTTCCAAAATATCTCTTATCTAAATTGAATAAGATACGTACTACGTATGCTAAAGTAAGTAGTAGCTTGTGGATTTTTATGTATGTGTAGTTGCGTGAGTGACAATGAGGATAGGCTGTACAAGTTTTTAATCCTGAGGAAATCTTAAAGTTGCTGGGTTTGGGGTTTTTGGGGAGTGGGGTTTCTTCTGTATTTGTTAATATATATTCCTTCAGAGAGTCTGGCAGAACAAATCAGTCTTTGGCAATCTAGCAATGAAGTTATTTTATGATGAGTATCGCCATAATTTTATTTTACTTGTAGACTTATTTAATTCCTCTTTACAGTAGAACTAAGTGCTATGACTTAAACAACACAGGCTTAGTAATTTTATAATGCAAATTTTAATAACACTAATTCATATCTGGTAGTCTGCTTCTAGGAAGGAGAAGGTCGTTAAGCTGTGGAGTAACTCAGTCATCTGATGCTTGGGAATTCTTTTCAAATGGATAATACAGATAATGGGCAGCTGTGAAACTAGCAACTGTACTATCACCTTGATAGCATGCTAATAACTTCCTGGGAATTATAGTTTCTGCAAATGAAACTCAATGTAGACATTGAGTTTTCTCTGAAAATGTCTCTGATGTTTCATCTAAGTAGAGATAACCTCCTTTAAAATACTGTAGAGCTGACAAGAGGAAAAATAAATTTAGGAAATTAAGTAGTTGTACCTTCCTCTAGGAAAGGTGTATATTCAGTTAAAGCATTGTAGATTTTAGAGTGGGGTTTTTCCAACCACTATTGCACAGTGGATTGTTTGGTAAAGTATACTATTAAATGATTAGTTGATTAATTTTTAGATTTATATGAAAATATTTCAGATACTGACATAGCCTAAACACGTGTGTGTTAAATTTTATACAGGTGCTTACATATAAGTGTTTCACAATCAATTAGGATACTACCTGATGTTTATAGCAATTCTTGTTGTTACTAGAAACAGTAAAAAAATTATTTAAAAACTGATGTGTGATATGAAGTGTTGCTAAGACTTATAGTTGCTGGGCTTCTCTGGTGCGTGGGCCGAGGAAGAGTTGGTGCACTTGCCTTGCTGTGCCGAGCTGCTGTGTCCCCCTAGACAATGGGAGTGACCATCAAGCCTGCGTGAATCTCTTTGTTCGTGATGTTTGGTCTCATTATTTTTAAAGTGAGAGCTACAAAAACTGCTCAAACACAGCTTTTTTAAAGAGTTTACATTAACAACTATCTGTTTTAGAGACACCAATACTGCTTTTAAAAATAAAATGTACAGAATTTGGGCTAGCGTACAGAAATTTTTGAAGACAGTACAAAATCACCATTTTACATACTTTTGGATTTGTGCTTCACAGAGCCGTTATGTCCCTTTCTAGAGCTCTTGACAGAGACCTACCATGTTGAAATAATTTGATCTTGTTATGGTGCCTAGTTTGGTTTTTCTCATGACCACTTCTTTTGGCAGTGTCCCGCTTGAGATAAATTCTAACCTGAAATGACAGTTGCCTTGTGGCTTTCATTTGAAGCTTAATTTGGTGCCAAGTTGGGATATCGTGGCAAAAGGGGACAAGTGAAAAGCAGAACATGTCTTAAATACTGCAAAATGCATGATTTGTAAAAATGCTCTTTAACAATTGCAAGAGACATATTGTTACTGCAGGAAGATACTCCTTTCCCACAAATTGGGTTAGTAGAAAAGTGGAAGTGAACGCTGGAGGGATTTAGAGGTGCCTGGGCTATTCTGAGACAGTACGACCTCCTTTGAGTGCTATGGACAGAAGTTACAGTGGGACATCCCTGACATCCCTTTGAGCCGTGGCAGTTTTCTTCAGGGAACTCTGATGGCATAGCACAATTTTTCAGGCCATGTAATCTGATTAAGTAGTCTGGTTTTAAATCTTGGAGCTGCAGATGACTATTTAAAACAAATTCTGTTACTGTAAAAGCTAAAATAATCTTTTTTGCTTATACAAATGAGTTAAGGCAAAAGGGACAGCATATTCAATTCTGACAAGTCACTTAGGAAGTATTTAACAGGCTGCCTTGGGACAGAAGCACCAAGTGAAGGCTCTTGGCTATGCTGAAGGAAAGCATAGTTCTGCACCTCCTAGACAAATGCACATGGAAGTGCTGGACAGTTGGTTATTGTGGTATTCCACTTGGTGGAAGAGTCTCATTGTGTAGATGTAGTTTCCAGGTAATGCTTCTTGGATGCGTCTCTTCTGAAATTACTTGACAGTTTTAACTTGTTAACCTGGATTTTGATATGTCTGACAGCATTCTTGTAGTTGAGAAATGGAAAGATAGAACTATGCTGTGGAAGAGATTATGTTTATCTTCCTTCTGTCTGTAGAGGGAGAACATTGATAGCATTCAAGTAACGTCATTTAAATTTTCTGTACATGTATTGAGTCTTAAAATTTTTGTTTTTCTTTGTGGAGAGATAATTTGTAACATGGTAAAGAATATCAAGTGAAATGCTGTGCATTGTTGAACACCAGTGGTCCTTGTTAGATTATCATTCTTCAGTGTTAATTGCACTGTTGTGTCTTTTAAAGAGATTTGAGATACTTCTCTAAGCAAAGACAGCATTGACTGTTGCAGATAAGGGGTGATGCAATTTAACATGCTGGGATTATGGGCATAAAAAGAAGAAGGCTTATAAAGATGCTTCTCATTAACCTGAAAGAATAATCAACTTGAAAAGATTTAAGAATAAGTAAAACATGAGTAACTGGATTGGAGTAGGAGAGAGGAGAATGGAAGGAGATAGTTACCTAATATCAGGAAATACTAGGATAAACTGAGGTTATATGAAAGTTGGATTGAATAATAATAAAAGGTTCTTAAGGTGAAGACAAGGAAGGAAGGGATGTACACAGCTTCTCTTTACACAGAGAGGGTAGGGTCTACTTTAACAGTAATCCAAGCAGGACCCAGAATTAGGATACATTGCATCTGTTTTCCTAAAAATAATAATGTTTATTACGAATCCAGAGACAGTGGGTGATAGCAGTGTGGGTATGGAAGCGGTTTTGCATGCGAATCAGTACAGAGGGAGATACAGCAGAAAGATCTGGATGGAACATAGCTTCAGAAATCCTCCAAGATGTAGCTTGTGATGCTACCGGCCTGTTGTTACTCTTCTCTACAACAGATAGCAGTTGAAGTTGTGACAAGATGAGAGAACAGCACGTCTTGCATGTTCCGTGAAGGACAAAAGTAGTTTAGTAAGGACAGCCTTTCAGACGTAAAAAAACCAATTGCTTTTAGGATGGAACAGTTACCTTCTATAAAAGATACTATTCCCTGTGGTAAAAAGGGACTGGTGTTGAGGACTCAGGATTATTTCTGGTTCAGCATTCCTTTTTACACAGCTACTTGATGTCGAAATGTACTGAACTTCCTGGAATTCAGGTAGGTGCTGCTGGTAGAATAGGATCATGTTCTTAGTAGCTTGCTTGCGCTGAGTCTGCAGTCAGTCGAGTGAAGCAGGTTTTCTGCCGTGGGCAACTCTGCAGGGCTGAACCTGGCAGTTTTTGGATCTGCAAAGAGAAAGGAAACTGTCTTAACCTGAACTTCCCTGAGGTAAAGGTTTTGAGGAACTGCGTAGGTGTTGTCTTGTCAGCAATCTTCTCTTGCGTGTATTCAGATCGTTGTCTTCTCTCTGCCGTTTATGTGGGGAACCAGAATTCAGGGCTCTGAAGGGATGGGTTTTGTGTTGGATTTTGCTTGGAAACCAGAATTCAAATCGCATAATTAAGGATACGTTAAGATAGATACTCATCTACTTGTTTGCTTCAGATTTTGAATTGGAGATATTTCTGAAAATGGTCCTCAGTGGTTTTTCTGAGACAGCCAGCTTGTGGGATGATATTAGAACTTTGATAAAGACCATAATTAATGACTGGTGTAGCTTGAGCCAAATAACCTGTGCTTATACTTTTCTTTGAAAGTAAGATCTGATTTCTCTCAGAGTTACTTTAAAGCAGTAGAGGTTTCCACCTGATCACACTGTAACTTGTGGGTCTGGTGTTGTAGCAGAAATCTTGAGGAACTTAGGATTTTACTCGGATCTTTTTGTTCAAAATGTTGGGACTGTCAGCTGTTTGTTTTAGGCAGTGCTTATACTCATGAACCCCAAGTCCCCAGGGGAGTTAGGCTGAAAAAACCCTCAGGATCTTAGTGTTGATATTAGAAAGGTCAGACAGCCAGTGCTTTTTGTATTACTCATCCACAATCTGCTGTAAATCAAAGCCCACTTCATGGTCACATCTACAAAGCCACCATGGATGTTACTGTTATGTTGATACAGGATTTCTCTTGTGCAAAAGAAAACCAAGTTCTTTGAGCTTAGAATCTGTTTTGCCAAATGCAAATACCTTTTTCCATACAAAGAAAGTCTTACTCTTTTAGTCCAAACCATAGCATTGTAATAAAAATGTATATCCTGGATTGCAGAGTAGTAGGGACCTAAGAAAGGCATTTTGGTTGCTCTTTGTTTGAAGTCACAAAATCTTGAAGCTAAACCAGATTTTCCCTGGCCCCGTAGATAAAGTTACCTGTTACAAACACATAAAAGAGTTTCAGACAAATCTGTAGATTTTTGCTCATGATGTTGCAAAAGAAAGTCTTTGTACTTCTACTTTAGCAGTCTTCAGGGTTGTAACAGTCTACTGTCAACGTCTAAAGTTTTATAAAAATTGATTTTTTATCTTCTGTAGAGGCCTCCTTCAGCAAGAAGCCCTGCAGTCAGTGATCTACAAAAAAACCCCATGTTTTCCAGACATTTAGGTCTTAAGGGCTGGAATTTTTGACTTTTTGTTTCCCCTTACTTAATGTTCACTGATCATTATTTTCCATGACTCACAGAGATGTGGGAGATGTTTGACGGTAGAGTGGAAAATTTCTTACCTGATAACTTTCTTTAATAAAACAGCAGCATTGTCTTCAGCTTTACTTCCTGTAGTTCAGCAGCCAAGAAAAATGTCGCTTTTGTCCATTCCTTTTTGTAAACTATTCAGCCAGGTGGACACAGGTTGCCTGCTTGGTAGTAGAGGAGTACTGCTAGTCTATAGCCTGGAGAGTGTGATGCAGCATTGCGTGGCTTTTCTAAGAGACAGCTGAAGAGGAGGATACATTGTGGTGCTGAGATATCTCTGGAATTTTAAAGAAGTGAAAAGAATATGATGCTCCATGCAATAATGAGAGATACAGCCAGCAGGAAAAAATACTGGCAAGAAGTTTTGCTTTTAATTGGTACTTTTAACTAATAGCTTGCACACACTGTTATCTTTAGGATTGTTATTTCCTTCAAAGCAATGTATTTAAAGTCCAAATCAGTTGCACTGTGAGGATGGTTGCTGGATATGGCACTTTCCATCTGTGCTAGTAATTTTCTTTATTCTGTTGTTAAAGAACCAGATATAAAATTTAAAACCCAAAGAACAAACAGAAAAACCACCCAACAAAACCACTTTAAAACCAATTACCTACAGTGTCTTATTTGTGCAATATTCTATAATTGTCTTGTTTTGACATTACTAGCAGATTTAATCTGTTAGCAAAGCTTGTTGCATTGCAAGTTACAGTTCCTCAATAACCTTTTGTTTTTGGAAGATTCAGTCTGCTGCATCTTCCATTTGCATTCGTGTGCTTTTAGTGATTTAAAAATAGTATCTCAGTTTCACACATATGAATTCTGCCCTAATAGACAACAGCAGAAGTCACATAATGGAAATTACTGAGTATTATACTGAATTACAGTATTTTTATATTCGGTATGGCAGAGGAGGTACAGCATATATGTTACATACTGACTTTAATAACTTATCAGAAGTACAGAAGTCTGCATCTGTTAGATTATATATATACCCTAGCAGAGTGGACACTTGGAAGACTTGAGTTCTGGTCTTTGGTGGTACTGTGATATTTGGTAGATCATAAAAACAGATGCAGTACCTTAGATTAAAAGTCTGTGTAAATGTTATCTTGTCCCTCCAGTGTTTGATATAGACAGTTACTTCATCTTCTCATTCTGTTCTCTGCTGTGAAATTAGGACAATTACAGAGGTATATAGTATATGATTTAGGCATCAGCTGAATAGGCACTGGATTTGAGGTAGTTTAAATACAATATATTCTGAAATTGCCTATATAATAGCTAAAGTGTTCATCTTTTAATGCATTTAATATGTTAGAATGTCTTTTCTAATTTGCTTGAGGGAGGATCACATTATGGAAGAATATAGCTGTCATTATGGCAACCTTGAAATTATGACTGCATAGTAAATGAAAAAAACCAAAAACAGAAAAACAAAAAAAACCCACCCCAAAACAAAAAAAAAACAAAACAAAACAAAAAAAAACCACAAACCCCACCCAAACCCTGAAAACTAAACCAACACAAGACAACAATCAACCAAAACCAAAATAACCAATACCTCCACCCCACCCCAATATGAAAATAAAAAATTAAAAGATAATTTACATACAAACTCTTCACAAGTTTCATGTGTAATTTCCTGTCATTGCATAATTCTCACTACTGACCATTGCTTGCTTTATATTTTTAAAGAAATGCCTCTGTTCTTAGGTCATCTTGTATGTATTAGTGTTCTTAAATATTAATGAGTTATCTTAAGTGGTTTGTTGCATTAATATAAATAAGGGTAGTCATAAAATTAAGTTGATTCATGAAGATAGGTATTTCTTTAGTAGATAGTGTTGTCTGGATCTCTAGCATTTTGAGGATGTGTAACTGAGCAATCTAACTCTAAGTTGATGCTTTTGCATGAGCCTATATTAAAAGAAAATTATGTATTTTTTTCCTGACTGTTTATTCAGGGATTTGATAAACAAAGATTCAGCATAGGGCTTTAAAAAAGATGCAGGCATCACAGGAAACCGTAGAATTGTGTAGGCAAGGTATTTGGGTAAAAATGTCTTGAAATAAAGTCTTACTGTGCAACCTGAATTTGTCCGAAGCCCCACTTGTTAGCTGTTGTTGTATTCATTTAATTTTCAATATTTAACTCTTAACTGTGATATCTCTCTGTAAAAATTACTTTGTTCCTAATGTTTAAAATCTGTTTCCAGGCTGCAAGCTGCTATATAAACAAGACTTTGCAAGACGGTTAGGACTGAGATGTGTTACTTGTAATTACTGCTCACAGCTGTGCAAAAAGGGAGCAACTAAGGAACTTGATGGTGTAGTGAGAGATTTCTGCAGTGAAGAGTGCTGTAAAAAATTTCAGGACTGGTACTACAAGGCAAGTAACTCAGAATTTTTGACGAGAGCTCCACAGTTAAAAAAACCAAAAATGCACATGTGAGGATATCTCAAGAACTGTGCAGCAAATATGGCTTACTTCAGCAAAGCATTTGCTATAGAATAAGCAAATGTATTAATTTCATCATTTGAGTTTTCGTAGATCTTAGAGCAGCATTTCTGTCGTCTGATTTTATTAATTCGTTTGGCAAGGAAGTCTTGAGTTACAGAAAACCAAGCAATTACTATGTATATTTGTTAGTTTACAATTCCAATTTTTTCTCAGTTAACACCACGTTTTTCATGTCAAAACTTCTTAAATGTGTATTCAGAATGTTGAAAACACTGTTAGTAGCATTTGGATACCTTGAGTTCACTGTTGTTAGCGGAGTTTTTCTTGTTCCTGTTTTTGCCTCCTTTTTTGCCTTTTCCCTTCTCCCACAGTTTGAACTGCAGAGTCTTTGATTGTTCAGTATTTCCCAGTGGAAAGGATGCCAAAGGAAAAGAGCAAGACCAAATGGATTTCTAATAAAAGTTTAAATCAAACAGATGGCATCTATTTCTAAGTCTCTGGAAACTTAACTGCTTTGTGAAGCACAACCAGCAAAGACTTCACAATAAGAGGTTTTTTGTTTACATTTTTTGAAAGGAAAAGATGAAATTGGACTGGGTTTAACCTGCGATTAGTACCATGGATTAAATATTTGATCTCTGGTGTGAACGTCCTGGAAAGCTACACTGATAATTTCAAAACAAGACCTACACTGTGGATGCAATTGCAAAAAAAGACAGTACAAAATTCACCAGCGTACCAAAACTCTGCACACAGCCTGGAAGGCAGTAAAAAGCTTGAAATGTTAGAGGGCTAGATACAAGTCCTGTAATTCAAGATGATCTACCTACCATAAAAGAACCGAGTATGAAGACATATCTGATATTTTGGAATGTCTGGTTCCAGAAATGTTACAGCCAAACATTGTAAATTCTTTATTTTGAATAACGTATGTAGGGTCCTGTTAGACATTCCTAAAAGAAAAATGCTGAAGACCGCAATGTGTTTCTTTTGTCTCACATGAAAATAGGGTGACAAAGCTTGGCTGCAAAGTTCTTAACTAAAATATTAACTTCATACAATAATATTTAATCTATATATGCCTTAAAACTTGGAGTGTGGGATGAAATTTATCCCTGTGAAAAAAGTGCCTTCTGATAGAGAACTTAAAGTCTTTGGTGTGCTTTAGAAATCTTTTGGTGATTCAGCAAAGAATATAGTCTGGAGGTGTGCATAGCAAACTACTTTCATGTACCTGAGCTTCTGTGGAAGCTTGTACTGTGATTCAGCTTTGAGAACCACTTGAAAACTCAGGCTTCAGATTATCCTGATTCATGGGATAAGGTAATAACTGGCCCATGAAGTCTGCTTAAACGCTGTTGGTTCTGTGTTACAGGCAATTTAAGCAGATTTGCTGGTAACTAGTGATTTTTGATACTTTTGATGATGTTGAAGTGTTACAAATTTCTACTTTTTGAATCTTACACTTGCTAGTGGAACTAGTGTTCCGTTATGAAGAACTGTTGATTGTAATTTTTTTCAAGTGCTTCTTAAAGCCTTAATGTAATCGAGTTTTGGTTGTAAAAGTTTGAGATTTGTAACATGGGGAAGACATATAATAGGTTTGGGAAAATGTGTCTTTTGCTAAAATTCTCCTTTTTATTTCTTTACATCCTTGCTGGTAACTTCTCCCACTTTATAAAAGTCACTCCAGATATCTTAGATTTGGTAGTACATTGTTAGCTCATACTCTTATCTAGCCAAAATAGACAATGATCAAAACATAGGAAGACAGAATAGATAAGGACCATTCTCTGAATTTGTACTTCATTAGCTGTTTTGTCTGTTAGCTTCTTAAAAGAATAGTTACATATGTATGAGCTTTGTCTCATTTATGCAATGTTCAGTGTTATTTTGGAGTTTCAATGAATGTATACATGAAGAGAATTAAGTAGTAATAACCTAGTAATGTTTTAACACCATCATTGTGTTCATTAAACAAGTGTTTGTCTCCATCTTCTTTGTCTACTTTTTTTTATGGACACATCTTTCTCATGTAGTATTATCTGGAAAACACTGTAACCTTTTAAAATAATCAAGTATTACGGGAGCACTTCCCTGAATGCCAAAATTCTCTTCTCAGAAAGCCAAAAGAAGTTAACAATGGTAGAAGCAACAACTTACCTAGAAGTATTAAAAGTTGATTAGACTTACCTAGATAAGAGTCCTTTAAATATAATATGAGGCAGCGGAATGTAAAAGAATAGTTTTAGTCCTGATCATCTGTTGGGCAACAGCTGCAGTTACCAGTTGGTGCCAAGTTCTGAGGAAATTTCTACTCTGTGCGTTCCATGCACCTCTGAGACAAGGGGCAAAATTTTGGGTGTCGTGAGGTTAGGTCCCTAAGATTTTAGAATTCCTCCTGTAAATTTGCATGCAATTGTTTGGATGTTAATCCAGAAAATGCCTGGGAAATGTCAGTATAAGTCTTTTAGTAGCCTGGTGTTTGATGACAGTTTCAGTCATTTGATGTTACATCAGAGCATTGAAATTACCTTGAAAAAGTGTATACAGTTCTGAGAACAGCACAGAAATCTGTTTCTTTAAATATACATTGAGAAACACTGATGACAGTACTACAGCTGAAGTGCACACAGGTCATTTGAGGCTACAGTGGGGAATTGATTAGACTCAGCATGTGCAGTCATGACTCTGTATTCAGTGGAGGTCAGGTGTCTTCAGCAAAAAGAGTAAGTAGGAGGTGGGGAACTACAGTCTGAGGCAAAGAAAAATTATTGTGGCTGGTGAGCTCAGCAATGATTGCCCACAGTGGTAAAATTTGGAAGTGGAGCCAGCATTAATCAAAATGGTAAAGACAGCAAGACAGCCTTGTGGAATTTCTCTTGTCGGAATTCAGCCGTTCTCTAGTTAGACATCTCAGCCTCCAGTAAGTACTCTTTCAGAACAGTTGGTCTCCTTTCTCTTACAATCACTCACTCTCTGGGAACAACTTCTGCTTCCTATTTACTGCAGTTGAAACTGGAATAGGCAGCCAAGATTAGGTCAAGTTAATAGCAGTCCAAACCATTGAGGTGATGGAAGAATTAAAAATGTAAATAAAAGCCCCACATATGAAAATTTTGTTCTTTAACCCAAATTTGGGGCAAACATTAGTGATTTATACTAATCACCATGCTCACATGTTCACATTTGAACATGTTGAAGTAATGGGAAAAGAAATGTACCAAAAAGCAGTCCTGAGTGGCAAAGGACTTCTGTGCAGTGCAAACACAGCAAGCAGAAAGGGGCTTTTTGGAACACAGAGATAGGCAGACTTGAAGGCAGGTATTTTGGAGATTCGATTAACATTTAGTGCCAGTAACCCAGGAAAACAAATGAAAAGGGGCAGGAAGGAAGAAAAAATCATAAAATCACAAAATGTCACGAAAATCATTAATTCATTTTCACTTTCAACAAATTTGATGGTCAGGGAAGTGGGCAAGCAAGCAGGTAACAGGAAACTTCAGTGCATGGAAGGGTGTATAACATTGACTGTAAGCATCATTATGGAAATAGAATTAAAGTGTAGCAGATGTAGAGATGAGAAGAGAAGCGTCAATATAGAAGAATCTCAGGCTTCCTGAGGAATAGTAATTTCCCTGCGGAACCAAACCAAATTTTTTTTTTCTTCACCTAAATAACTTAGTAGAAGACCAGGAGAGACAATAATATACTTATTCAAGAGCTTAAATTAAAAAGCAAACCAGGAGGAGAGAACAGTTGCAGGAATCAGAGAATCACAGAATAGTTGGGTTGGAAGGGATCTTTAAAAGGCTGCCTAGTCCCAACACCTCTGCAATGAGCAGGAACATCTTCAATGAGATCAGGTTGCTTGGAGTACCGTCCAACCGGACCTTAAAAGTTTCCCTATCTGTAACCTCTCTGGGCGACATGTTCCAGTGTTTCACCCTCATTTTAAAAAACTTCTTTCTTCTATCTAATCTAAGTTGACCTTTCTTATATCTAATCTAAGTTGACCCTCCGATTTAAAACCGTTTCTCCTTGTCCTATCACAACAGGCCCTGCTGTAGGAAGGCTGTAGTTGCTGGATTTGACAAGATTTGACCCCTTTTTCTTTCTTTGAAGGAGAGAAAAATGAGCAGAAAGTGGTGCTTTGATAGTCAAGCAGCGTGCAGCAGGTCAGAATAGATGGGCTTTTCTGTACGTGAGTCAGCTGTCATTCTTAATCAGTGTTAGGTGGGTTTGAGATTTAAATTTAGAGTGAATTATACTTTTTTTTTCCCTACTGGTATTTCAGTCTTTTGGTGGCTTTGGAAGTTGCATTTGCCTTAAAGGTGTGAATTCACAGCTTTCCTGAACTGATTAAATCTAGACTATTTTGGCAACACTCTACATTTTATCTTCTTCCCCACTCCCTTCCAAGAATACGACTTACTTGCTCTTTTGTCCCACTGAGATGATCTGCAAAAGGAACTGTGGATCAGCATCAGTGGAAAGTCCAAGTGACAAATAGAACAGAAATTGGGGATAATGCAGTGCTGTAAGGTCTCTGACCTTGTGTGCCCTAAGGTGCCTAAGTGCTGCTGCTACCTGCACAGAGAAGAGGGAGGATAATTATCTGCTCTTCCAGGGCCACCTGGTGCTTAGTGTGAGGTGATCTTGAAGCTACAGCTTTAATTGCTCCCAATTTAAACCTGGTTATACTGTTAGAAACGAGTCTCTCTATGTATCATCTTTAAATACTTGAAAATTACAACTGAGAGCTTAATTTCGTACACTGCCAGAGGATGGTGCCACACTGTTCAAATACAGAGAAAGAACTAAACATTTAATTATTTTTGAAATTTCAACTAATTGGCCTGTTCATACTTTTTTGGAGTCACAAAAACTACAGTTAGACTTTGTTCTGTTTTGTTTTGTTTTTTAAGCCATCAGAGCCTTGTGCATAACTGCAATGTTGTGTATGGTTTTATGTATTAATGTTTTATGTTGCATATATTATAACTTCCCTCTTCCTCTCCTGGCTGTATTATTAGGCTGACTTACTGTGGATTCCTGAGCATCTTTAAAGCTTTTTATTTTTTAAGGTCTGCTTTAGGATGGAGGTTGCAAACAATATTGAGGCGAGCTGTAGTGCAAACAATTATTTGCTTACTTGAAGATGTGAAATTGAGGCTACCACTGTTCAGATAATACTTTATAGCGTGGTAGATAAAATGCAGTAGAATCTTATTTTGGAGAAAAACAATGTCTGTCTTAGTGATACCTCATGAAAATAACACTCAGGCTGATGAAAGATATATTATTTAAACATTTGAGTTTCAAGTTACATGCTACCTAAATTTTGGGGAGCCCTCTTTTTTTGAGAGAAATTGATGTTTATAAATCATAGACAAACTTGGATGAACTAAAGAATTGGAATCTAAAATTGTTGCCAAACTACTAAAATAATAGAAATATAAAAATATTTATGATTACTTGATACCTAGAGAAGTGATTCTTTTGGTGGCTTTTTAAAAATTTTTAAAACTTTTGATTCTTTTTTAAAACAAAACCTGCCGGATTTTGGAAGGAGAAAAAACGACTTGTATTTGTCCTTAGTTCAATAAAATCATTAAAGAGTCTTTCACTTTTCTGCTTTGTTTTGCAGAATGCTTCAATCAAATTAATTAAAATTGATGCACAAATTTCTTTTTTTCATGACTGTTTAGAAATTAGCTTTTTTTTTTTTTTTAATATAGTGACAGATTAATAAAACAAAGCTGATTTATTCTGAGTGCTAACCCCCAGCAAACAATTGAAAAAGAAGGTAGCTAAACTATTGTACATGAGCGAGGCTTAACTGTGTAGTGGTACTTAATCCTCACTACTCGTAAAAGTGTAGCCTTCTGAAATGTAGCAGTAATTTTTTCCCAAGGCCTGTTTAAAAATGTGAAACTCTTCCTTTGCATTAAGGCTGTTCGGTGTGACTGTTGTAAGTCTCAAGGAGCCCTCAAAGAGAAGGTGCAGTGGCGCGGCGAGATGAAACATTTCTGCGATCAGCACTGTTTGCTCCGCTTCTACTGTCAACAGAACGAGCCCAATCTGGCCACCCAGAAAGGACCCGAGAACCTGCACTATGGTATGTGCTGCTGTAGGGCTGAGAAGTGTCAAACCAGGTGCTTCATTTAAAGGAAAAATTGAAAGCTGCATGAATTTTTTATTTGTTGTAGTAAACTGCATTGGAGATTATCCTTTTCTGTGTTATCAGAGGTGTTCTGGGTTAAGTGTAATTTTTGTGCTGTATCACAGGAACAGAAAATGTTTTCCTCTTTCGTTGTGCTGCAGTTTGTCGTTACTTGCTCTGTGGAAACACTTCTCGGAATGCCTTTTGGTCACAGAGAACAGATAAATGCACTAGGAATGAAAAAAAGAAATACATTAAATGGAATGAAAGGAAATAAGTGAAATGAAATGAGAATGGAATGAAAGTATCTAGAGAAGATTAATACATTGCTTTTTTTTTTTCTCCTTTCTGTTGGCAATAGATACTGTGTAAATTTGCTGATGGGCACTGAGTACATGTTTGTGTGGTTTAAATGGCAAGTCAGGCAAAGTTCAAATAAACCAGCTTTTAAATTAATGCAATTATGGCAACTCAGCTTCTTTGTATAGCCCTTTTTATACTTGAACATTTTGGTGTTTACTTTTCTGAAAGAGGCTGTATTCACATCTGGCTAGAGCATTGATTTAGCATTTGCCTTTGTGTAAGTCTCAATACCGGAGTAGGAAGATGTCCATCAAGGAAAAGTTTTGCATGCGGTTCTCCCCTGCAATGTGATACTAACGAGTTCTCTTGATTTAATGTTATATTGGTGACAGGTGTTATCTTGAGTTGCTTACTGAAATTTGCTTTGATTTTGAAAAAAGGAAAAAAAATTCTAAAAGTGTTTCCTTGTTCTTTTAGATCAAGGCTGTCAAACCCCCCGGACAAAAATAACAGTAAGTACATATATTTAACACACTCATATATCTAGCTCTATCTCTCTCTCTCTTTTTCTATATATATACGAAACATAATTAGATGTACTTAAAATGTGAGATCCTGTTGAATTAGAGGGATGCTATTAAAAACCAAAACTTAGTGTCTTTGAGTGATCCTAAGCTAAATTTATGAAGCTGTTTAGTCTTTTCCACATGTAGTTGAAATAAAAATTTCAAATAGTCATACTTTCTTTTCAATGTCTTCTGGGGAACTGAATCATCAACCATGTGTTTTACATCTGTTATGCATGTAAATGTTGCTTAAAAGTTAATCAACAAACCATGTGTCTTACTCACATGTTTAGACTGATTAGGTGTATTTATTGAGTATAGAAAGGGAAGAGAATTTCACTGTCCAGTTAGAATATTGAGGTGGTAGCTTAGCTTTAAAAAGCTGAAAGTAAGTCTTCAGGTCTTAAATTTTATCCTTCCCAAGAGCAGAATTCTCTAGGTGCTCGAGGTCTGATTAACTTTGCTGCAGAGTAGGGAAGCATAACCTTTTGCAGGATTGCTGTCTGGAAGGGTGGGGATCATCAGTGGAGCAGCAGCTTTCATTCTGAGTTTCAGTTTTTCTCAGCTCTTCAAAAATACTACTATTAATATTGTTTTCAGTTAGCTTAGTGTATTTTGTTAGAAACTTAGTTTTGTTTTGATTTGTTTGTCGTGTGGAAGGTCTCAGAGAAGTACTTGCCTTTTAAATGCAAATAGGTATTAAAGATAAATCTTAGATTTAAGTGGAAATTTTTTGATGACAATATAAATACATTTATGAAAAACACAGGAAATAAAATTTCTTAGGTAACTAGAGACATCAGACAAGCTAAGCTGTCATGTTAAAAACTTCTAGTATTTTATGTTTAATGATGTTAATTCAGTCCATAAATTTTTAAAGATCGTGTCAAAGCTATGTGTGATACAGTGTTCTTTAATGTATTTTAGGGAGTGTACACCTGGTAGATCATATTGCTATTCTTGGGACTGGGCTGTCTTTTCATTTCTAAAAGGACATATGGGGCTAGTCTTCCTACATATGACCAAATAAAACTGAGTTTGTTTCTCAAATCAGGTTCTAAAAGAGGTACTAGGGTACAAAAATTGTCTGGAACAAGAGTGTTTTTTACTTCTTGACTCTAAGGACTCAGTTTGAACATTATGGGACGTTCGCAGGTATTCGTTGTCACTGTTGTAGAGACAGCAGGGGGAGCTCGAAGTTCATACTTTAGGTACTAAAAAAGTGTTTAAAGAATTTTTATTCAGAAATAATTTTTTTCTTTTTAAAGTGATCTTTCGACTATGGCATAATTCAAGAAGGTTAGATCTTGACCCTAAAGTTTATTAATGCTGCTCATAATGAACTCTTTTTACAGCTAAAATTATTTTGTATGTTATAAAATTGCTTCAATGGCACTTTCACTTAAACAAGAATGTAAATTTAGAGTACCTTCAATTAAAAAAAAAAAAAAAGAGCCAGAAGTGCTAGCCCTGAGTAAAGTACAACTCCTGTTACAATCCTGGCAGTGGCAGCTCAATACTAGGAATGTAGAATAGCTTGCAATTATAGAATAGTAGTTGGTGCTGTTGTGTTGTGCTTCTGTGAGCTTCCTCTTCAGTATCTGTTTTATGAAAAGTATCAGCTAATACATGAAGTCAAGAACTTTGTGTTGGAATCAGTGTGGTGCAAGAGCATCTTCTGTTATTTGCTTGTCTGCAGGGCTCAGCTCCACCACCTTCCCCAACACCCAACAGAGAAATGAAGAACAAGGCAGTTCTTTGCAAGCCTTTGACAATGACGAAAGCCACGTACTGTAAACCTCATATGCAGACAAAATCTTGTCAGACAGGTAACTCCTGAACTGTGCTGGAACTGATTTCTTCATTGTAGCTTTTTCTTAACTATTACTGTCTTTTAACATATTACAAATATTCTGATTTTCTTTTTCACTAAATGGCAGGTGTAAATTATATTTAAATACCTGGCAGTATTTGCCTTTTTCCTTTTTTCTTTTAATAGAAGATGAGTGGAAAAAAGAGTATGTCCCAGTGCCTATTCCTGTACCAGTCTACATTCCGGTGCCTATGAACATGTACAGTCAAAATGTTCCTGTTCCTACCACAGTTCCTGTTCCTGTAAGTGAGACTTCACCTTCATTTTAAAATTGGCATCCATTCACATGCATGTGTGGGACCACCTTGTGTTTCTGGCTGTTCCCCTTCTGGTCCATCTAAAGGATTGCAGGGTGCTGCAGCACTGTTTATTGAAAAAGCATTAGGATCTGAGAGTGTCACTTAATTCCCTGATCGTTCCTTAGGACCTGTCTGCCTGCTGCCAGTGTGAAAATCTAGTGCTGCTGAACTTTTTAGGAACAGTTCTGAGCGATACTTCTGTGTTTGCTGAAAATGCTGAATAAGCCTTTAACAGCAAGATTTGTTCTGGTAATAAGGAGCTGAAAAGGTTGTGTTGGGGAAGGATGGCAGAGTGGGATAAACAATAGGAAAAAAACAAAAAAAAAAATCCCAAAACCTGAACCTTATGGCAGCAAAAGAAAATAACCCTTAAGTTTAATTTGTTATCACTTATGTACTTAATTTCATCCAAATGGTGAAAAAAACCCCTGATTTCCTAGAATTCCATGTTTCACAAACAAGCCACTAAAACAAGATGCTGATTTGTCCAAACTGTTAGTCTGAGGTTATAATCAGACAGGTTTGAAGTTCCAAAGACCCTTCTGTTCTTTCTTCGACCAGCTATATTTTGGTTTTTTTTTTTCGTGTGTCCTTTCCTGCTTTCCCTTCTGTTCTTAGCTCCTTTATATTGGGTTTTTAACCTGTCAGCATTTTTTGTTAGCTCACACTGGAGTGACTTGTTTCTAATCTCTATCAATTCTGTCTTTTAGAAGAGGAGTATAGAATTTTTTTGTTTGTTGGTTGCTTTGTTGTGGCATTTTTTCTTTTCTAATTATCTCTGCCTCACTGTCTACACAGGTGCCAGTTCCAGTTTTTTTGCCCACTACTCTGGATAGCACTGAGAAAATCCTTGCAGCAATAGAAGAGCTGAGGGGAAAAGTGCCCTCAGATCCTCTGGAAGCTGAGCTACTGAACTTATCTGGGGTGGTACCTGAACATGTTGGAAAAACTGACACTTCCGATGTGGCCAGTGAGTTTCCTGATGAGTTTTTGACTGTTTGGAGTGCTGGGGCATGTGTGTGAAAAGAAGGATTTGGTTTGTTTTTTAATTTTAGGGAAAGTTTGAGTACAACTGTGCTGTCATTGAGGTCTTAATATTAAGTTGCATCATGCTTTATAACCTCAGATGGCAACTCAGTACCACACAGCCACTTGCTTTTTCGCCTCACACCTGGTGGAAAAGAGACTTGGGGAAAAAAGTAAACTTTGTGAGTCAAGAACAGTTTAATAATTGAAACAAAATAAAATATAATACTAATAATGCTAGTAAATACAAGTAAAAGAGGGAAGAGAGAGGAATAAAACACAAGAAAACTAAGTGGTGCACCATACAGGGGCTCACTACCCACTGACCCATGCCCAGCCTGTTGCAATCGGTGGTTCCCAGCCAGTTTCCCCCAGGTCATATATAAACGGAGCATGGATTGTGTGGTGTGGGATACCCCTTTGGACACTTCACCTCAGCTGTTCCGGACGTGCTCCCTCTCAGCTTCTTGTGCACCTGCTCTCTGGCAAAACTGAAAAGCCTGTGGTTTAGAGTAAGCACTACTGAGCAACAACCAACACATTATTCTCATAATAATTTGTATCTGAAGATCAGAAAGTCCCACATATTTTGTAGTTATAGTTTCTCGGTGCCTGTGTCTCTTTGCTCTTCTCTCCCGGCTCTACCTGCCCAAATCTTCAAGTCTCTTCTGTATCTTTCCAGGAAAATTTGCCTTCAGTCAGGTGAAATTTTGAAGGTTTTTTCCAAGCTCTTTCAACAGATTTCTGAAAGGTTGTTGACAAATTGTTGTACATAAACTTACACTTTATGCCTGGTATATAGGAGGCCAGTGGTGCTGCAGTCTCAGGAGGCTTACTGTATTCCAATCTATTGCCATTCTCCTACTAAAACTGCACATTTCTGGTGGCACTAAAAGGTTGTAGTTTTCAGTTCCTTGCTCTCTTTTGTGAAGTACAGCTAGCTAAACGGGCAGATGTATGGGATCAGAGCTTGCTCGCTTACAGAGGACTGAATTTGGAGAAATCAGTGTTTGCCAGAAGCTGGAGAGAGGTCAAGCTTTGTTTCTCCCTGCCCGCATGCCTCATTTGAGAAACAAATCCTACAAAAGCAGACTTGAAAGTCTGTTCTGTTGTGACAGGATCAGGTAGGAAGATAAATGGTTAGGTTTGTCAAGCTTTTTTGAGTTCTGGGATTGGTAGATACAATCCAGCTTCACTAGTATTTGATTATACATGTGCTTTGCTGACTCACCTTAATGGAGAAGAACAGTGGGCTAGTAAATATCTTTTATGTTTGGAGGAAATCAGATGGGAGAAGTAAATCTGAGATCCCAAGAACAAGAAAATGTGGGATGGTAATGAACAGGACAATCAGTTTTAGCACAACTCAGCTTCTAAAGTTATGGATCTGCACCATTTGGCTAATCCATGTGTTGGTTAAAATAATGAGGTTTTTTCCTTTTTTTTTTTTTAAACAGGTGTGATAGTTG
The DNA here is from genome assembly GCA_013397055.1 of Pachycephala philippinensis. Classification (NCBI taxonomy): domain Eukaryota; kingdom Metazoa; phylum Chordata; class Aves; order Passeriformes; genus Pachycephala; species Pachycephala philippinensis. Next base: position 885,532 of record VWZT01010100.1, read on the forward strand.
AGTCAAATCTACTGAACTCAGAGTCACGAACGAGCTTGCCTGATGTTCCATATGAGCCAGACCTTGATATTGAAATAGACTTTCCAAGAGGTAATTCTTCTGTGATTTTAATAAATGCTGTGACTCTGTGGACAGCCATTGTATCTTGTTTAATCATCCTTTCAGAGGAGCTTTATTTGATTGCAGGATCCACTTGGCTGACTGTTAGGTAAAACTTTGCCATGCCTTGGTGAGATGGGGGACTTCTGAATTAGTTCTTCCATCTTTCTAAATACAGTATTTGAAACAATGCAAAGAAAAGGGGAAGTTAACCTTTCACAAAGAACTTGGCTGCATCATTTGGGTTGAACATGGATTTAGGAAACTTATTTTGAAGGCTCAAGGACTCAGCATATGAAGAATGAATGCGTTCTTCAATCACCAGGTATTTTCATGGTTCAGAGAAGTAATTACTAAAGGGTCAATTTCCCACTCAAGTTTGTTAGAAAATTGCAGGTTGGCATGCAGCACACCACTTGTGTTACCTTTTAATATCTTGTTAATATCCATATCTGCATTTGAAACAGTAGCAATATTTGAATTAGGAGGAAAAAGTCATGACTTTGAGACCTTTCTTGAAAGAAACTCTTGATGCTATATAGTATAGTTTCTACCACTCTACAGAATGCAGGGAACAGTGTCTGTTTCCTTACACCATACCCTAGTCAATCCAAGATCCAAGAAGGCTTCTGGCTGTAGTTACTGTCCCTCTTGACATCGCTTCTCTCGGACACATGGCTCCCATACCTCACCTGGGTAGGTTCTGTAGGAGCTGACAGGCTCCTTTTGTGCGGTGTTGTAGATATCTGCAGTAGATGCCCAGACTGGGTTTCTCAGTTTGCTCTATGCCTAATTTAAAGAGAAAGCCTAGAGGTTAGTCTGACCTCAATCTTGCTAAGTTTACTAGTCAGATGCATACTAGGTTTTTAACCCACTTTGTAAGTTGGGCTGGGTGCATGAGAAAAAAAAAAAAATAGAGAAGAAAATAAATAAGCAAGTTGGAGTAGTAAGTAGCAGCAGTCTGTAAGAGGCATTGATTACACTGAAGTGCTTCTGAGATAAGATTCCTTGTGGTATCAGGAGAAGGGCTGCTTTTGAGTCTGGGGCAGAGTTCTGAAATCTCTGCATGTAAGTGCTATTCCATCTGCACCAGTTGGAAAGCTGGCATGAGAAATAAGGTCGTGAAATCAGATTATCAGAAGAGCATTCAATTTTGAGTGAAAACATTGTTTGATGGCTAAATGAGGGATGAACCATATTCAATAAAGTAATTAAAAGTGAGACTTGAAACATTAAATTCATGCATATGTTGTCTCATTCCTCAACGTTGCCTGAAATAGAGTCCTCAATCCTAGCCCTGAAATGTTAAATAAACAATATTTTGACATATTTCCATACATCTGTATACCAAACTTAACTGTGATATCCATCGTGAGCTAGACCTCCACCATTTGTATAAATACAGACTAAAACCAGTTTCTCTGAAGGAGCTTGCCTTCTGATTCTTAATGTTTCTAACCAAGGGTAATGTGCTACATGAAATAACAAAACATGAATAGACATAATCTAAATACATGAACAAAACTGCATGTACTTAGTTAATTTGTATTTTTTCCAGTCACAGCTGCTCATTCTCACCGTACCTTAAAATTCTTGATATCAAAGACAGCCTGGGCAGAAAACATTATGTAAGAGTCTACAGTAAGAAATGCTGCCTTAGCAACTTAAGATAATACTTGAAATGTTGAGCGTTGTGTCCTCTAAAACTTACTTAGAAATAAACTATTTGACAGCTTTGTCTTACAGTTTGACAGCTTTGTCTTACTTTGAATATAAGAATAGGTTTGTTTCCTCTTACCAAAATCCAGTCTTTGGTTGTGTTTATGTGTGCCTTTGTGGATGCCTTATGGTAAGGCACATTGATATAGTTAATTGATTTTTTTCAAAGCAGTGTTATTTAAAAGACATTTAGAAGTAAGTTTCTGTTAATGTATTTTCAGCAACTGAGGAGCTTGATACAGAAAATGAGTTTTTGTTACCTCCTGTTTTTGGTGAAGAATATGAGGAACAGCCAAGGCCTCGGTCCAAAAAGAAGGTAATTTTTTCAGGCTATTAAAAATATCAAATTTATGTAGGAAAAAATGTTTGTGGGGTATTTTTAGTTCTCATACTGATTTACAGCGTGTTACTGTCTACTCGTACCTAATATCCTATCTTTGTGACATAAATTGATACATTTCAAATAATAAAATTATTTCAGTGGTTTGTCTGTTGCAGATAACTGTTGGATTTGATAGGAGTATGATTTGTAAATTCTGATCCTATTTTTGCTTCACAGTAACAGACCTGTTGATGGAATGTGCCACTGTGTATATACCTACTGTACTCTTAGCAATGCTTTTCTACCTTCTACTTTGAACAAAGATGTCTTGGTTTAATTTCATAGTAAGATGGAAAAACATTGGCGTTACCATGGTTTATAATGGGAGCCATAGCATTTCCTTTCTAAAAGAGTTTTAAAAAAAAATTTTATTTGCTTGTATTTTTCCCTGATTTTTTTTAGTCAATTTTAGTTTAGACATTGCATAGAAATTAGCCGTAGTCTTTTATTTGGAAGGACACTACCAAGAAATAGTTTCCCATGCTTGGCACAAAGCTGAAATGGTTTTGTTCCAATAACTGAGTAGATATTGCAGCTTTAAAAAAACCAGTCAGCTCCTAGTAAAGCTTTCTAATAGTAAATGGGTCTTTCTAGTATCAAATCTGGAGTATAAGCTTTCACCATTATCCACTGGACATTACCCACATATCCACTGCTGGGCATGCTTTAATCTGGGACCAGTGCTGGCCTTTCCATTGGCAGGTTCATTTGAGCCTACGAGTTGAGCCTGTGACACAGATTTGTAGCATTTTTAGTTCCCTGTGCATTTACACCATCGAATTCTGTGGATGCACTGAGGGTCAGTGTGCCCTTTGGCCTGCAGCAGGCTGTGCCAGGTTCTGTGTCCCTGCTGGTGGGGCTGCTGGCAGCTCTAACCTCTGCGTTCCGACGGCAGGGAGTGAAGAGGAAAGCCGTGTCCGAGTACCAGTCGCACGATGACAGCTCCGAAAACTCCGAGTGCAGCTTTCCCTTCAAATACGCCTACGGGGTAAACGCGTGGAAGCACTGGGTAAAGTCTCGCCATTTAGACGAAGAGCTTCCAGAATTAGAGGAACTGAAATCAAGTAAGTATTTCCAAAAGTCTCGCATCCAGATTCCTACCCGGAAGGGAAAATTGCTGTACTTGTGTGATTCTCAGATGGAATTTTTGATAGAATTTTTCTCATGTCCCTAATGTTCCCACCATGACTGAGATTATTTTACCACAGAGTTGACAAAGTCTTTTCTTCTAGTTTTCCCTATTTGGTTCAATATGTGCTGGGTCTCACACTTCTCATGAAAGCTAGGACACCTTCTTGGCTATTCTGATTTTCTGTGACCATTTTGACTTTTTGTTTGCATCCTATTTTTCCTCATATTCTAACTCACCTCAGAGTTCACACCATTTCTGGGCTTCTAAATGGCAAGGGAGTGACATCCTCCTACTCTTTGTCCTATAAGGAGATCTTCATCTGAGGCTGGCATTACCTGGCTGTGGAGCTCTGGCACAAGGTGGCCTTAGATCCCCTGGAGCCATGCTGCTCTGTCTGCAGCTCTCCTCTATCTATACATTTGTACTGTGAGGGAAAAGGGGAATTGCTGCTACTCCTGCTGTTCTTCAGCTCCCACACGCATCTCAGCACCCTGTGTTATGCTTTTGGATCTTTGGAAACTGGTGTTTCCCCTGAAGGTGCCCCTCTACACTACTGGCTTCACTTCAGCATCTTGGGCTGCTTCTGTGTCATCCTGCGCTGTGCGTGACAGTACATTTGTTAGCAGGTGTTACTGCATTTGGTTAACTAGACTTTACTCTGGGAGCCTTAATTGTTTCAATACAGACCTAACATTTTAACTGCTTAGTACATTTTAGTCTCATTCATTGGTTAATGGAGAGGACATCAAGCCAGTTCTCCAGTTTCCAGTCAAAAAATACCCCATCCCACCTTCACTGTGTGACAATGCTGTTGTATAATGTAGCATTTCTTCTCTATTTTACAGTAAAGTCTGTGAAATTAAAGGAAGATCTATTATCACATACTTCAGCTGAGTTAAACTATGGGTTGACACATTTTGTCAATGAAATTCGAAGGCCTAATGGAGAGAACTATGCACCTGACAGCATCTATTATCTGTGTCTTGGAATTCAGGAGGTTAGTAGAGGCTGTAGAGATGGGAAATGGAGCTGCTGATTTGACTGTAACCCATTTCAGTAGAAGAGTAGAGATAACATGGATTTACTGGCGAGGAGCTGCTCTTAATATATGGCTGTGATCAGGCTGCTGTGTAATCACATTGTAGAAAGCTGTCTGTGTAGGAAAGGAGTTTGCAGACCCATCCTGGAAACTCAAACACAAATTGGTATATTGTAATAATTTTAAGCTTCTTGCTGGGTTAAAGCAAGTAATTAACCCAGTCAAAAATTACGTAGTCTTTTCAAATGCTGTGCTTCATTTTGTTTGCTAAAGATGTCCAGTGTAAAAACAGAATGAAACAAGGCATAATCTCTAAGCATTTTACTAATTCAATTACTTAGCATATAGAGGAAGCAACCTAAATTAAGTGTCTTTTGGGGAGGGTCTGATTTATTGAGTATTGCAGGCTGTGGACAAGCAGGGTAGAGTGCAGGAAACTCTGCTATATTGACTGTCTCATGCACAGTAAGATAGGAAGGAGTCAGGTTAGATGTATGTGAAGGCAATAACCTATCACTAGATAATTAGAGAAGCTGTTCCACAGCGTATCTTTTAAACAGGGAGGGTTGTCTTACTTTTTGCTACATAAGACAAAACAGACAAAATAAGCAGTGTTCAGAGATGAGAGCACAGAAAATTTCATTCAAGTTAAAAGGCAATAAAAGATGTGTATGATGTGGAAAGCAAGCTGTTCACAGGGTTTGCAATCCTACTTAAACTGTTCCATACTTGAGGCACAGGACTTGAATTAAGTAACAAATTTTTAAATGGAAATATTTTAAAAATAATTAGTAAAATAGTAATTTTCCTGTGTTGCAAGTGTGCAAAATTAAAGAGTTAGTTGCTACCTTTGCCTCATGGTTGAAATTTGAGAAGTGAACATTGATTTTAGTCAATGGCTTTTTAGTCAATATTGCTACAAGGCGTGTTTCAAATTCAGCTAGCTTTCTGCTTCTGCACTTGCATGATACACTGTCTCTCTGTACCTTTCTGTTGAATTGAAAATACTTGTGTTAAGCAGATAAACAATACAGAGAGGGAAGTATGTGTTTTTAAAATGGAACTCAATTAATACTTTTTTTTTAATCTTCCTCTTTGTGCCTTTGACATTGTCTCTTTTGTCAGTCATGAAAGCTAGTTATGTATAAAACGTCTTTTTTTCAGCTCTTCAGAACCATAATTGCAGCAAACACAATTATCATGAGCCCTAATACACTTACACAATGCTGGAACATTAGTGGAGCAACATGTGGTCATTTTACTGTGACTTTACTGCTTATACTTGGTGTCTAGTATTTAATTCAGGCGATGTTAACAGCCCTGATTTGTTGGCCAAATTGTGCCACTGCTGGTGAGACTGGTAGGAAGATGTGCCCTGTTCCGATGGGTTTGCATTTCATAAAGGGATGCAGCAAGTGAGGGACAGAAACAAGAGCTGTGAAGGGCTGCAGCCATCATCTGTGTGCTGATAGCAAATATTTGAGGATGTGTTACCCGTCTGAAGAAACATGTTTAAGCAAGCTAGTGGTACACTAAATGCAATGTAGTTGTCACAATGAACAATAAAACTCCATTGCCTTCTAGAATTTGCTTAGTCCTGTCCATCTGACAACCCCGATGTGGGTACCCTGAAAGAGAATAAATTGTCTGCTACTGCATAAAAGATACTGGCTTTGTTGAACTCAGAAAGGGCTCAGAGGAGATTAAATGATGCCATTTAAGGATACAGTTGGGCCAAATATCATTAATATTTTGCTAACTTAGAGTAAGTTTGTCTTCAAAAGAAGAAAAATATAGGAACCATAGGCTAGTAAAAAAGTACTTTCCCCTTCCACCAGCATTACTGAACTCATTGTGGCTGAATACATACTCAGTTTGGAGCTTTTCCTCATGGATATAATGTGGTTTGAGCCCAGGAGTCTTCAAGTCCTAAGCTGGTTGTTTTCTTGGTTTTTTTTTTATTTTTAATTTTGTAAAATAACTTTTTCCTAAACGAAGCACTGTAAAATCTGTTCCAGGAAACTGGTCCCTGAGTCAGATGGTGCAGTTTCTCAGTTCAGGTTCATTTGCAGCTGAAATTGTTCTGCTTTCAGACAGAAGTGGTTCAATAATGGTTTTGATTACTCTGAAGGAGTGATCCTGAAAAATACCACACTTAGAAGTAAAGGCTGCTGCATGGTGAGGCAGGCATCTAGTGGAGAGGGTTCATCTAGAGGGAGGTGTTAGTCTGCTGTGCTCCTTTGTTGCATCATGGCCTTCATTCTTTGTCCCTGATTGGGATTATTGGCATTTGGGGTTTGGTTTTTTTCCTTGTTTTTTGTATGTCTGGTAATGGAATTGTTTGGGCAAAATTCAGGCAGCTAAAGTTTGGCAGATGTTTGTCTGAAGGTCAGAGAAAAAGACAAGCAGCCTGTTCTCTGCTGTGGGATTCGGAGACATGTCCATTTCCTTCCTGTGCGCTGTGGTCATGGTAGGACTCATCTCAGGTGGGAATGACCTGTGCTGATCCTGCCCCTGTAGGGTTTGTAGAGCAGCAGAGCACAGCGTTGTGGTTTGGGAACGAAGGTTTGCAGCTTTGGGTGATAGGTTGGAGTCTGCCCCACTACACGACGTTGTCCTTCTGTAGACTCTGCAGTGCTGCTGGTCCAAGGGGCTTCAGACTTCTACTGGGGATGCCAGGGTTTAGTCAACACTTACTGTGAACCAGGAAGCAGAAGTATTTGTAGATGAGTTCCCACAGGCCTGCATGTGAATTGGTTTTGAACTGGTTTTCAGTCTTACTTCATTTTCACTGCCAGCGTTCAGTGTGAGTGTTTAATGCGAACTGGAGAAAGAGAAAAATACATGGAGAAAAAACGTGCCAGGGATCAGAGGCGTGAACACTGTGAAGCTTGTAGTAAGCTGTATTATCTGGCTTAGAATTGCTTTATAAAATCAAAACTGGTATATGAAGAAATAAGCATATTTGGGGGAATATTGTGCTTTGAGGAATTAGTTACATGTATCACATAAAATAGTTATCTAAATGAAAATGTAGTTGAAAACCTGTGGGAAGTGTATTCATTCATTTTTCCTTATTATGTAATTAAGTGTAAAGATAGGAAGCCAAGATATACTGAACTGTGATCACCTTTTATAAATGAGTGTTGTGTTTCATGTGATTTCAAGTATGGATACAGAAATAGATGCCATTTCCAGAAGCAAATGCGTTTTTTTTCTGTCACTTCTATTGTATTCACTAACAACAGGCATGTTCATGCAAAGATAACACTGAAGTGGAAAATTTAAGAAGCCAATCCTCCCTTTCATGGAAATGTCTCCAGAGAGAATATTGTCAAATAGTAGTCCTCAGCCATTAATTCTTGGTAAAGGTTCAAAAGAATTTCTGTCTGTAAGGTCAAGAGGGGTAAGATGATTAGGTTTCAGAACAGGCCGGCGCCTTGCACCATCCTATCATCTTTCTTGCACTGCTATATATTATTACCACAAATATATGGGGGTTTTTTCCCTCCCACTTTTGTATTGAAGATGCTTTTGTCACTGTCTGGAGTTCACATTTAAAATGGCAGACTCTTGCTAAATGTGGGCTGGTTTTGGTTTTGGTTTTTTTTGAAGGTCTAGGTGGAAGAAAAGATAAATTAGTTGTTTGTGGTTTGGGGTTTTTTTAATGACTCCCCATTCACTGATGCAATGTTGCACACAGGAAATCTTAGAGAAAAATGTTAGTTGTAATTAACCTATGATTCATATCCAGTTAGAAATTTACAACATTCAATTATATTAGAAGTAACTATTACCTGTTAGATATTGGACAAGTGGCATAGCTTTAGTTTTAAATACTGTTTTTCTGTACAATGCTTGCACAGTTATAAGAAAAAGAACCCTGTAGCACAGGAGTTGTTCTAATCTGGAATTGTAAATACTGTGTCTTTCTCTTTTCTGTAGTATTTATATAGAAGTAATCGAAAAGACAACATATTTATTGATCCAATCTACCAGACATTTGAACAGGAATTAAATAAAATCCTTCGAAGTTGGCAACCAAGCATACTTCCAGATGGTAATTTTCTTTTTGGTCATGTATGTTTTTCATCTTTCATAGTTATGTGTTCTTAAGCATATATGTGTGTGTGTGTGTGTGTGTGTGTGTGTGTGTGTGTGTGTGTGTGTGTGTGTGTGTGTGTTATGCATTGCAGTAGTAGTTGGTGAAGAATTATAGAGATGTCTTCTAAGATTTAATTCAAAACTGTACCTGTTTTTCATTGTCTTGTTTCTGGGTAATCCATGCTACAAGAGTTGTTTTTGCCACTGAGTCTTCTGCTCAGAAGGATCATCATTTCATGGAGAAAGGAAATTTTTCCCAGCAGACCACTATTGGTGCTGAACCTGCAGAATGAGCTGTTGTCACAATCCTCTCATGAGCGAGGGCTTGTCCTTGCCAGACCCTTTGCTTTCTTTTCTCGATATTGGCTTCTCTCAGTACAGCCCAGACAGCCTCTGTGTTGGGCCCTTCCTGTATCCTGTTATGGTCCAGGAGTGCTTTCCAAGTGAGATATCTGTTAGTAATAACAAAAAAGAAGGTACAATTTTTGGAAGCCTTAACCTGAGCAGAATAAAATGAACTCAAAAATATGCTTTTTATGATGGAATTAAGGTTACTCCCTTGAATATTCATTTCTGTGAAATAGCATGAGAGAGCTGCATGTCAGCAATGCTGTTGTAACTAAACAGAAATTTGTTCTCCGTGAAATTGCCTGTACTGGTATTTCCCAGTGGCTGTCTCAGTGAGTGTCTGTATCTTTAATAGGTGGTTTTGGGGAGTGTGGCCATATAATTAAATAAGTTTATCAGAGGCATCTGTCATGAGAATTTTGTTACATTTCACAGTAAAAAAAACTTGATTTTTTGCACCTTGACAGTTCATGAGCTAACCCATTGTATTTTCTCTAATATTCTTTTTTTTTCAAGGATCAATATTCTCTCGAGTTGAAGAAGATTACCTTTGGAGGATTAAACAGCTAGGATCGCATTCACCTGTTGCTCTTTTGAATACTCTGTTCTACTTTAACACTAAATATTTTGGCCTGAAAACAGTGGAGCAGCACTTAAGACTTTCTTTTGGCACTGTTTTTAGACAGTGGAAGAAAAATCCTCTAACAATGGAAAGCAAAGCTTGTCTTCGATATCAAGTGTCTTCCCTGTGCAGAGCTGATAATGAAGGTACCATGGCATTTCAAAATTAGCATTGCAGGAGCATCCACATGGCACTGATGAGGGACATCTGGGCACAGGGCCAGGAGCCAGAGCTCTGCCTTTGCATAAAGTTTAGCAGCTCTCAGCTCCCACATCTCCAGTTGGAGCGTGTGGTCCATGGGGCCTGCAGGGTCTCTGCGTTAATTTGCACCCACTCGTCTCCAGGTGTGACTTGGCTGTGGCTGTGGGTGGCATTTCCAGTTTTCACATTTCACAGTTGTGGTGACTGCCTTGTGGTACTTGGTGGGCTGCTTATGGGGAAGTTCACTGAAAAATGTGAAATACCATTAAGTTATAGCTTAGGTGTTGTTGATTTTCTTCTTAAAGATAAAATTGCTACTGGAAAAAGGAAACACGAAGACGATGTGCCAGTATTTGAACAAATTGAAAACACATCTGATCCAGCTAGATGCCCTGTGAAAATGTTTGAGTGCTATCTGTCTAAAAGGTAAGTATGATACAGGGTAATACAGACAGGGTCTAGAGTAAACCAGGTACAGAAAGGAACTGTTTTGATGCAACATGAAATGTGCTCAAGCAAAGGGGACAGATTGAGATCTTCTGAAAAATAACTAAATGAAAGTATTGACAGCTCCAGTTCTGTATCTGGACAAGATGTGCAGAAAGTGTGGGAGCAGCGGAGTACTTCAGTGTTAATTGTCAAGGGCTCCATCTGGGAATGACAATGCAATTCAATTTTTTTACCTGGGAGTACCAAGTACCTCTGCAGAGAATTGCCAGCAAGGGATCTGGTAGGTCTTGCTGCTGAGGGTTTTGTTTGTGAGGTCCCCATCTCCTCAGTAAGAATTGGATTAAGACAATGGATTTGCTTCATTATAAGTTATCAGGCATCTGAAATGTAGATGCTTTTGAAGTACCTAGTGTGGAAGCATGTTTGAAATATTTTGTAGTAGGAAAACTACTACTGGCAGTAACCCAAATATTTAGAAATAGCTTGTTTCCTTCCAATCTCCCCAGTTAATTGTGCAGGAAGGAAGCAGAAATTAGTACATTAAAGAAGAAGGTTAGGCAACTCTTAAAAAAATTAATTTAGTAGCTACCTGTTTTGGAAGCTGGAAAATGAGATTTCTTGGAAAGTGCTTTTCCTTAATTGTAGCAGCCATTCAAGTGACTGATTTTAATGTAGATTTTATGTAACTCTAAGGGAAATGTGGGAAAGTGATACCAAAGAAATAAAATCACCTTGTATATACAACACAGTAAGTATGAGACTCAATGTGTGTTAGGAAACAGCATTGTAGTCTTAAAGATGAAGAAAGAGCTCATACACAGTATCAGCACAAATACTAGCATGTGATGTTACAGAGATAAACAAGTAAAGAGTAGCTTGTGCTCTGTTGATGCAACCACCTGTTTTTCATAAACTCAGTTAATTCTGATTGTTGCTGGGGGATTTTGCCTTCACTCTACTTTCATGATTTGGAGAGGATTTATCATTAAAAAGTTGAATTTTTGAACTGAGTTACACAGTCACTGGGGAGAGACCACATAATTTTTTTCTTTAGGAGGAACACCTCAACTTGGGGGAAAAGAATGCTCTTAAACCCATTTGGAACATCATTAATGATGTGGTTTCAAGCCACATCAATTCAATGCTATCTTGCAGATGTTGGTCACCATTGTCAACCAAAGCAGCAGACTGCTTGTCCTGGTTCTGCTTCTAATTTTGTTGAAATAATTTTAATGGAATACTTGGCACTGTAAAAACTATTGTAAAATTTTAGGTAATGCCAGCTGTTTGAAATAGACTTGGGAACCAGTGGACAGCTGTAGCTGAAATTTCAGGATGCTTTCATTCATAGCTATGAAACACTGTATTATTGTCCCATTATAGTCTCAAACTCCACAAGGGGGGGTTTAGGTTGGACATTGGGAGGAATTTCTGTACAGAAAGGGTGATGAGACATTGGAATGGGCTGCCCTCAGAGGTGGTGGAGTCACCGTCCCTGGAGGTGTTTAAGGAAAGACTGGACGTGGCACTCAGTGCCATGGTCTGGTTGACATGGCGGTGTTGGGCCACAGGTTGGACTTGATGATCCCAGACATCTTTTCCAACCTAATTGATTCTGTGATTCTATGATTGCTTGTTCCTATAAAAGTACTGTTGTTTCAAGACAGTAGGGAGGAGTTTAAAATATTTAAATTATTAGAATATTTTAAACAACCATATTTTACATCTTACCTGACTCTTAATCTGATTTATGTGAGAGCAGAACAAGCCAAAAATCACCCCAGCAGGTGAAGAGCAACACCTGAAATCTTATCAGCCGGTTTGGGAAGGTGAGCTGGTAAAAGTCCTTGTTTTTACTGAAGAAACATGAAATAGAGTTGACTCCAGAAGTCTGCAGTATTTGTGAAGGAGGGAGCTTGAGTGAGCACTTGTACATCCAGAATTGAAAATTCTTTTCTGATACTTGCCTAAATGGATGAACTGCTGGAATTTCGTTAAAGTGTTCTCTAGTGTCTTAGAGGATGTTTCTGAGCTGGATCAAACTCCATAGTATAGCGGGTAAGGAATTAAGGGATTAAGATTTATAACAACCAACCTTTTAAATAAAATAGGAGGAGGAGGGATTTTAGATGCTTACATTTCTATGCATCTCAGAACTACTATCCTTTTCAAGGGAACCCCAGGCTCTACATTCAGAGGTAGCTGCATCAGCCAGCGATTGTGTGAGCAATTACTGATGTCAGTGTTGGGCCTCTTTGCAAATCATGGAAAGTACTTTCTGGTTTAGCAAGTCCTGGATCCGCAGGTTATTGAAGAATGTGTGGTCTCTTGTATGGTTGCTGAATCCCAGGCATCTGGGACTCTGAGGATGTGGGACTGGCTGGGCTTGAGCCAGACCTGGTGCAGCTCCTTCTATCAACAATACCACGTTTCTCCACATTATTCTTTTTGGGTTGTTTGGTTTTGGGGTTTTTTTGTAACTTGCCTAGGTAGAGTTAGAGTTTTGTTTGTGCAAGATTTTGGAACTGCTAACGTACTGTTTTGTCCTGTGAGGCTGTGTTTCTAACCCCCTGTGTTTTCCTCCTTGTAGCCCACAGAATCTGAATCAGAGGACAGACATGTTCTATCTGCAGCCAGAGTGCTCCGTGTCCACGGAGAGCCCCATCTGGTACACTGCCACTTCACTGGACCGCAACACTCTGGAAAATATGCTCGTACGGGTTCTTCTAGTAAAAGATATTTATGATAAAGACAATTATGAACTGGATGAAGACATAGATTAAAACAAACTTCCAAAAACTGTCAAGAAAACAAACAGCATTAGATATAGTCATGCTGCTAGACCTTTACTATGGAAAACATTTCAAGTTTACCCTTTGTTTTATGAGTTTTGTAGCAGTGTGTACCCTCACCCGGGTATTACCGTGTAAATAGTTTGTGAGTGAAAGTCTCCATTATTCTGCGTAGTGGTTTTAGGATACATAACAAACACATTTCAGATTCTTTTTTTATTATTTATTTGATTAGGTATGTTTGTAACTTTTTACATTGCAAAACAGGAATGAGAATGTGCCATGTGTAATTTTTTTTCCCCTTGTAGTAAGATACATCCATGTTGCACAACTCTGCTGTTGGAAGCTCCCTTGGAGGAGGCTCTTTTAATGGCTTCTTAAACCGGATGGTTGTGTGTACTAAAGTTTAGAACTTGCTGTGTCTTTCGGAATTTTTAAATGAATTGTAAACTAATAGGTTTTTTACTTTTTAGTTACTGAAGCCTTATAAGGTTATGTAGAGAGATTCCATCTTATGTACCAAAAATAGACAAAAGAGAATGCTGTCAATATTGGTGTACTGTAATGTGAATCTATTCTGGTGAAAACATTTTTTGTTGCCCTTATTAAAACCTTAGTGTCCTTTTGTTATTTGTGACTCTCTCTCAATTGCCCCCACAAATAAAATATATATGTAAAAAGAAATGAATATAAGTTTAGAGCATGTGGTCATCACGACATGTATTTTGTAAAAAAGAAAATTAAAACCAAAAGCCCCTCAGAAAAAAAAAAAGAGGAAAAAAGAAGAGATGTCTGATGACGATGCTGTATAATCCTTTTTTCATCTTTACTTTTCCAATCATAAATGCCAGTACCTCATATTAATGTAAATTTGTCCTTTGTAGCCTTATAGAAAGGGGTTCTATGCCATATTACGTGAAGTAATATGGTATGGTAAATTTTTTATTTTAATTAATTTTAATTTCTGTTTGTCCTTGCATTGCTGTATTTAAATACAGTCAATACTTGACTATGGGTGGGAAAATTCTTTTAACTAATGCCTCCATTCAAAAGCCATATGAGATGTGAAGTTGCAACAAGTTGAAAGCTAATTTTTCTTGGAGAAAAATCCTTTCATTTTCTCTATATCCTTTCCTTGTGCTTACTTTACTTAAGTAGTCTCATTTCCAGATATGTGTTTAAATGCTCAAGTTTTGTTACTTGCTCTTATTTAACTGATGCAAACAATATGGTGGTTCAAGCAATGGTTTTGCTATTGTACTGAAAAAAATGTAGTAGAATATTCTACTATAAAGTACTCATAAGCTTAAGTCTCTCCTAAGTGGCATTAATTATCTGTTGAGAGGAATCATCTACTAAAGGAGAAACTTTGTATATATATTACCACCTGAGGATTTATTTCTTGCAAGGGCTGCATGGCTTTTTCATTTTCCGTAGCTTAAAAGAATGCACATAAGGATGCATCTTTCTATATAGATAAATAAAGCTTCAGTCGCTTTGTTTTGTTAAACAAGTTTATTTAAATTTCTGCTATTCTGGTGTGTCTGTGAGTATGTATTAATTTTAGATATACCACTATTTCAAATGGAGATGGAAATGTACATGTTTAATTTTTCATTTCTTTCTGGTGACATTACCCTTCCTGTGAAATCAAGAAGTACAACACAGCACCAGTGAGTAGATCACCAAACAGCTACAATGCACTTTTCCCTTTGTGAGTGAATACGTAAGAACTCAGTTCATTAACCCTTGTTTTTTTCAAACAGCAGCCATAGAATATGCCCATGATACGTAAAAGGGGTGAAACCAGGAATTGTAGTCATTGTTTTGTTCTGGTCTCTCCAGCTTTTTTAACACCTGACTTGACCATAAGTTAATTTACATATGGGAATCATTACTATTACTTGCGTAAAATGGCATTTGAAATTTTTCATTTAAACATAACTTTAAGTGTTTTGATAAATAGCAGTAAGGATCACTTGCATCCCCTTCTGTGTAGTTCAGACTTTGGGTACTTCAGCAGAGGCATCAATTGCTCCCTGATTACAACAGTGTTTAATCACAAACACACTTTTGTGAAACTGCAAACCTTTAATGTGAAACTGAAAGTATATGTGTTGAGTGTTTTGTCTTAAGCAAGAGTTATAAATTCTTGTTCTCAAAATCAGATTAAAGCTATTTCTTTAATAGTAAGGTCAGTCTTTAGTATGGCATGTTGAACAATTTATAGGTATTTTCAGCATCAGGAGGAAATAATGCTTCCTAAATTTTATCAGAAACCCCATTATTGTCATAAATTCCTTCCATTTTCTACCCAAGATTCATCTGCCATCAGTAAAAATATCCAAGCTGGGTTTTGAAATAGGCATTTTTATATATAGATCCATGTTGGAAATATAAAGATGGTTGTCAAGAAAATAACTTTTATTCCAGAAGATGGAGCTATTCCATCATCAGCAATAATGTTTTTCAAGTGGTTCATGTGTTCAGATTGAACGTTGTAAACTGCAGAGATATTGCAGTCAAGTCTGCATCATGGTTCGATGTATGCATTTTATTCCTAAATTTGAATGGTGATGCGAAATGCAATAAAATACCTTAGTTCTGAAAAAATAAAGACATGCAATTTTATAATAATTAGGAGTTCAGGGCAAATCCTTTTTTTTTTTTCCTTCATCTGAACTGTCAGCAGCTGGATTAGAATAAGGTTGGTGTCAGGGAATTACATGTGCACTGCTGTGCAGGACAAAATATGATGCCCTTTTCTATACAGACACACAGCTTTCGGGTGGTGATGTGTCTAAGAAACCTGCCCCCACTTTCCTCCTTAAGAGGGTATGACGTGGCACCTTGGCTGTTGTGGCCATCCCTGTGAGCTCTGGCAGAGCTCACCTGAGAAATGCAATGTGGGGACTACACCACTCTGTCCACACATAGCCCTGCACTCCAGTCCTGGTGGGGTTTTCCTAACTTCTCCAGTCGTGCCAACATGTGCTCTGCATCTCCTTGCTGTCGGATCAAGTTTTGAACAATTCCCAGCTGAAGTAGTAGCCTTAAGACACTAAGAAAGTTAGAGAGCAGCACTAGGAAAATTACACAGAAAATATAGTTCTGTGTGAGAAAGTGAAAAATGCATGCAATGTTCAGAAAATAAATTTACTTTGTTGGTCATCTTTTTTATCTGTGACTGTGTTCAGTCAATGAGAATAATGCAGCTTTTTGTAATTAGGGAATTAAGCATAAATTACAGCAGTTGATTTTTATTGAACAAAAAGTTGTGGTTGTGAAATAATTTCACTGTGCACAGTATTAATTACCTTTACTCACAATGGGACTCTACAGTGCAGCAAAATTTGTTTTCTTAGTATCTGTGACTGTCCTGTGAGAGACTGTACAAATGGGGAAAACAGAAGATGTGGTCCATAAACTTTGCAGTCCCACAAGGAGGTAGTGTGTGAGATGGAAGAGAAAAAAGCATGAGTGGTGGTAGGAACTCATCCCATACCCATTTTTGCTGACCTTTCTTACTATGTAGGAGGCTTTTTTTCTGTTACACTTTCCCATTTTTGTCTGTTACTGTTAGGAACAGCAGTTAAATATTTTAATTTCCGTTTTTTTAAGCATCCACTCTTCAGTGTGTTGCACTCATGTTGTGCATTATATAATACATGTTATGTGCAGGACTGAGTATGTTGCAGAGTCAGTGGAGTGGGAGCTTAAGTTACTGAGATATTAGAGGGTGTTTGATCATCATAGATGAAACGAGTCTCTGGATTGTAACACCAAAGATTAATGATGTTTTGGAAGCACTGGAAGTTTGAGCTACCCTATGTTTAGGGTTAGAACTAAACCACAGGGTTTGTGTGTCTCATGAGGGTTGTGAGTGTGGCCTGCTGTCCCCAGGGGCTCGCTTATGTGTGTCAATTCCCCATTTCTCAAGTGAGAAATAAATCTTTCCTCTGGCAGCTTTGAATTTGAAGTGTTGAAACCCAAAAGCCTCAGCACGTGAGCCACAGCGCTTGGGCTCAGCGTGTGATGGGGCTCGTGCTTTGGAACCCAGGCTGGTGTTTGTGTCTGTGACAGTAATAAGCGTGTCTGACGCGCGGGCCCAGCCTCTCCCACAGGAGAGGCACAGTGCTGTGGGCATTAGTGCCTGCCCGTCACGCTGCTCCGGTCGGAGCTGGCAGCCCCTGCTGAGCAGCTCGGCCTCGGAAGCGCCCCAGCTCTCTGTGGGCACTGGTGGGCAGCGCTCCCCCTCTCCTGCACCACGCCTGGGGGTCTGTTGTGCTCTTTGCTTTGCTCTCAGGGACCTCCCAGTCACTTCACACTTCCTTGCTGTTGGTTTACGATGGAAAATGTGTGACTGCCCTCAGCACTCCCCAGCCCTGTTTGCCGCTCAGTTCGCCCAGGCAAAATACCAAAAAGGATTTGAGTGGGATACTAGTTGTAGTAAAGCGCATCGGGATGCAGGGGGAGATGTATGTGGTGATCCCTAGACAGGCTAGTGGGCAAGAGGAGTGAGCAAATGCACAGGGAAACAGGACAGAAGAGGTTGACTGTGTCCACTTTGAACAACTACCAGACTTTAAAAGTTGCAGGTTTAATATGTACTTTCGGATGAGGCCTTCTGAGCTTCCGACACCTGTTACAACTTCCCGCATAGCCTGGCTCAAAGCTTTTCACCCAGCAATTGCTGTATGCATGGTGGATGTGGAAAAGAGGTATGTATTTGAAATGGTTTAGTCTGGCTAGTTTTATTTTCAGGAAATTGGTGCATTGGTATTTCCAAATACATGTATCTGGAAAATTGTTTCCTCACCCAAGAACTGGTTATCTTTATGGAATAAAGCTACTATACAACAGTCATGCATGGCACATTTGCAAGTGCAGAATTTGAGTAGGGAAGGATGCAGTTAACTCTCTGTATTGTGTCCCTGTTACTGGTGAGGTATTGCAGCACTTCTACTGATTGTTTCATGAAATGTTTTTCTATCTCCAGTGTGCTTTTTTTCCCCCCTTTATTTGTGGTCAGTTTTGTTTTGCCTTTTTTTGGTATGTGAAATGAAACAAGAAAATCTCTGAAGATAACAGTTCTTGGAAAAATCCTTCAAGGACACCATCAGCCACTTCCTCTGTTGCTGGCAGGAGGATATGAGCAGTGGCTATAGGCAAGGAGCCATAGAGTAGCCCCCTTGTTTGTCATAGGTAGGAAAAGCTATGACATGAGTGCCCAGACTCTGCAGCTCCCCTCATGAAGCATGGCTTTACCCAGGCAAACCAGTGTCGGTGCCAGTCCTGTAAAGACTTCCGAGCAGAGCAATTCCTGCAGATGTTCACAAAAACAAATAGGAAATGAGAAATTCAAGCTCAACTTTGGTTTCTTACTCAACTACTTTTTAAAATTCCAGGAATGTGAGTATGAATGAGACGTGAACATGATCCAAGTTTTGCTTTCTCTGAAATGTGGTGTTTCCCGGAGAGGTGGCGTGTGGCACTTGGTGAGGGCCATTCCTGGCTGCCACCCTGCCTTGGGGCAGGGAACAATGTCAAGGCACCAGCAAAACTGCTGCTTTCCTTCCTGACGTGAGAGCTGAAAGCTTCCTAGAATTGTTCCCCAGGTTTAAATCTTTGCTGTATATTACCTGCCTTGGCCCAAATTAGTGAGAGTTTGGCAGAAGTGCAGATACTGAAAACGCGTGTCCCTCTGTCACTGGGTGCCTAGAGCTGTGCGGGAGGTGAAAGCTCTGGAAGGCAAAGCGCATGGATGCCAAGCAGGAGAGGCAGTAGTTTGGACTTGAGAGGTCTGGAAAGGACAAAACCTAACATTAAACCAGCTCCTCCTTTGATTGATGCCCGTTCCTGGGTTTCATTTTGTATATTAAGGAAAAAAAAAAGTTTTGGTGGCTAGGTCTTCCCAAGCAGGAGCAGGCTGCTTTGGCTTCTCTCAGAAGAACTCAAGGATGGGTCTTCTGCCCAGTACAAGGAGAGTTAGGTTTATTAGCATTTTCTTGCTTTATTTATGTATTTGTTGATTTATTTATTGAAATACTTGCTCCTGGTTCATGGTCACAGAAGAAGGAACTGTTCAAAACATTAGTGGGTTGTGTCATGTACAATGTGCATAGGTACTTGTAAGTACCTACTCTATTTTGTTTTTATAGTAAAATTCTGGTTCATAAAACATAAAACCTCTGTGTCCTTTCAGGCAAAGGAATGGGAACATCCCTGTCATCTGTGTCATTTAAACTGCTGACATTTCATTTGTGCCAAAATACTGAAAGTGCTTTACTGGTTTAAAATACGAAATATTATTTTATTTCTTAGTATGTTAGCTGAGTAAGTCATGAAGATTACTTCCAGTCATGAAGGTTATTTCTGCTTTCAGTATGCATTATATAAGGCAATATGTGTAGTATTTGCATTTCTAGTCTTTTATTAGCTTTTTTTAAAATACCCTACTTGAAAGTGAAGAGAGAGCTTTTCAGCTCAGGATAAAGCTGTGTCACTAGGGCAAAGGAAGGGGCCCACCATCATTGCAAAATCATCAGCCTCAGTACCTCTGGAAAAAATCTAATTCCAAAAATATTCCCTTCTCATTACATCTTAAAATATTTTCTGTTTGTCTTTTCTCCAGCCCCGTATGTGACATCCACATTAGGATGTAACAACTCTATTGTGGTAACCAATAAATACAGGAAGATTTATAATCTGATTTCTATTAACTTAAGAAATAAAGCTTTTTTTCTCTCTTTTTTCCCCTCTGATGAATTCTGGATGTATCAGTGACCAATAGGGATTAAAGGTAAAAGTTTTAAAATGTAATAAATAAGAAAAGACAAGTTTGAAAGAAAACAAAAGGAAGAGCAGTCTTTGGCCCTAATGTCAGCTGAGGGAACTGAAAAGGCCTTTGAATTCTCTACCATTGTGTCCATTCAGTTCAGATTGATTGGAGGATAGGAGCCCAGGCACCTTTAGCAATGGACAGACTTGTTCGTATACATGGTCCTGTACCTTGGTCAGCTCCTGTAGCCAATGTACTTGAAGTGATGTACTTCAAAGAAGTATCTATAGATCTATAGAATATCTGCAAAGGACTGTTCATCCAGAGAGATGGCCACATTGCACTGAAGCAGTCATCTCTGAGGACCTCCAGGCAGAAAGTATTTCTTAAAATAAAATCCCACCTCATCTCCAGTGGTGTATTTTGGCATATTTAAAAGGAGCGTACTCACCCTCAAGGGAGGACTCTCATCTGTATCATTGGTGTCTCGTCCGGATACAGTGTGGTTTCTTCAGCTTCAATTGGAGAATGCCAGGAAGGAGGAGAGGAGCAGGTTCAAAGTTAACTCCTCACGTCAACTAAATCTCCAGAACCACAGGCCAGTGGTGAGTTAAGTTCCAGTACATTGCCAGAACAAGAGAGAATCCTGTGAAATACCAGGGATTAGTTACCAGTTTGTTACCAGTTAGAAATACCAGTTTGTTAGAGAATGGTGCTAATAATGCTGAGGTCATGCGTTTGATATCTATAGGGGCCATTCACTTAACAGCTGGACTCGATGATCCTTGTGGGTCCCTTCCAACTCAGAATATTCTGTGGTTCTGAAATTCCTTGGTGGCTCTGCAGTCAGTTTAACGAGGGGCCAGATTTAGTGCTGCAGTTACTGAACTTACTAAGGACCAGAGCACAGCAAAGGTGTGAAAAGGATTTTCTGGGAGCAAGGCTGAATTATTTGGCCTGTTTGAGCTCAAGAGGGAGAAAGTGAATAGCAAGGGATGTTAGAACAAACCATCAAACAAAATAAATAAAAATCAACAAGAAGAGCAATGCCCCCTTCACAGTGTTTTGTTACTCTGCAGAAATCCATTGGGATGGGATCTCGGAGAGGAGCAACACTGCTAAGTCTTCTGTGTAAGGGTGGATGTATTTTTGCATCAGGAGAGCTGTCACAGAAATAATGTATAGAGTATTTTTTTAAATGGAAGAAAGTGACACTGTTTGTTTGTTTGTTTGTTTGTTTGTTTGTTTGTTTGTTTGTTTGTTTGTTTGTTTGTAGCAAGTATTCTGCCTTCTTCTACTCTTTCAGCAGCATCCTGGGACAGATTTCTTCAGGGTAGAGAGAAGCAGGTGAGTAAAAAGAGCCTCAGCGAAACAAGATCATCTATGAGTTGTTTTGTGCTCTGCCTTCCCAAAGGCACAATTGTTACCAGCATAGGAGAGGAGGTTCCTGAGTTAAGGGGGAGTTGTGTCTTGCTGCTGTCATCTTCTGAGATGA
Organism: Pachycephala philippinensis; assembly: GCA_013397055.1. Lineage (NCBI taxonomy): Eukaryota > Metazoa > Chordata > Aves > Passeriformes > Pachycephala > Pachycephala philippinensis. The sequence goes on from VWZT01010100.1 coordinate 906,696, forward strand.
AAATCATCAGGAGGAAAAATTTGCTAGTGCTGTTGTCATCCTCAATGCCACCGTGTACTAGAGATGCACCAGTGGGGGCTGCATTTGGTCTGGTGCAGGAGGCTGGGGCCTGAGGTGCTGTGCTGCCGCTGATGCCAGATGTGCCTTTCCTGGCAAACACCTTGCCAGCCCACTTTAGTGTTTGCTCTGGTGTTTGGCTGCTCCTGTTCCTTCTCACTAACAGAGTAATTCCCATGTCCTGCTGGAAATGTGCCGGTGGCAAGGGGTGAAGCAGTGGCAGCTGCACCAGCCATGCCCGAGAACTCCTGATCTTCACACCTCTGGCAGAGCCCTGCCAGCTCCCCTAACTGGTGTTCCTGCCAGACCCTAGGAGTGCATGGGAGGGACAGGGAATTCGACATAAGCTGGCTCATTCGAATGCAGCTCTGGAAGCTCTGCTGCAACCTGGTTTTGTATGATTCTCAACTTCTCAGGGGGAATCAGCATTCATCTTCCCAAACTGTATCTTACATAAAACACAGGTACCAGGGAGAGTGCTAGGAAGCCTTTAAGGGCTGGGGTTGCTTTTTCTTTGAGAAGATTTTGAAGATGAGCATTTGTAGCCTGTCATTTCTAGTTCATGACAATCACTGAGCTGAACTGTTGCTAGAGGAATTGATAGATCCAGACTTCCTGTTTCAGGAAAGTAATCAACACAGGAGTGAAGGCCTTTGAAACAGCTTTACTGGCTCTGCAAATTGAGACCATGATTATAGCAAGTCATGGTTTGGACTCTATAAAATGTCCTGTGGTTTCTCTGTGGTTAAGAAAGATGAAGAATTGCCAGGGTCAAAGGGAAGACTTAACCCAGGATGCCCAGTAAGGTACCGAGTAATTGTGTCCAATTCAAGAAAACCCGATGTTTTCATCAGGAAAATATTTCAACTTCTGAGGAAAACCTTATTTAGGTATAGCAGGGAGATCAGGCACAGAAAACTAATCTTTTCATGAATCATTTTCAGCCCTCGAGCAGCTGGGTTTGCATCCAGCCCTGGGGTCCTCAGCACAGGAAAGGCATGGACCTGTTGAAGCAAGTCCAGAGGAGAACTATAAGGATGCTCAGGGCTGGACCACTTTTCCTATGAGGAAAGACTGAGAGAGCTGAGGTCATTCAGGCTCTTAAGGAGAGCTTTAGGGGGCTTATTAAAAAGATGGGAACAAATTTTTTTAGCAGGGCCTATAGTGATAGGACAAGGGTAACATTTTTAATTTAAGAGAGAGTAGATTCAGACTGGATATAAGGAAGACTTTTTTTACAATAAGGGTGGTAAAACACGAACGGGTTACCCAGAGAGGTGGTGGATAGCTCATTGCTGAAAAGATTCACAGGTTAGGTGGGGCTCTGAGCAACCAAACTATTCCATGATTCTATGATTCTAAGCAGTTTCTCCCACTGGGATCACAATTGTTAGTGAATTCTGAGCACATATAACACACCTGAGACAAATTAACTTCTTTCAACAAAAAATAGTATTTTCAAACTAAGCATTTTGTGTAATAACTACATTTTTCCCCAATGCCAAACAGTATTTTTTAAATACAAAAATGCTACATGTCTTTTAGCCTTTTTAAGCTGCATCATCTGCTGCTGGGAGGTCCTGACCCAGCGGTGGCTGCAGGAAAGGAGAGCAGTGACAATGGCTTCCATGAGCTTTGTACATAGATCTGCAGGAATATTATGGTGATTCTGTTTCTCAGTTACGGTAAGAATTAAATCAGTTTTTTCCCCTGTAAAAGGGAATATTCACCCTGTTTGCTGTATACTGCTGTAGATAGAGAGAACTCTGCCAGGTTTGACTTCCATACATCTTGGGTTAGAAGTTCATCTGTCATCTTCATAGAAGAAACAATATATGTCAGCAGGCAGGTAGCTTATATAATGCTACACCATAATTCGTAGTAATTTTCATCATAATTTTCAATTGTTCAATGTTCCAAGTGCTGTAAAAGAATCCCACTGGCAGTGCCAGCCGAATTAGCTGGTGATGCATGAGGGAAGGCAGACCACAGTGCAGCCATTGCATGTTTCTCATTGAGGCAAAAAAGCATTAAAAGAGAAATGATATATCAGAGCTTTTAGTAAAAATATGCTCTTCCAACAGAAGACAATTGTTTGAAGTCTTTTTCTTTCTTTTTTTGACAAATTTGGTGTTGCTGACAAGACGAGAGCCTTTTTATGCCATTGTGTGAGGTGTCTGAGACGGTCACGTGGGCGCGTGCACAGCCAGTGCCTAACAAAGCCCACAGCGCATCACTGACGCCGCATACAATGAAAGCTTGGTGTAACCACATTTTTGTTAACTCTGTGAAAACTCAGGAACATGGACAATGCAGGTCCCAGAGAGTTTCATATTAAAGTGAAATGAGACACAATAATTACATAGTACAGTTAACAAGCAAAGGATTTCAAGAAAAAAATCAATTTCATTTAAGAATGAGGGGGAAATAATTATCTAATTTCAACTCTCTTACTTTCCTGAACTTTATTGTCAGTGCTGCTGGTTTCCAGGCTCATGGATGTGCTATAGTAAAGCAGAACAAGACAAAGGCAATGTTAACCAGATATATTCAAACAAAAATATATGATTAAAAAGTAGTTGGAGAGTGATGGGGATTTTACACTGCATGTTTTTCTTTCTAATTTGACAGACAAGAGAGAAGTGGAGTGAGGCATCAGAGCACTGCAGGAGGCCTGCAGCCACCCCCAGCCACACGGTGTGTGGGTACCTGGCGTGGAGGAGGACTGAACCAAGCAGCAGTGATTTCATCACTGACTCCCTCAGCATGGAAGGAGAGGTGTTGGGAGACCAAGTCCACTTGGAGACCACTGGGTGCACGGAGATCACTCCACCTAACGTGCACACCCAGCAGCCTAACAGACCAGGTTGTATTCATGAAACCAATACGTGTTCTCTACATTTCTATCACATATTCATTACATTTCCTGAATACATCCAGACATGATAATTATATCTGTGGTCTTGTCTGGATATGAGTAGGTGTCTTTTTGAAGGTCTTTGGTGGTTGTTTGGGAACATGCCATTCCCTAAATTTCCCTTTTATAGCTCCAGATCTTCTAACGAACCTTTTCTCCTTGAGAGTACCTCAAATATGTGGTCAGGTCATGATGCACTTTTCTTTGATTTGGCACACTATCTTTGTTTTCAAAACTAAGTAATCTGCTAGTACATATTAATCACTGATATAGGTAAATAAGGAAGCTCTAGTTGGCACAAGACTTATTAGTCACAGATGTAGGGAGTTAACACAAAGCCACATTAATCTCTGGCATTTGTACTAAGCACTATATGGTACAAAAATAAGAATTAACCACGGATATAGGGATCAAACGCTATTGTGCTAAAGTTAAAAGAGTTTTCTAACATCTTCCCCCACTGCTGCATAGACTCCTTTTTAAAGAAATATAACTTGGTCTGTACCACTATCATGGAGGCCTGTTAGAAGATTATTTCTGTGTTGATAGCCATATCACATCTTGTTGTTGTCATAGCCCATATCAGCTTGAGTTTCCTGAGCTGGCCACACTGTGGCTTTTCTGTATGGCTGTGGGCAAACAAAACTGGAAAACCAAAGTAACAAAATTCCCCTTAGTCGCCTGGCTGCTGCAGAGTATGAGGAGGTTGGATAGTACAATAACTACCTCCATGTAAATGCTGGAAATGATAATTTAACTATTTAATTATTACTTTCGCTGAATAAATGCTGATTCGGTGATAAAATAGCACCAGTGGGGGATGGATTCCAGAAGAAACAGCAGATTTCTGTGGTAGCCAGCAAAAGGATCTGGGTTTGGTGGGCAGGTTCCTTTCCCATGGGAAGGGAACCTCTGACAGCTGCAGGAATGGTCACACTGATTCCCACACCAGACCCTATTCACGTGTTACCCTATGCATGCTTCATGGCCCAGGTGTGAGCAAAATGGGGCAGCAATTGACTGGCCGAAGGGGCTGGATCCAGGTAGAAGGAGAGCTGAGATGCAACAGGACTGTGAAAACTATGCAAAGGCAGCATATCATCAGCCACACTAGAAGAATAAAAGAGATCCACTGTAAGGCAGTCCTGAAAAATGAACTTTAGAAGATATAATGAAAAGTATGTTCAACAATGTGAAAAAAAGTCCCTGGCAGGATAACCAGTCTCTGCAAAATGAGCAGAGAAGATCTTGTTTAAATTTGAAAACCTGAGCAATGTCCCTCATGGGAGATGTAAAATACTTTGGACTGTGGGATGTCTCATGTGGTTTTTCTGCACAAGGGAGTTTGTACACAACATTTTTTGAGAGATTTGGGGAAAGCCTGAGCCTACCTTGTTTTTGCCAAGTGAAAAAGAGGCCACTAGGACAGACTGTCTCTGCGTCACAGAAGAAAACAAAAGCAATTGAGAGAGGAGCAACACGCCGTGGAGTAGGGCTTCAAAAAGAAGAAACTGAGGTGCTGTGATTCAGGCTGATTGGGGTTTTTTTCCCCTCAGGCATGGGAACCACCATTGGGTAGACACTGGTCATCACTGAGCACCTGGATTTCAGCAAAGCTGGATAAGATTTGGTTCAGAAGATGAGTTAAATTGGCTGAGCCAGAGGTGTAGCTTGGAAAGGTGCAGATGGATGCATCGGGGCCCAGAAGCAGGGTGCGAGGGCAGGGGGATGTCTGCTGCCTCACCACTGCGCCACACCATGTACTTGGCCATCAGCTTTCATTTGGACCTGCTACTGTGAGGCTATTCTAAATATGCTAAATAAAAAAAATCACGACAAAATCCCCAGCCCTGAGGCACCAGGAAAACAGTGTCCACAGTGCCCCAAGCCAGGCCCATCTCATGGAGAGGTGGGTGGCAGAGCCCATGGACATGACAAATAATGATAACTAAGTGTAAGTAGCACAGGAGCAGAAATGTCCAGGCTAAACCTCAGGCTGGGATCTCTTTTGAGCTTGGCCTTCCTCACCATATTTCCATCTGGCAGCTCTTGGTGCAGCACAAGGCAAACAGGCTGTGCTACCAGTCCTGTGGGCTGGAGGTGAAACCCTCCTTCCCTGTCCCACAGCAGGGAGAGCTGCCTGCCCTCCAGCACCAGCAGCAGCCTCCCTGCCCCTCCGCTGGCCTCAGGAGCCCTCGGCACAAACCTGCCCGTGGTTCAGCTCTAGCTAAACTGTTTTGCTCAGCTTCAGACAGCACCTCGCTACCTTTTATTTTCACATTGGTTTGATACGCAGATTACTTGAAAGAGCTAAACCAAGAAGGATCTGGTTCAGTTGTTCATGTCAGTCAATAAAGACATGAAAACTATTTTCATGTTGTTATCAGCATACCATCTGTAACAAAACTGACCCACTAAGATGCATTTTTGCTTTATTATATCTTGATTTCTTTCCTAAGCAATTTCCTTCCTAAGCAACATCAATGCTGCATTACCTATTACAAACCCAGACAGAAAGATCTAGTCAGTAGAATTCAACCTTTTGATATTGATCCTCATCATACTTTACCAGTGTGCCAAGAAAGAAAATAAACACTACTAAACAGTGATAGTGCAAAAAGTATGGAGCTGATACTGTATTAAATCAGGTTGTCTTCAGTGGTGTCCTACAGTTCTGTGAAAGAAAGTTCTTGCTCACTGGTTTAGCTGGTCACTTTATTTTAAACACATCAGGACATTTTTTTTGGAAGATGGAGATTTCTATCGAGCGGCGTTGGCCAGACTCCAGATTTCTTCTATTCATTGAGAGCTATAACAGTACTGAACACATAGCTGTGAGTGTGAAAGCAATGTTCACCCCTGCATTTTTGTTTCTGTTCAGTCCTCTTGTCCTTTTAGACAGCATAATAGAAGTGCTGCAGTAAGCAGGGTCAAGTAGGATATGCCAGTGAGAAATGTTAAAATGAGACTATAGGCTGCGATTATGGGCTCTAATGTGTGATGAATCCTTTTTAATCACATGATATGAACTAATGTCACCATTTATTATAAAACAACAAAGTGTTCGGCTACAGGAGGAATAGAATGGATGACAACTGCATTTTTCAATGTTTTGTTTAAGCAAGTACAGTGTGATCTTTTTAGATAACTAGGAAAAACTGAAGTTAAAATAAGTGCAAGTATTTCCAGATGGTTTTGGTTAGAACAAGTGTCTTTTCAGGACATGAGGATTTATGCCCTGACAAGGGGATATGCAGTCAGTATCCACCTGCATCTCTGATCTCAAGTGAAAACTAAACTTGGTTATTATACTAGAAAAAATTTTAAAAGTTAATTCAAGATGTGTTTTTAAAAATGTAAATACAAAAAATTTAACTGCAATTCTGTTCTAAAATGATGTCTAATGGTTATTTAAATACAATTTTCTTAAGTGATAGACTTTGTTTCATGCCAAACTATCAGAGGAAAAGTCTGAAAATACTGTCAGTTTTGACAAATCTTCAACTGTCCGTCCAATCTTCTAGGTACATATATCACAAAATATTTCTAGCGTTCAAGACGGTCAAAAAGAATTGTACCTGAAGAGAACGTGGTGAGGCTTTCCAGGGCCTTATCATCATTCAGAAATCATGGTTACAACACTGTTAGCAAAGTGGAGGCCAGTTTGCCCAGCCACCCAGATCTTTTGCTCCAGATCATAGAGCTGATTTTCTGAATATATCCTGCTTTATATAACTAATTCAGTTCATTTCTTATCTAGTTTAACTCACAGGACTGGGAAAAGTCAGTAGCTCCTGGCAGGGGGTAGTGGGAGTATCAGTGGGAAGCACTCATTTAACTTAAATACCCAGCAGCCAGGTAAACTTATTTGATAATAAAACTGAGGGCAGAGTCTCTCTGGATGGCCTTTTAAACTGTTTGGAAGTCCTGGTTGGAAGTAAAAAAGCATTGCTATAATTTCCTCTGCCTTCTGCCACCCCAAACCAGACTGTCATGCCTCCCCTCTGCACTGCACAGCCCTGATTCCTCAGCTTTCTGGAGCAGGAATCTGCACTGCTCATCTCCTCACCCTGCTCCCTAATAATCAGATTTTAACTGAATGTTGCTATAAAGCTACTGGTGTCCCCGAGACTGGCCTCCCATAACCCTGTGTATCAGTGGAACCTCAGCACAAGGACATTATTGGTTTCACAGGTTTAAAGTGCATTGATTAAGACAAAAAGTGGCAAAAAAATCTTTGTGGCTTGAGCTGTAAAATAGCTTTGTAGGAAATGGTTTAGAAGTATATGAACCAGAAGATTTAAATTTGGAAGAGGTGTACCATGATGGAGTGTCTTATGGGGAGCAACACTGCAGTGACAAAGAGTTTCTTCCATTTCCAGAGCTTCAGTTTCATGAATAAGAGCATGTCACCATTCCTGCACTAACCCTTTCTTAGTGTGTGACCACATTTTCAGTTTTTGAAAGAAAGTTCTGCCTACCATTGTCTGGCTTTGTTGTTACAGGATCTTTGCTGGTAGATGATATAAGCATTGTCAGAGATTGTTCTGTTTCACAACCTTTCACAGAGTCACAGAAAGGTTTGAAGTGACCTCCAGAGACCACCTGGTTCAACCTCCTCCTCCTCAGCAGGGCCACCTAGAGCCGATTGCCCAAAACCATGCCCAGATGACTGCTGAACATCTCCACATGATAGAAACTTCACAACCCCTCTCAGCAACCTGTGTCAGTGCTCGATCACCCTCACAGTAAAAAAACACGTTTCCCAGTGTTCAGAGAAAACTTCCTGTGTTTTAATTTGTGCCTGTTGCCTCTTCTGTCCCTGCAAAGACTCTGGCTCCATCTGCTTTGTACCTTCCCTTAGGGTATTTATATATATTGATAAAATCCCTCAGAGCCTTTCTCCAGGCTGAGCAGTCCCAGCTCTCTCAGCTTTTCCTCCTAGAGGAGATGCTTCCATCCCTTCATCATCTTTGTGGCCCCTTGTTGGACTCTCTCCAGTAACTCTATGCCTCTCTTGTACTGGGGTGCCCAGCGCTGGAGTCAGCACTCCAGGTGTGGCCTCATCAGGACTGAGCGGAGGGAAAGGATCCCCTCCTGTGACCTGCTGACAGTGCTCTGCCTAATGCAGCCCAGGATAACATCAGGTTTCCTTGCTGAGAGGGCCCACTGCTGGCTCATGTTCAACCTGGTGTCTACCAGCATCCCCAGGTCTTTCTCTCCCACACTGCTTTCCAGCTGTCTGGTCCCCAACATACGTTGGTACCTGGGGTTTTCCCTCCCCAGGTCCAGGACTTGGCTTCTCCTTGTTGAACTTCATGAGGTTCTTGCTGTCCTGTTTCTCCAGCCTGTCAAGGTCCCTCTGGATGGCAGAAAACCCAATGGTTTATCAGCCACTTCTCCCAGTTTGGTGTAATCTGCAAAGCTGAGAGTACACTCTGCTCCACCATCCAGATCATAAATGGGTATGTTAAGAAGATATGCTGTGTAAACCAGAGAACAACAGCGTTGTTACACCACTAGTCACACCACTAGTTACACCACTAGTTACACCACTAGTAATTGGCCTCCAGCTAGATTTTGTCGCTCTGGTCACCACCCTCTGGGTCCAGCCCTTCAGGCAGTTTTCAATCCACCTCACTGTTTGCAGATCCAGACAGTGTCGGAAACCCTACTGAAGTCTAGGTAGGCAATATCCACCGCTCCATGCCCCTCCTAACAAGCCACTAATGTCATCATAAAAGTTTGTCAAGTGGTCAAACATGACTTCTTCTTGAAGCTATGATCTTTTTGTTGCAGCAGACAAGGTGGGCTGACGTCCTCAGAAAAATGTTTATTTTTTCTTGCTTACATGCTTCTGCTGACTCCTGCTCTTCCAAGCCTGTTGAAGAGCTATAAATAAACCAGATCAAACCAGTGTATAACTGGGTTTTCTGCAGCAGTATCTTTCTTGTCAAGTGAAGCATAAGACTGACAAAGTAATTATGAACAACACAGCTGCACCTCAGTGTCCTCTCACATGCAAGCTTTACAAATGCACATTAAGAGAATTACGAAGTTGAGGCTTTTCTAATCTGAGAAATCAGGACAAAACAGGAGAATGAGAAGGAAAGAGAAAAGCAGTAATTCTGCAGTGAAAGACAGTGAATAACTCAGCTCAGGTTGGACAGGGAGCCAGCAGCAAAGCTGGAGCCTAAACTTGTGTCTGAGCCTTTCTCTAGTTCCACAACCATAAAATCATTCTTATGTTGATTGTATATGGAAAATTTCCCCTAAATTCTTGATGTCTTTTATGCTGACTACAATGAAATATTTTTAGGAGTATATTTACAAAGTTTGCAACTAATTAACATTCACGTACACCAGAATTCACAGAGGAAATCATTACATCAAGTTAGCATACAAAATCTCCGAAATCCAAGAGAACTATTGTGTTCCCTGGAGACAGGGAAGTGCAAGCAGGATGTCTATGGTGAAAGAGGAGTTATTAGAGAAGACTGACACAGACCTGGCTGCACATCAGAAAATCTGTAGCTCTGCAGCCAGGAAATACTATTCACATGTCAGCTATGTGTCACTTGCCTTTTTCATACAGGCTTTTTCTTGATGGGGACCCCTTTCTACCATTATTTCATAAATACCTGGCAAGAGCATGGTGCAACATTCTGCACTTGAGGGACAAGCCTGCAAAAAGCATGGGTGGAATGAAGAATGTGGCTGCTGATTGCTGTGCCCACAGTACTTTCTCTGCTTCATTGATTTCTGCCTCCTTTATAGTGATGACAGCAACGCAAGTTCAAAATGTGGCTTCAGATCAGAAACATTTTCACACAACTCTGCTAGAAGGAAAGGGAAATTAAGGTCATCAAGAAAGGAATACTACTGTGTGTTACCAGAAATCACGTCCACAGTTTCCCATATCCTGGAGTTGCATGATTTACTGCTGAACTAAAGACAATACTGCTAGAACATTGCAATACAGTGCCCCATCTAAATGGTCAACATGAACATTTGTTTGTGCTTGAAAACACAAAACTGGAAAGACCTAAAGGAGCTAAAGGGAAGATCAGTTGAGGACAAAAAAAATTCCCTGAGCAAGTCCAAGTTCATTTAGAGTGGAACAACAGTTTGTTCTTCATTGCATAACCACCATGCAACATTTTCTTCCTGCGAAACTCCCAGGAGAATTAATGTCCAAGGCAAGGTGTTGCCCTCTGAAGCTGGAAGAAGGGAAATGCCAGAGGGCACCTGGTGATTTATCCTTGTTACCTCCTCAAGAGCAAGAATTATCAGCAAGAATTCCATTTTCCATGTGAGCAGAAGCTTACAAACCCAGCTATTCCACGGGAAACTAGAAAGGCCTGTCTTGACCATTCAGCAGTTGGCACCTTTTTGCCTCAGCACAGGCTTCTCAGAGAAAAGCATTTTACTGCTCTATAGGTAGCTTCACATAATGTCCTTACAGTGACCATGGCCTTCACATCCAGCTGATTTGCTCTTCACAGCTCTATTCTGCTGATGTTGGGTGGGGACATTACGTGATATCAGTGTCTTTTAAACTTCTGACCTTTGCAAAGCAGTGATTAACAAAAGCAGTATGAACAGTTTAAATGGCAGGAAGGATGCCTGTAGAGCCTCATAACTAAGGCAAAGTGATAAAACTGTGATTGCTGTATGACAACAAGCAAACAAACAAGCCAGAAAAGTGAATTATTTATTTGACACATATGACCTTAGAAAAGGATTGCTCCAATTTCTCCTAAAGGATACTGAGGTCCTATACCCTTGTGTGGGAGTTGAGTGGGTTTCCTGTCCGTGGCTCACCAGCCCTGGGGAACCCCTGATACCTCTGCCCTAGGTTAGGAAGGCACTTGCCAGAGGGAAAGAAGGGAGAAATAAAGAGCTTTTCATGCACTGGGGAATCAGAGGACTGAGGAGTAAATCACTATCTGGAAATACAACCGTCTCCCCATTAGCTACTGGATGAGCCTGCTGGAATGGGATGGACCAGCTGTGCGCCACTTCAGCAGCCAGCACTGAATGGGATGTGTTCCTCCCTTCACAGGGGAATATGGGGTGTGGGAGTATGTGACCTGAGGACTAGACTTTCTTGTGTTTGTGCCCTGAAACAGGTTTGTCTATTGTAGCTGGGCCTTTAGAAAGCTACTTACTTTCTAAAGTCCAGTCATCCTCTGCATTTGATGAGCTGCTCTGGGCTTTACTGACAACTGTTCTTGGACTTCTGAGTGAGCCCTTCAGAAGTCATAGGAGATGTGATCAGTTCTCTGAGGAGGCGGGAGTAAAGCACACAAAAATTCCAGGAAAGGGGCTATTGTTGTTCCTTGACATTTTCTGAGAAAAGTAGGAGCCTAGCAGGCCATACAAAATAATATACAAAACCTTAAATATCAGGTACACTCGTGACTGTATTTCTGAGGTGCGAAAAGATGAACGACACAGGCTTCTGGTTCGTGTCCATGGGAAAGCCAGGTAGGACCAGAACTAGACAGAATAATTACTTTTCCCAGCAGAGAAAAGTTTGTTCAGGTCTCCAGCAGGTAAGTTCTTCTGAAATTCAGAATAATTCTTTATTTTCTTGGCAATGTGAATACATATGAAGCATAAGAAATAATAGGAGAAATCAAGTGTGAAAACACATTTTTTGGCTGTATTTTAAAGTTTTATTCCTTTGGTATATACTTTTCAGTTTGATCCAGTCTTGTGGAAATGTGAGGAAGCCTTTAAGACTTCTGGAACAAACCCATAAACTGGAAAGCTATTTTCCATCTTAAAGATAATTCACCAGTGTCTGCTAACCCACCTGTTCAACACATGCTTCTGGGACAGTGTTCACCATATATGCCTTCTTCATGGTTATATCCCATTTTGAAACTTCCTATAAGGGAGCATCCAGGGGAGGGGGAGAAGAGAAGGGGTATAATTTTAGAAAGACCTTGATGATACTGGGTTTTCAAACACACGGTTCCTATGCAGACAGCTTGTGAAGGGAGGAGAATCAGACTTTGCATCATGCACATTTTTGCCATGTTGAGTAATTTCACACTAAATGAATTCTTCCTGAAATTATCTGGCTCTGTTTGTTCTAAAGTATTGTGGGGCTTATACAAATAAAAATTCTAACGAATTTAATTCAAGTTCAAATACTAGCAAATGAACTTTTTCTCTTGTTTTTTTTCTTCTTGGAAAAGCAAAGCCAGTGGTATTGATAATAAAATCTCTGAGAGAATGGGTCCTCTGCAAAAGCTACAGAGATTATTAAATTGAAAAATATGTTGATCATGGCAGGGCAGGAGACTTAGTTGCCTGCTTACAATATTCTGACTCTTTTCTGACCATAGGGTCATCTTTTTCTGAATGGGGGTTGTTGAAGTGACTCTTAACATGCCTCCACTCAGGCTGGGGCAGGATGGAGGCACAGAAACCCTACAACAGCTGTGTGTGGCCCCCTGCGCCTCTTCAAAAATGAATTTAGGGGGTTGTTTGGGGGTTGTCATGATAGAGTGTATTAAAAAAAACCCAGCAAAAACCCAATTGAGAAACTGAAATATACCAACAGTTTAGAAAAAGGGGACCAGGTTTATTTTCTCAGAAAAAAAATTGTGGATTGTGGTTTTCTTTTGTTCGTCACTTATTTTGTCTAAGACAGCAATAACTGGTTCCATCTTAAAGTAGCTTCCTGGCAGCAGATATCCTGTGTACAGACTATGAACAAAAAGATGGTAGTGTTGATGTTCAAGCAAATTAGTGCCAAGTGCCAGGACAGCCTGTGCTAATTGCCCTAATGATGTTGTTTGCTTTGTCTCTAGCAGTTTTAGACATTTATTTTGCAACCTGCATGAGGCCAGTGTAGTAAACACAACAGTGTTAAATGAGAGTTAGGTATGAAAATGATAAAATGCTACAACATCCTACTTTTTATTTCATTTGAATAACTGTTTGTTTTCTCTAAAAGTAAAGGTGAAAGAAACAGCTTCTTTTCTGGGCCGTAGCCACAACATAACTTCCAAACCTCGTGTGCTGGCATCCAACTTGTCATCTGTTCTATCTTTACATCCCTCATCACTGCATCTTTTCGACGTCTTTGCATCTCTTGGTCTTTGCATTATTCATCCTTGCATCCCTCCGCCTCTCTTGGTGTTCTAGTTTAACATCAGCCTGGTAGCTGCAGCACACCAGTCAGATCTGTGCAGCATCTACTGCTAGTTTGTTCTGGGAGAAATCATCTCCAATCCCCCTCTGTGTGGCACAGCATCAAAGGAAACATTATGTTTTACCATCAGAATCCAATGCCAAAATAACTTCCCAACAAGATACATTTCAGCTTTCTCTTTATGTTAACCATTTTCCCTCAAGTGTTCTGTCAAAGCTGAAAGCTGCTGTCTACTGGGAACAGCAATTTGGTGATGTTGAAATCTTCTTTAACAGACAGAAGCATCCTCCTCCACCTACATCAGTTCAGAGTACTTCCAGCTGGGATCTCAAGTGCCAGCATAACAGAGGAGAAAGAGTGAAGGGCTGAGTGTTGTTGCGCTTTCAGTGCTTGACCTCATCACTAGCAGTGTCAACAAGTTGTCAACATCTGCATAGGGCTGGGGAGATGAACAGCTGGGCACCATTTCTGTGCAGGCTGGACAGAGTCACCTCCACAGCCCAGAGGCTGCAGTCCCCCAGTGCCATCCTGTCCAAGGTCTAGCTCATGTCCAAGCCTACTCCAAAGCACTTGTTCTCTACTTTCTGAGATCCTACAAAAACAGATGACCATCTGCAATTGCTTCCTAAAACCAGCTGTAGGTAGATATTTCCCACTGAAAGATTCTGGGGCAGTGTTAATAGGATCTAAAAGACAGGCTGAGAATGCAGAATCAATTAAACATTATAAAAATAGTTGTCCTGATCTTGAAACAGCAAAAAAATTTTCAGCAGTAACCTCCTGAGACATGACCATAAGCTCCTTTTGCCTGTGTTAGTTGTCCCAGTTTCATGAAGCCATTGTGTTCGGATTTTATGCCAGACATAGGGATTCCTCAAAAATAAGACCTCCCTTCTTGACAGATCCCACAAAATGCAGTCTTTCAAATTGTGGGAAGTTTCTTGCTTTCTTCTGGTGCATGAAAAAACAGTTAACACAGCTAACCAGTAACACACTGAGTTTCCTCCTCAGGATGCACAAAAGGAGCCTGGAGAAGCACAAGTTTGCCTCTCAGCTCATTTTGCCATGTGGCACCATCCACCTCAGTCACATTTTGCTGCTCTTTGTTACACTGAACATCCATTGCTCATGGAAGGTCTTCAAATTCTTCCTCAGTTTGGAGCTTCTCTCTAAAATTACCCTGGCTTGTATCTTAGGGAGTTGTTGACACATAGTTCATATGAAAGATGACTATGTTAATTGTCATGGAACAATATGGCACACTTCAAGATGTCTGTAGCTAGTTAGTGAAGCTATAGACACATGGCAGGGATTTTTAGAGCTGTAGTAAGGGATGATGTGATATACAGAATTAGCAGTGTTCTGATTAGAAATAAGTATTTTTTTCATAGGCTGTTTTCTGCCAGACTTGTATTTTGCCCATCGTAATCAATTTGCTAAATCACATTTGCTTAATTTGGAATATTATTGTATGTTTGCATATAAGAGAAAGCTTATACTAATTACCATAGTCCATTCTTGAAAATTCAGCATCCTTTCCCATGACTGAAAGTATCTCTGTACAACATAAAGCTTCTCATCTGCAGATGTGCAGGCACTTCTTAAGGCAGATGAATGTGATGGGTCCCTTTTGCAGATGGGGTAAGGGAGGTACCGGGCAGTGACAGGATTTCCTCAAGCTTAACATGAAGGCATTGCTAAGAGAAGTGAGGCTTCAGAGCTGTTGGATTAACACTGAGCACAAAGCAGTAAAATGCCAGGGAATCATTTTGGAGAAAAGTCAGTATAAAAGTAAGGTACTATTCTTACTTCATAAGAGGGGCAGTAAGTGCCAAAGCTTGCCTGCAGTGTGAATCTAGTCTTGGCAGGAGGTCATTTTTAGAAAAGGTTACTCCAGCCAGAGTAGTGACCTTCAGAAACATTGGGCTGACACGTGCCAACAGTTTGCAATTCCTTGCCATAGGATATGAACTCAGACATGCAAGAAAATGTTCAGTCAAGTCAACAATCAGTTGGATCTGTGATACTCAGAATGTACTTTTCTGGCTTGGTGTCCTGTACTTTGCAGTCTTTCTTTAAACAGAGCCGCTGAGCTTGCAGGAGAAAGGGACATGAAGCTGATTATGCTTCCTGGGCCCACTTCACTGTGTCATTCATGCCTATCTCTGAGCAGCACAGTGATAGCACAGTGCTCCATACAGAAGGGGAAATAGCTGCTTGGTGACTACTCTACATTTTATATTTAACCCTTTAGCTCTCCTCTTTGGTGTTATCCATGTTTGATGTATACATAAGGAAAGTCAATAAATGGCACTTTGACACTAATAGACAGAATTTTGTCTTCATTTCTTACATGTTAAAAAAAAATTAGGCATCTTAGCCTAGAAAGCAGAGCTTGAAAAATTCAATTGACCACTGGTGGCCAAAAGATGATCCCACTAGTCAAGTGCTGGATAGAGGGCTCTGTCTGCAACATCAAAGAGGAATAAAATCCTGGTGAGGAGAGTGGTTGGAACTCCCTGCAGGCAAAAGTTTTCATTCCTTGCCAGTAGCTGAAAACAGTTAAATGTAAACAAGTTCCCTGTGCATAAACACAGATAGTAATTTGGTTTTTTTCTAGTACAAAATGTTTGTAAGTCAAGCATGGAGGTATTTTGCAAACCTGCCCCTTTTGGTCCCGGGAGGCAGTAAGATACCCACTGATCTGTTCCATGATCAGTGAGGGGGAAAATGCAGAAAGACCCAGCACACAGTTAGAAGAAAATCTGGCCAGAGGCACTGTGGAACAGGGGCTCAGTGCAACGGGGCTCCTGCTGCAGGCAGATAAGCATCCTGAAGTGAGCAGATTCCAGGGTATGGAGATGTGTCAACACCGTTGACTGCTGCAGAACGCAGAGATGGCTCAGAAAATGAAGTAAAATAATCTAAAGAGCAGAACTAGAACAAGTCAATTTAAAGACTCAGTGTTTAATTAAAGTTTTTATTCAAGGAAAAAAAAATATTTCTGAGCCATGAAGAAGGCAAAATATGCTTTCAGACTGCCATGTCTGGGTGATAGTAGCCAATCTATCAGGAAAAAATATTTTATTTTTACAGGCAAAGTGCTCTGTTTGTCCCTGGAATCTGTCCTAGAACCAAGCAGGTTTCTACATCTGGATCTCTCCATCACGTGTGTTCATCTGTGAGATAATATGCATAGCCCTGCTTCATTTTTCATGACTGACCTTATAGAGTGCAACCCAAGCACCTTACAAATTTATACCTTTTAAGACAGTTATCTTTCAAACTATATTTTAAGTGTGTCTCAAGAAATTGACTATGAAATTCTGCTGAAAATTATGCTATAAGGGAAGGTTCACAGTAGCATTAAGCTAAATGAATATGTAAGCACATTTACATGAAGGCTAGTTCTAGAAAAAGGCTGAGTAGCACCTGCTTCTATGTGAAACTGATCTCTCAGTTTTCTAAGTAACTCATATTTTCAAGTTGACGAGCAGATTTAAAGCAGTGATTTCAAGAAGCTGGAGATAATTCAGAAGCAGAAATCAACATTGACTTTCACCAGAACATGGAAACCATCATTATCCTGAGAACTTCTTGTTGGGCCTTCACAGGGTCTAAATTTGGCAACTCAGTCAGCAAAAGAGATTGTTTAACTTTTGTTACAGGGCTGATGGTGCCAACTCACCCTGGTAAGCAAGACTTAGAAACGAAATATTATCCAGAAAGACCCTTATCAGTCCTTGTATTACCCACAGTGTAGGCAGGGCCCAGCTGTAAAAATGTATAGAGACACCTCCATAGAAAATGTAAACCCAGATAATGCCCATAAGCGACCAGATGGATGGTTTAGTAATTTCAAATGCTTGGAAGTGAAGGTCATAAGCTGTCTGAGCTGGAACTGATGACCATCTTCAAAATTATGTATCTAGCAGGCTGAAGTTTTAGCTTGGAAAGTCCTCTGAGAATCTGTGGTAGCTTCAAGGAGATGATAGTTAAGTTTGTAAGAAGTTTCCCCAAAATCCATGGTCTGTAAAGAGAGGAGCGGGACACTAAGAAAAGGGACTCATGAAACTCATACAAAGAGATGACTCCTTGAAAGGAAATGTGGAAGACTTACTAGCAAAGTAAGCAGAGGTTACGGAGAAAAAAGAACTTCAGAAAGAAAGAAGCCCAAAATTTCAAGAAGAGAATGGCTCCTGAGAGGCTGAAGAGTGTAAGTGGGAAGGAACAACTTTGGGCTTTGGCCAGGAGGGCATTTAAGGCAGCTTGATGTGTGTGATGACTTAGCAGTAGGGAAGGAAAACAGAGTAGAGGGAGGCAAGAGTGGGACAGAAAAAAATACAATTACAGGAACAAATTCTGAACTGCAGTGATTGAACTTCAAGGTACAGGAAAGTGGGTGACAGACACCAAAGTATAGACCCAAAGGTTTTCTTTTTTTTGCAGGCTGGAATATGCTAAAACTTGTCATGTATAGGAAAAGAGCTGGAGGATAGGCAAACAGAGTAAGAAAATGGGCAGAGACGGAGTGAGGAAGAATAATAAATTTGGCACGAGAGGACAGGAGACCATATGTGCAAATGGAGTTACTAGGAGGAGAGAGCAGAAGACAAACTACATTTTTGATGGCTGTTGCGTAGAGGAAGAAGAAATATAAGCTGGATAATGGGGTAGTTCGGCTGTAGTCTGCAGGGACTGGTAAGATCCTTCATGAGAAAAAAGAAATCTGACGGAAGGATAGTTTGAGAAGTGAGCCAGAAGACTCATGGAAAGGTGAGATGTTTATCTGGAAGAATGAGGAGTTACAAAGAGCAGCACAGGGGAATGTTGCAGCCGACAGTGATATTTTTAGAGATGAATTGGGTGTTCCAGAGACAGCAGAAGATGGGGAAGAGACAGACACATCACAAAATAGTGAGGATGAGTGTCAGGCAGAAAGGACAGAAATGGGAATGGCTATGGTGCTTACCAGCATAAATAGAGAAGGATGGGGATGTGGGACTAGCTCTGAGCTGTTCAGGTGAAGGTAGAAGAGCAGCAGGCAAGGGAAGAATTGTAAAGGGATGAGACTGCAGAGTATGTGTGGACAGGAAAGGGAGGAGAAAGAAGCACAGAGTTACAGCAAGAGTCAAAAAGAATTGCCTAGATAAGGAGTCTGTCAGTGTGACATTTTCAGCTGTTCTTGTGAAGCCAGGAGGCAGTGACCTCTGCCTCTGGAGGGATGGAGCAGTCTGGGAACATCCTCGGATGTGATGACGTAGCCTCTGTTGCGGCGGTGGAAGCAGCTGTGCCACAGGACTCCAAAGACCCTTCGTGGGCCAGATCGGAGGTTTAGAAGTTTCTAAGTTCCCCCTATGGTTTCTGTAGTTTTGGTTTGGCCCGTTGGCCCTCCACCCGTTTTATGCTAATCACCTCTTTAATATGTATTTCCTCCATGAATATGCATTTATTCTAGAAAGCTCTTTGTTCTTTGACACCCCATTGGTTCCCTCCTCTCTTGTCCCTCCCCCCTCTTATCCCATTGGTCAGTTTGTACCCTCTCCGCCCCTTTGCCCTCACCTGATTGGTTGTTTCTTCCCCTATAAAACCCCTGGACTCTCATCTGTCAACGGTCTTTCGTCCCTGGACGCTTTCCAGAATAAACCCTGTGGAAAACCAGGTGAAAGACCTCTCCCAGTCTCTTTTCTCCGTGGTCGGTGCTTGCAGCTCAGCTTAGTTGTGGAACTGTGCCCCAAACCGCACCGGCGGTCGAGGGTGTCCGAGGACTGTTGCCCTCCCCGTGGGCGCTCGGGGAGACGCAGCACGAGACCTTCCGCTGTCCAGATCAAGCTGCGTCAATCCCCTATGGGCTTCTCAGCAGCCTCACCCAGAATCTCAGTCCAGCCCCAGTACCGGTTGCTTCTCTGAAATGAGATTTTTTTAACCTCTTAACACATAATACAATTTTAGGAAAATCAAACCAGCAAAAGCCCTTCTGCACTGCAGAAAGCAATACTGCTATTAAAATACTTCTTCGTAGATATAAAAATGAGGATCACTTTTACAACATGTGGTCTGGTTAAATTTAAAATTGATGAGTTAGGGGCCAAGACTGAGAAATAAGTTTCCTTTTTCTGAACAATACATTTAATAATGAATTCATCAGTGATTATGTAGATCCTGTAGCTATATCAACATAGCTCCCATTGTCAGTTCTCCAGGGAGTGCCTACAAATTCACTAACTGGGGGTGAGGTACTTTGTACCAACAAAGCTGGACTCCAGTCCTTTTGGAAGTTGGTTCCAATCAATCTTCTACATCTTCCCCCTCTTCCTTAGTAGGGTTTTACTTCCTAATACTTAGCGTGGTGGTTCAAACATCACCTTTTGTCACTTCACCTCAGGCTTTTCACAAAGGCCTGATACTGAGCAGAAAGTCACTGCAGACAATACACCCATGATATACCAACCTCCAGCATGTGGCTTGCAGGGCACCTCCAGTCTTGTGGTATCGATAGAAACCAGCACAATACCAGACACAGCACATGAGTCTTTGTCCATGCTGTTCAGAACTTGTGTCCTGATCACTGCCAGCAGCTTGTTCACTCTCTGCATTACAGCCTCCTTACTTCTGCTGGTATTTACCTGAGACCCATCACAGAGACAGAGACAGGGCCCCCAGCATGAGTGGTAAGAAGTCCCTCAGCCACACTGCCCTCAGTGGCTGGTTGAAATGGGGACAGGATTTTACATCTCATTCCAGGATGCCAAGGAGTAAGACACTAAGGCAAAAAGGTTTAGCAATGCAAAACCTTAGTGCTTATCACCCTGGAATCTTTTGCTCTCTTTACCAGATTGAGGACATTGTGTTTGCCCACTGGCCTCAGTGCCTAGACTGCCACTGTCAGCAGCCGGAACCAGCATCAAGGCTAAAGAGTCCACATCCCAGTCTCCAGAAGGCTCTGACATTTCGCTCTGTGAACAATAAACTAACTCTGACCCCACAGCCAACAGTATCAGAACTTCCCAGGATCTTGGACAGCAAGAGATCTCCTGGTTGTATTCCTTAATGTATTTCTACATAACTAATGTATTTCTACATAACTAGCAACTGCAGTCACTAAAAGTAGTCCCCGAAGCTTAATGGCATATTTTCTCTGTTCCTGCCAGTAGGGTCCTTTCCACTGAAGAGAATATTTCTGCAGTACCAACCCTCTTTAGCACACCCTGGTCATTGCCCAGCCAAGCTCTAAATGTATGGGACAATATTATTGAGGACTCCCAAGAATCATCAGTACTTTAATTCCTGCCTAAATTCCAGGTTGTCACAGTAGCCATGCAGGAGAAAAATCTGCCAAGCTGCTGACGTGCCAGAGGCTGGAATGCAGCTCAGTCCAAACATGTCAGTGCAGTGAGGTCATTAACCTGACTGCAAGCAGGGTTCCAAATTGCAAGAAAATATTGTCTGGCATTGCAAAGATGAGACTAACTCTTGAGCAAGATTGTCTCAGGGTACTGAAAAGATAATAGTATTAAAAAAAAGGGGGTGTGAGCAAGTTGCTTGAACAGATCTGCTGGACCACAGACACTGTGGTTGCAGCTCTAATCATACAAAAAGCATCACAAGCAGCAACTTTTTAAACTCTGAGAAAGGCTAATTTCCTTTCTCTCTGCCGTTGATAGTTGCCCTGAGATCCCTAGTTATTTATAAACCATGCTGCTGTAGGAAACCCTATAAATACCAGAGTGATAAGCATGCCCTTATTATTCTTAGAGTGGACAACTAAGTAAAAATGGAAATCACCCTTGGCCTACTGGAACTTCTGCGGTCACATCCTCTGTCCCCACCCCATCAAGCTAAAAGCAGCATTGCCAGCTCTGGATTCGACCTCACCGTCATAGTCAGCTCTTTGGTCATACCTCAGTCTCTGTATCTGATTAAGGTGACAGCTGGGTATCTGACCACCATACACAGTCGATGAACCCAAGAGGAGATGCAGGACATTTGATAGACAATGCAGGAAAATGGACAATGCACAGCACAGAAGATTATATTCTTCTAAGTGCAAAGATTATTGCTAGGAGCAGCACAAATAGGTCCAAATCTGGCCCTAGCCATGACACAAAAGATCTATAAAAACTCAGTCTTGCACAGGAATATTTGTTGCCTAGTTCCTCTAGTATATACTTTGCAATGCTTTCAGTTTACACGTTTCTGGGCTCACTTGTTTCTGACCTCTTCTTGGTGCTGAAGGTTTTTAAAGGGCTACTTCAAATCTACCTGTGAATGAATGAGAAATCTATTCCTGTTTCAGCAGAGAGCTCACTGCATATTTCTCTGAGTGCTCACTGTCAGGCTGCAGCTGCCCTGGGAATTATCATCTCAAGGAGGAAAATAAGGGCAAATCACTTGATTTTATTTGAGCACCAGCGAGGCCACACCTGGAGTACTGTGTCCAGTTTCATGGCCCTCAGTTCAAGGGGAATGTGGAGAAACTGGAGAAGGCGCAACAAGGGTCAATCAACATGGTCAGGGGCCTGGAGTCCCAAAGAGAGGTTGTGGGAGATGGCCTTATTTAGTTTGGTGAAGGGAAGGCTAAGGGAGGATGTAATAGTGACGTAAAACTGGCTGTAAGGGAGTCACACAATAAAACCAACTCTTCTTGATCAGGACAGATGATGGTGTAAAATGTGGCAAAACCATGAAGAAGCAAAAGGCATTTATGCAGCTCTGACAGATAGTGATTGCCTAAAACATTCGGCCCATGTGTTCCTCTGGTGGAGTCTGAACAGACAATGATCTCCAAAAACACCGTGTTCACTGTTGGCTGAGGGACTCAGCAGATGTAGCAATGTCCGGTATCAAAACATTTATAACTGAAAGCTATACAGAAATCAAGCCTGAAACCAGAGAAAAAATAATGTTACATTAACTTACTGAAAGCTGAATGAATACTTTCTGGATCTGTTTTGGTTTACTCTTCACACTCTTTGACTACTTCTGTTACTTATGAGGTCTCTTCCATATGAGCATTTCAACCGCTTTTGAATTAAAGGAATAACTCAAAGAATTAAGCGTTTCAGAACTGGTGAAACTATTTCTTTCTGTCTATTTTGTTATAATATTATTTCTAACTGCACAAAAGAGTTAAGGCATAAACATCCCAGAATAAAAATTGTGTCTGACAGCTATAATGTCACTTTGTAGCCAGAGGGAACATTCCTGCTGTCACTAAAATACCGCGGATGTAGCCAATTGAACAAAAATGGTACTGTCTAAACAAACTCAGCACACAATGGTCAGTTCCTAACTTCAGAGGTTCAGCAGACCAACTGTGCTCCACACAATGCTGAGTTTGTTTAAAGTGTAATACATTTGGTTGTGCATGCTTATATATGAGTTATTGTAAAGTTGCTTCAGGCTAAATTCATTTCTGCTGCAACACCACTGAAATGAGTGTACTTACAACAGAGATTAATTTGGCCCATTATGTACTAAACTTACAGATCTTTCTTTAAAAAAGAACTATTCTTTTTGCAATTGATCTTGTTCACTGCAGTCATTTAAACACAAAGAAAGTCTTATCTGTGTTACCCCGGTGTGGTGGAGTTATACTGGATTTACGTTGTTGCAACTGAGAGAATTCTTTCAGCTGAAAATAAAGACAGCTGCCCAAATTACATGCAGATCACTGCACTTCTCCTATACACCGAAAAACTTGTAATGCACATTTCAGTGTCATGCATGACTTGCTACTGCAGCTGTAGGGAAAAGGAATTCCTGATACACAAAACTTTGTTAGAAAGTTAGGTCATGGCTTTAGCTGTAAGAGATTTCAACATCTAAGCAAATACGTTTAAGCTTTTCCATTTTTTCATGGATGGTGAGTAGGGCAGCAATGGAATTGTTTTCCCATCTGGATCATCTACAGAGACAGCACTTCAGTATCCTTGGTATGAAAACTTTGAACTCAAGAATGAAGGAATAAGATTCAAAATAACAACTAGGTGTCTAAAACACAACTATAAATGAAATTTAGGTGCCTAGAGGGAAGAACTCAGAAATCACCTCATCATCATCACCTTGGCTTTGTTTGGCCTGATGCTGCTTTAGGTGCAGCCACCCTTCACATGCTGCAAGGTAATTTTAAAATAATCTAAAATAGAAAAAAAGACCTGATTTTCAGAATGACGTGTTGCTTCCAAAACAATCATCTCACTGTTTCTCTAATTTAAAATGTTTTAGAGGAAACTTCTCAGGCCTCGTTTCATAAAGAATATGTGAAGATACATTGTATTTGGATTTGAAATCCTGATCTTGGGAAATAAAAATTCTAAATGTCGTCTGACCTTAGTACCAACAGTCATTTTGCAATGATGAGCTTTTATGTCACAGACCAGGCCAACAGAAGCAGGGACAGTGCTGATTGAGACCCCCAGACATCTGGGCTTCCACAACAGGGAAACAACACAGAAAGATGGACAAAGCAAGAATTACTGAGACGTTTTAACGTCTTATCTTACACAAGAAGGCAAGAATTTCTTCCTAGTCTTAAGGAAGTTCTGAACCTGAATTAAGCCCCACAGCTTGGATGAGTCAAGAGCAACTTGTGCTGCCAGGCTGCTCTGAAGGACTGATGCTGCAAGGGGAATGGCATGGAGGCAGCCCTAAGGCAGGCACTTGCAACTCCACCTACAGCCACAGAAACACTGAAAAGCCAGTCCACTCCTATAAACAATGAAGAGCAGAGATTTAAAAAATACATCCCAAAAGTTAGACACAGAATTCTCATGTAGGCCACAGCAAGAGGCTGGTGCAGACTGCATACTTCTCCATGCTGCAAAATCCCAAAACACAGCAGTCACTAGTACAGCCCCATTCACAGACAAATGTAAATGCAGGCATTATTTTGTAGACTCATGATGCTCTCAAAGCATTGGGCTTCACCACTTTAATCGAGCACAGAGTTTAAAAGACTACAGGATGTAGAAAATCCAGAGAATCAGCCATGCATGTTTCTGGTATCCCAGCCAGGCTGGCTTTGCTGAAGGTTTTTCTCTCGTAAGACAATTCTTCCCCCTCAGAGTATCCATAAACCAAATGTGATGAGTTTGCTTAGGCAAAACCTCCTCAGCTGCTTACTTCTGCATTTTGTGCAGAATTTACATAGCAAACCCCTCTACATAAGGCATGCAAAGCAAACAGTAGGTTCCTCTGTAGGGCAGGATAGTTCAACCATAATTATCCCTTAGTCTCTGCTCAGAAGACCACAACATTCCTTAAAGCCAAAATCTTTAGCAAGTTTAATCTTCTCAAAGAGAGGAGTGAGATATATGATAGCTGATAACTGTTTGCTCTTCCTTTTTAGTTTTCATTAAATTGAGTATAGACATACAATCTATATTCTCACATGGGAAGTAGGTTTATTTCACTTTACTCCATCAATTCACTGACTTTGGTGGATTATGTTCAAACACAAGAAAAATGTATCCCAACAAAAAATATATTGCCTTTTTGAGAGTTTGAACTTGTGAAGCCCTTTCCATTTTCGAAAATGTTCCCTAGAAAGTACAGGAACTCTTTAAAGAGCCATGTCTCATGCTGCTTAGAAATGCAAAGGTCTGGACATTTTAATATATTTTATTATACTTTCACAGGACAAATAAATAAGGAGGGTGAAGAACTACAGGTATTTGATTTTTTTTCCTCGGGAGGTAACCTCTAAAATTACAGAGACCTGGCTTTAAAAAAGGCACCCACCACACACAGGTTAGAGTTGGCTCCATTAGTGATGCAAACACAGGGAGCCTGGGCAGCTCTTTGTGACCGTGGTGTCACTCTGCTCATTGCCACTGTCCATGGCACCAGGCACCTCAACCACATCTGTAGCCACTGTAATAAGAGCTGAGGGTTACCCTTAAAAACAAGGTATGGCAAAAGCCCACACATCAGATACCCTCCTCTAGGGACTAAAAATAGTTCTGACAGACACTGTATTACCGCTAGTGACTCAAAGATACACAGACCACATACTTCACGGAAAAGAAAAAAGGTAACTACCCATGAAGGACAGCTTTTTGTTGCTATGTACCACTAATCTCTCTTTAAAAATGAAAAAAATACAATGAAGGACAGCTGGTGCAATCCAACTGTCCTACTAATGCATTAACAGTAATTAATGATACCGGTAATTCTGGCATAATATCACATACCTGCGTGTGCTAAAATGTGTATTTCCTCAAACATCCTGTTTTCCTGGACTATAATACTCTCAGAAAAACAGTCTTCCTAGATCATCTTTATGAGAAGGCTCTCTTCAGTTTTGTGGGTTTGGATAAGCATCTGCTTACTCTATTGTCTGCTGAAAATAGACACAAAGACAATTAGACTTGATGCACATCCAGCTGCCAAAAGTGATCAAAATGTCAGACCTATTAAGATCTCACTATCTGACATCTGTTTCCTTGAGAGGCAACAAGAGGCCATCACTGCCTTCATTCCTATTCCAGCTGCAGTGTGGGGAAACACTGATGAGATTAGTTAAAGCCCATTCTTAGTGAAAATGCTTGCTAAAGCCCAGCTGATTGTTCCTGTGCCAAATCCCTGGGAACAGCAGCAGCAGTACAGGGGTGTGTGGAATGCCCCTCATTTGGCTTTCAGCACAACTGTTCAGACATTTACTGGAGCAGGTTAAAGAGTTCCCCCCAGTACACCTCTTCTCATTACTATCAGAATCCTCAGGGTGCCCTAACACAGCTGTGGATGAAGAGGGCACACCTTTCACTCTTTCTCCAGAAGCTCCCATGAAGCCACCCCGCTCAGTGTGGCAGCAAAAGGTACCCACACCATCACAAAGGCCTTCAGAGACCAAGAATGGCAACATTTGTATCTCATACTCCAGCCAGAAATTCTTTAGAGACAGTGGATGCAAGGTGACAGCAGTGTGGCTGCGTCCCAAGGGAGGGAGAGTCCATGACCGAGCTGTGTCTGCTCCAGCTGACGCTCTCAGCTCCCTTGGGAGTACTCTGTCTGTTCTTCACGTGACAAAATTGTGGAATATGCATCTAAATAGAAAGCATGCCAGATATATTTGTAGCAAAATGTGCTCTTGGTCAGAGGCACGTGAGTTATCAGCTGGTATTACCATACCAGTTTATGCACCTCCTTAGCTTATTACTACTGCTAAGCACAACACTAGTACTACCCACATTATACACCTGTCAGCTTGCTTTACCCCTGCCCAGTCATCAAAGATAGTGAACAGTCTGGATTATCATATGATACGTCACGTAAAGCAGAGACAGCACTGCCTGAGCTCAAGGAGGCACCAAAAAAATATGCTTGACTGTACTCCCCTGAGAGAGAAGCACTCAGTACTACAGGGCAGAAACTATGACCTGCCACGTCCATGTAAGTGCTGCAGATAAAATAAAGTTCTACAAAGCCTTCATACTTAGCACTTCTGGAAGAGACACTTAGTCTTGCCCACATTGCTGCTTTCCATAAGTAAAACTTCTCAGAAATCTCGCCCTGGCCTCTTCGTGGGACTACACAATGTTTAGACTAACTTGCCTTTACTACATTGTACATTTTCAGTACAGAATTGAGTTACACTTCTGCGTGCTAAACTGTGAACGTTCCTATAAGGGCCAAATCAGCAAATCTAAAATGCAGTGGACACTCCACATTATCCCCAGTAAGGACACATTTTCCCTGCACTAAAATCCTTCATGCATTTATAGGTAACAATCTCATGGCACGGCAGCTAGATGGATAAATCAAAGTTAGTGAGTCAGCACTGGGGGACAAGGTAGGAGTCGCTGCCAATGCCACACTGCACGAGATGAACAGTGACTCCTGTGTCAAAGCAGGAGCCTAGAGTGAAACCTGTGTTTGGCAGAAGGCAGAAGCAGACCTCCCACTGATGTCAAGGTAGTCAGCATTTCACCCTTGCGCATGCTCAACTGGGTCTTGTTCCCATGTGTCCTCTGGGCTGTGAACTTCCTTTGAAGCTACTGGGAGTTCTGCGCAGAAACAGGTTTCTGCATCCAGTTTTCCAAGAGATGCAATTCAGTGAGCACTTCACATGATGAAGGAAAGCAGCAGTGTAAGTGAATAACAGGAGGGAGCTAACTGTTCTGTCACATTAGTATTTTAAAAGACCATCTACACAACCATGAAAATTTAATCTAGAAGAGACAATGCCGTGGTACAAAAAGTTTATTTAGTCACAATTTTGTAAACATATGAGGTAAATTAACATTTACATCAATTTGCTTCTTACAGAATTTAATATACAAGGCACTTCTCTGAAGACAGTACTTTTAACTGTTTGCTGGTTTTATTGCTACTACAAGTTCCTGACTGCCCAGAAAACTTGTTATGTTTGTTGTCAGATTCCATCATGTGAAAGACAAGCATCCAGAAAGCAACAAGAAAGTTCTGAGTAAGCTTTCTTATGCTTTAGAACCCTTTAACTGAGAGAAACAGTGGCAATGCAAATAGCAATGTATTCTCCACCTTGAAATATGCTCACGCATCTTGCATAACTCTTCAAGAACTGAAAATTCTAGAATTAGATTGGCATCTTACAGCAAACTTAAAATGCAAATCTACAATTTCTGTATCACATCACTGGTTTTAGTTTATGCAAATAGTCCCATTGCCTTTAATGGTCTTATTTGCAAAATTTAAAATAACTTGCATGTAATTGCATTTGCAGGCTTAGAACCATGTTTTTGCCTAGAGAGAAAAACATTTATTTTTTGTAAAATTTTCTACAGTGTAACAGTGCAGGGTTTATCCACAAGTACTTTGTTTGGAATTTCAAACCAGGCTGTAAATTTTGCTCATAAGGGACACATGTCACAGCTAGTTATTGTCATTGAAGCTCTAAACACACAGGAAGGCATATGAACAATAATGAACCTTAGTTTATTTGGTAATAAATGAGTTCATTATGAAAAATATTTTTTTCCGTGGTTTGCTCCCTATATATCCAACGCCCGTATTTTAATTACATAGAGAAAGTTGATACTATGGATCAGTGATCAGGTTAAATTTAATGGTACTGCCTTATGTCTGAAGAGTTCTGTGTTATAGTAAGACATTTATCTCTTAAGCTTAACACATTGGCAGAGTCATTCTTTTACTTCTTATACAAATGTAAACTTAGAAAGCAGTTTATTTCATCCAAATGTGCAATCTGAAATCAAAAACTGAATGTAAACTTCAGAAAATCAAAATTACAAGAGCACACTTTTCACAAGAAAAATCAAAGTAAAACATTTGGAATTACAAAAAAACCCACAGCCTGTTCAAATCCATGGTGTTAGTGTCTGTATAAAACAAAAAGACCTGGGGGCTCAACACTGCTCCTGCAGACTGCTGTCACCACATGAACTCAGTGGAATACAACAGTTTGTAGCAGCTGAGGAGGTGGTCCCATGACTAACCAAAAAAGGACCTAAATAGTGATCTGATTTTTAAAGCTTGCTTTTTTTATTTTACTGATCCTACACTTATGTATTCATAACAGAAAATAATCTTAAGAGCTGCAAAATGTCAAACATTTAATTAGCTCTAAGTGCCTTGTTGAACAACAAATATACTGCAAAAGAGTAGTACATCATACACCTGGTAACTTGTTCAAAGAGTATCTTTTTTCAGTTTTCCATAGTTTACCTCAGCATATTTTTTAACTTCAAGTAGGAGAGAGAACAAGTTTTCCCACAATTGTTCTACTCAGAGAGCAAAAATTAGTGGGGTTTTTCAGTCTGCTTAATATCAGGCATGATTCTGTTCTGACATCTGCTTTTGTGGTAACTTACCTACAGGTTTCATCTTAGCTGTGCACCTGAGGTCTTTCAGAATTGTGGCTTGAACAGCCATATGCTAAATCAGGGTATCACTTGCCACCAATTCCCATGAAACTTTGTAATTAATTGATGTGAAAGAGTCAACAGCTTGAAAATCAGCAGATAATTTTTGCCAACAGATCCTGTTCTGCAAGTCAGTGGGTGTTTGTACATATTTTCTAGAACTGCTGAATTCTGCATAGAATTCGGCACTTGACTCACAGGATATTGAATTCAGTGATCATTCAAGAGTAAAGATTAAAGTCCTCAAAATTGGCCACACCAGCAAGATTTTTCTTTCAACAAATCCGAATCCAGATGTGATGTGGCAACTACAAGCAGTTGTAAGCACTAAGGAGGAGTTCTGCCAAAACAGTTACCTGGGCTTAAATGAAGAGACAGTTACTGGACTCCAAATGAAACTGTAGGTAATGAAGAGGCTTGACGCTGCATAGTTACGTGATGGAACTTAAGCTGATCTTAAAAGCGCAACCTGTGAGTTGTAGCTTTGCTTTCTCAGACCAGGACTGCCTGGATGCCGAGGCTGCTCTCTCAGACTTCTCTTAGGGGTTGCAATAGAGTTACATTTCTCCCCCCGAGCTTCACCTAACAGGAAAAATCATCTTTTAGAGCTTTCCAGTAGTAACTCTAGCTGAAAATACCATATATTCCACAAAAGCATCTGAACTTTCTGCAGGTCTAACCACACATATTAACTTGAAAAGGTCAGACTAGGTCTCAGTTGATCCTAAGTTAAATCTATCTCTGTTACTATTTTTTATATACAGTATGGATGCAAACCTGCAGGACACACTCTGTGAGGGTAGTACTAAAGTAAGGGCTGCAAGATGCAGAGCCCCATCAAGCAACATCAGTTTTGCTCTCAGAAACTGATATAAAAAAGCACACATTCTAGGTGGTCTGGTTTATATAAATACACTCCAGAGAGACTTTGACTTCATTCTTCAGAAGCATAGAACAAAGGAAAATGTAGCCCATAAACACTGATGTACTAAAATACAGAGATGCATATATTGCATTATTTCAGCAATGTAGTTATCTGGCATTTATCAAAACTTTAAAAACTGCTATTATAGATGCTAGTAAATCTAAAAATTTTGAATCTTAATCTCTGCCTTTGTTTACATCTAGGCAACTTCATCAAGTTTAGTCTATGTTCAGCATAGTTGCATGGATACAACAGAAAGCAGAACTTGCCTTTAGCTTTCTTGCAGAAAGGGTTTTTATGGCTTGTAACACAGAAAATCCATGAGAGCATGCCTGAAGCTGAATACCTAATAATAAATATCTTTACTGTAGCACTACACATTGACTTTTAATGCAGTGCCTGCCCTTAAGATCCTTAAGATTGCAGCAGAAGGACTTCTCCTCACCTGGTTCAACACAAGCAGGACAAGGAAATCCTGAGACAACATGCCCAAAGGTTGCAGAACAGTGCTTCTGATCATGAGAAGCTCTTTGTGACTACTCAGAAAGCAGTAAAAATGTTTAATCTTGAGTGGTGGGAATGTATTTTGGCTGTTGAATAAAATAAGCACACTCAGGAAAACATGTAACAGCAGAAATAAGTGGCAATGTTAACTACTTGCTACAGGGTGACCCTGCTTTGCCTGAGTAAGGACTGCACTGCCAGGCCAAACACTGCAAAGGCACAAAGGCATATCCCAGTGTGTTTGCCTGCTCTTTTCCAGTTACAGTACTTTCGATCTGTAACAGCAACAGGACTGCCTCCAAGCTTCAGTTCTTTTGGATTCTGCTTAGAACAGAAGCTGGGCCTAGTTCTGTGTTCCTTTTGTACCAAAACTCTCCCAAGCCTTATCAGGCATGCAGAATTCTGATTAACATCTTGTTAAGGAGGAAAGAAAGGACAGAGCCTGTTGTAAGGAGAGCTGCACCTTCAAAGAAAAAACCCCAGTACTTTCCTTCACTCCCTTCTAACACACATTTAAACACACATTTTTCAAAAGGAGGATTTCAATGTCTTTTCTAAGGCCCAAAATCTAAATTTCTTCTGGCTCCCAAAACTTCATGTGAATGTTAGCTTTGCTTGAATAAGACCTGCAAGATCCATTCCCAAATCTTGCTCCTTGTTAAATTGAATGGAAATTCTGCAAGTGACTTCAGTGGGATCGGAATAGACCCTTCAGCCACCACGTTGCCCAGATATTTTAGCCACCTTTTCTGCAATACAATATTATCTAAGTGTGTTTTCACTGACCTGAAGACAGTACAGATTGATGTTAAAGAATACACAACAGGAAATAATGTTCCTTTGGGAATTTCACCATTAGTAAGTTTGTTTTCTCTTACATTTTCTTGTAACATCAAAGATCAAACTGAAATTATTAAATACACAGCCAAGTAACTTTAAACCTACAGATTATTCTCAAAATGTTCAAATACTTAAAAATAAGCACTCAAGTTTACTTCTAAAAAGCATTTTTTCAACAAACTTAAGCTGATATCTAATAGTCTAAATGCAGAGCTGTACTTCATCCTAATTGTTTGTCCATGGGCAATGTATGGGGCCACAGTGTATTGAAATCATAATCCTTGCTTTCTGAAGAGAAATTGTTCTGTGTAAAAATTTCCAAGGTGTGGTTTAAATTCCTGTCCTCCTGTAAGCAATTTTAGAAGTCAGCTAAAATTATAATCAAACATGCTCAAACATATTTGCAGGCTTATAAACATGGCGTGATCATGGTTGGCAAACACTGGATAGAAGGTCAAACCGAACACTTCCTAACAGGTCAAGAGTAAGAAAAAAAATTATGGAAAGAAGAACCTCAAAAATCTATTCCAGGGGTTCCCTAAACTTTGCCTGGCCGAGGACCACATCGGTGACTTGCCATGAGCACAAAGGCTTCACTAAGTCATATTATATGGAAGAAACTGAGTTACCTTTAATATGGCAAGTTGGTCCGTAGAGACAACAGGTGCCAAGAGGCAATAGACCACCCTGATGTTTCCCATAGGGCTACGTAAGATTCAAGAGGAAGAAAGTAAGTCATTGCATCTGCTCATATACAGCTTCTGTGGAAGAGTGGAAGTGAAGGCAAGGGCAAGAGGGAGATGACAGCCAGGTGCATGGGCACTAGGGATATTAACAGTTTTCTCGGATGAAAGTCAGCCTCAGGGCACGTGGCCAGCTACCATCGCCACCTGTTATCTGTGCAGGCCTCCCCTATGGCTGCCCTTGAGGGATCTGCCATGAACATGAAGGAAAGTGGGACTGGTCCCCTGGCCCACGGGCTGCGCTTCGGTCACCCCTGACCTATTAGAAAATGTTGATAATTTTCCCCACTACAACTCACAGAGTGCAAAAACAGCAAGCGTCTAAGTTTGAAGCCCAGGCCTTCTCACCCACGCCAGGCCTGGCCTCCCCGGGCAGCTCCCCTGCCCACTCCGCCTTCCACCACCTGCTCCCCCGAGCAGGGCGACCGCCCTACACGGCCAGGTCGTCTGACCGGGCTCTGCAGCTGCTCGACTTACTGGCCCTGCTCAAGCGCCGCGTGTCTACCAGCAGCGGTGGCTCGTGCATCTCCACCGTGGTGCAGGCAGCCGAGACGGGCCGTGCCCCCGACAGCTCCACCTCGCCCTCCACATCCCACCGGCTGCCGCTCGCCCCGCTCAGGCTGGTGCTGCTGCCGCTGTTGGCCGCGGCAATGGGCAGCACAGCTGGGGGTGGGAGTAGCTGCTCCAGTGGCTCTTCCTGCTCGGGAAGGGGATGCCGGACGCTGCTGGGGGTAGAAGAGCCTGCTGAGCTGGAGGAAACCTTCCCCTGCTGCTCAGCTGCCATGTTGACCCAGTTCTGCTCGGACGTCTGGGCACGGCTGCTGCTGTTGAAGTAGTTGATGACGGCTGGCGTGGGCGTGGGGATGGGGGTCGGGATGGTGACGGGAGTGGAGATGGGTGTGGGAGTCACAGCACGGTGCCTCTCCTCAGGAACTTGTGGAGCAGCAGGGTAGCTTGCCATGGACGTCGTGTTGGAGGGTGGCCGTGGTCTTGGAGCAGCTGTAGCATAGTATGATGCCATGGTCACTGGGGCCAGCAGTGGTGTGACAGCACGGGTGTCAGGCAGAACAGGGGCTGGCGTGGCAGTCGTGACCACCACAGGTGGTGCTGGTGGCGGCAGGGAAACAGGTTTGGACTCCCCTGTTACCATAACTGGTGTCATTGTTGCAACAGGCATCTCAAGGATGTACTGGCTTGTCATGCCCTGCTTAAGCTTCTTCCACCCCAAGTGATATATCTCAAGCATGTTCAGCAGCAGGGAGACTGAGGCCACCACCAACATGAAGATGATGAAGATGGTCTTCTCAGTGGGCCTTGAGATGAAGCAGTCCACAGTGTGTGGACAAGGTGAGCGGCTGCACTGGTAGACTGGCTTTAGCTCGAAGCCATATAGGAAGTACTGGCCCACAATGAAGCCCACCTCGAACAGTGTCTTGAATACGATATTGAAGACATAGGTACGGAGCAAGGCACCCCCCATACGGATTCTACCACGTTCATCACGGATTGGGAGCTTCTCTTTCCCCCTTTTGACAATAGGTTCTTTGACGTTATTGCTGCCTCCTCCACCACCACTGCCAGATGCTGCTGCTATTGGGTAGTTGCCATCTTTGCCGCTTCCCTTCTTTTTCAGCTCCTCTTTCTCTTTCCTCTTCTCCTCCATGCGTACAATGTGCAGGACATGGCCCAGGTAGATGAGGGTTGGAGTGGAGACAAAAATGATCTGCAGCACCCAGAAGCGGATGTGAGAAATGGGGAAGGCTTTGTCATAGCAAACATTTTCGCAACCAGGTTGCTGAGTGTTGCATGTAAAGTCCGACTGCTCATCTCCCCAGACCTCCTCAGCAGCAGCCCCCAGCACCAGGATCCTGAAGATAAACAGTACCGTCAGCCAAACCTTGCCAATAACCGTGGAGTGCTCCTGCGCATTCTCTAACAGTCTCCCCAGAAAGCTCCAGTCACCCATTGTTTCAGATTTCTAACCTACAATAAGAACATTAGAGCAATTAGAGCAATGTTAAAGCATCTTATAATTACACAACACTGGGGCAGAACAGATTGATACCCGACAAATGATATTTCTTAAGGGCACTTGCTTTTGCAGAATATTGCA
Organism: Pachycephala philippinensis; assembly: GCA_013397055.1. Classification (NCBI taxonomy): domain Eukaryota; kingdom Metazoa; phylum Chordata; class Aves; order Passeriformes; genus Pachycephala; species Pachycephala philippinensis. Next base: position 940,829 of record VWZT01010100.1, read on the forward strand.
CACATGCATTAAGAACTAGGTAACCCCAGGGACCATGCAACCACAGGCTTTGGTGAGCGCAGAAGGGAGACGTTTAATGCTCTCACAGAGCCCATACAGGCTTAAGTGCCTATACACAGTTGGCAAGAAGGATTCATAAGTTAGAATTGCTACAAGATTTAAATATTTAAAAAACCATTATTTCTGTTTCCTCTGTCTCAGATGGCTCTAACAGCTCCCGCTTATATTTAGAAAAGAACAGGTAGAAATCAGACCAATTAAACAATAATTCTACTATTAACGCAAATGCACGGGTATCCAGAGTGTGATGCAAAGTTTGCTTAACTCTAATAATTTTATTGTTATAAGAACTTATTTATTCCAGCATTCAGAATGTTAGTAATGTCCCAGGTCTCTGCTATTTTTGAACTGTACAAACACAGAAAAATAATTACTCAAAACCCATGGAATTTAGAGTTTAATTTTGGAAACTGTACGACTCAACAAGCATGCTCTCAAAGCCTAATCATGTTCGAATTTGTTTATTTCTAATAAAATCCAGACATTTTAATGGCTTCAGATATTGGGGAGAAATTGTGAGACGAATGGTGAAAAGGTTTCTATACCATTTCCCCTACTGTCCTGGCAGTTAGTGTTACTGAACCATACCTACTGCAACATCATTAAAACAAAACAAAGCAAAAACCTAAACAACAAACTCAAGGTCACTTCAGCAACTATATACAGAGATTTTCTTGGAAAAAAATGAAACTACATCCTATGACCTTACTTCTGTGACAAACAACTGGCATATATTCTCAGTAGTTTCCACCAATTCATGTATGATGGACCTCCCAAGTCCAATTCCAGGCAGAGACACAATTGCTGATTTGGAAAGGCTTAAAGTGCAAGATTTTTTTTAATATCAGATTCCTCACAAGTTTCCTCCAATTGAGAAACAGGAGAAATCTGCTGGTATCACTTCTGTTATCCTGGGCCTGTTCCTAACTGGATTATATGTAAGAATATTGGAATATATGTAAGAAGCACATTTCATTCTCCTAATAAACTCCTGTTTTATGTGTCAACCTTCAACTGAAAACAAAATAAAAAATTTTACTTTCAGTAACTTCAACAACTTCAGAAATACTTGTATTGTAATTCAGATCTAACAATTTGCATACAAAAAGAAAACACTATGAGAAAAGTGATTATCTTCTTGTTTAAAAATCTTAGAATATTTCATAAATGTAACTTAATTACATCTTATTAGTCTTATACTTCCTATCCAAACACCTGGGTGTCTTACAATTCTCAAGAAAAAAAAAGGTGTTCATCACTACAGCAAGGAATTTACCACTGAAAAAGTATACTATTCTCATCATTATATGAGTGTAATGTCCAGCAATTATGTCACTGTTTTTCCAAAAGAAGTATTTCCAAAGTCTGTCCTGAACTTCTTTGAGGCTTTTAGTTCAGGCAATTAAAGAAATTAAATTTATTTAAGGTACTTTTTTATAACTTGATTTTACTGTGAGGCAATGAAATACCTGTAACTGCAGACTAGTACACTTTCCCACAAAAAGCAACAACACACCCATTAGTATTTTGCAGTTTTGTAAATCCTGGAATACTAATTCATTTTTTATCCCACAAAGTTAATTTAACAAAACCTCCCCCTAAAAATACATATCTGATATTCTTCAAAAACACATTCCCTTTAATATAAGTGAATTCTTCTTCCAACGTAACGTGATAAACTGCAAACGATGATACTAAAAACAAAATACTGATTTTGTGTATGTGTGTTCCTTGTCCTGAAACATTTTTTTAAAATATATTCAGATTCTTTTTGAAGAATGTATTTTTTCTCCTCTTAAAACAGCAGCCCAAAGCTGAATAAATTTTGTTATAGTATTTCTATAGTCTTAATTTAAAATGTTTATATTATTTTAAAATTTAATAATCAATCTTAATTTTATACAGTTTAAAATATTTTGGATGGGTAAATAATTTTAATCTCGAGAAATAATAATTTTTAAGGGAATAATGAATTAATTTTGTGGGGTTTTTTACTCAAAACCATTTGAAGATACACCCAGTTTAGTTCCAGTTTTGAACATAACTAAACTGTTGTTCGGGCATGTTCTCATTATGAGTGGGAAAATGTAGGAAAAGCAAAATGAATGATGTGATATTTTATGGATTAAAGTTTAGCATAAACCTAAGTTCAGTATTTCCTTTTTCTGCTATTCTTTACATTATTCTGTGCCTCTCAGTTCAATACTCTCTGCCTCACTTTATTTTCCATCCAGATCAAACAAAATAGGCAGCTCGGGTAATGAGCAAAGTTACGGTTTCTTCTTTTGTTACTAATACTTGTAATGGAAAGTTCATTAACCAGCAAAAAGTTAGCCCATTAAATCTTCCTGAATTCAGCACTCACGTCCCATTTTCAGCATGGCTGTGATTACCCTTGTACCCAATGGCACAAAGGCCACATACTGTTTTCTATAAAAACAGATATTACCTCCTGTTGCATAAAAAGAATGAAGTTGGTCTGCCCTCCTGAAAAATGATAAGCCCTGCACTTGTAAAGTGAAGACAGGTATCAATTTTTTTCAATACAGGCACACTGTTGTGCAGCTCTAACAGAGATCAATAGGCAATGATGGCTACAATGAAAACAGGACATTTTGTGCTTTTCGGAGGATTTATCAAGTGATTGGCAGAAGAATAATAACAATCTGTAAAACTTAAAGATGACAAATAATATAGCCATCTAACTTAATCATTCTCCATTCACCAATACTACTCAAGATTTTTTTTTCTTTATACTACAGGTCAGCAATGCCCAGGCTGAGGTAATTCAGGACACCAAAGACATGACACAATGCACTTCTCAAAGGATACATATAAAAAAGCTATTCTAATGCTTACATTAGTTAAAAGATTTATTTCTGTGTATCAGAGTGTGCAAATTCATCCTGCACACAAAGAGAAACTGTTTAAGCCATGAGCAGATACTTCACAGCATCTTAACTTCACAAAGGTGAAAAACCTCAGTGTACATCTCAGTATGAATTGCAGCAACTGTTGCCTTCACCAGAAACATGTCTTGTCCATAGTACATAAATACTGGAAGGACATAATTTCCAAGGGCAATGTGAAGTTACATATCTCCACTGGCTGGAGAGTTCCTAGAAATCCAGGTCCCGTGCCTTTCTTCAATGTCAGTACATTCTTCAGTGAGCAATTCTTAAGGCCAATGTAACTCATCCAAAAATCACACCAGCAACTGCAAAGGTGTGCCTTGATACAAATAATGATTAAATTACATTAAACAAAAACAGAAGGTTCACAAAGCTCACAGAATATCTGATTTTTCACTATTGAGTTCAACAATACCTATCTAAATTTATATCTAAATTTAAATAGCCACAACTCAATATTTTAGCTGAGAATAATCCCAAGCTTGCTTTTGTAGTATTACATAAACTTCAACTGTATAGTATTACTTTCAGTGCCACTAAAATACAGAGACAGGCAACTGTTAAGACCTAATCTTCAATATGGATTGTGAAAGGAGACATTTTTTCTTTTCGTGCTTGGAAAAAAATGCAGATTAAGAAATGAAACATCTTTATCTGCATTTCATTATGTCCATGAATACCCACAAGGGAATGACAGAGAATCTGCCTCAGAAAACAATCTAATTCAACGGTAAGAAAAGCAAGGACTTCATGAACCTTTGTATCATTTAATAAGAACTGGGAGTCTTGTATTATTTGGTGTATTGTACTGTATTATATTTCTTGTATTAGAAAATCATTCCTCTGACACCAACACTGAAAAATGGACATTCATAAAAATTGGCACAGCGTTTAAGAATCAATGTTGTGTTATTAATTACTAGTTTAGTACATGCACAAACACACTTTGCATGTGACAAAGAGAACAAGCAAGCGAGAATAAACTTTAGAAGCTGAAATGTCATAACTATCCCTCTGCAAGAGAGGAATAATTATAATGTGACGTCTACAAACTTGCCAGTTATTTTTATTTTTAATGACATCACTGAAGAGGTTCATCACTATGTATCATGTGTGCAAAATTTGACATTTTATTATTTATAATTTTACTCAAACATGTATATGTTTATGTATTTATATACACATACGCACACAAATAAGTACACAGCTGTGTTACATACATTACCAGATTATGACACTTGATGTATTTACAATTTCATTATACTGGCACCTCCAAAAATTGTCCCAAAACAAATATTTAGAAACCTAGCAGATATCCTTGTCTGAATACAATTTCTTAAATTCAGCCCACATTTCCTTTGATTTCTCAGGACAGTCTAAAAACTTGGGATTTAGACATTTTTTCTTCCAAATTATCTACATTTTATAAAGCAGTATGACAAAAAAGCTGTTAAAACAACTTGCAATATTTTATTTGTTTTTACACCAAACAATCAGGCATCTCCACTACTACCAGGTTCTTAACTCTGCTAATTTAAATCAGACAAAAGCAGTCATCCTGCAGAAAAGTCTGTAGTGTGACCTTGTAATTCAAGACAAACTGTCATATATGCAGGCACAGAATAAGCTACTATAATTTCCAGTGAAACTTAATAGTATTTGGCCATGTACATATATATGAAACACAACGGTGAGTGTTTCATAAATCACAATAGAGGTTTCACAGTTCATTTTATAAACTTGTTCAAACGAGGATTTGAAAAATGCCTTTCTTCCTGCTCCCAGTGTCATATTTTCAGACACATCTACCACCACACTCGTATTTTAAACACTTGTTAAAAATTAATTCCTTAACTCATCTTGTTATTACCTTGAACTTACTTTACTGCTATGGAGCCTCCTCCTTAAATCCCAGGTAAAACTTCTTTTCACTTCTTCTTGACTCCACTTGACCTCTGACTGAAAGTTTGGCCTGAGTAAAGGAAAAGCGTGAGGAGTGCAGGGCTGAGCCCAGGAGGAGAGCTACACCCCACCTGTTAAACTCCTCTCTTCCCTGCTGGAACAAACCCCTGCCCTGATTTATTAGCCACAAGAGAAAAACAGGAACAAAAAGCAACCCCATTTCTCCCCCAGAATACTCAAATGCCATCTTAGAGCTCTACATGGGAATGAAAAGACAGTGACTTACCAGTAAAGCTGAAAGGTGTGAAGGGTGTGGAGCTACCGGGGGACTGCGGAACAGCCGTGAAGCATGAGGGCAACAGTCCTACATCCCGAGTGAGTGAAGCATGAATGAGACAGAGCTGTCAGGTGCCCACATATCATCAGCCACACAGATCTAAAAACTGCACAGTGAGGAGTGTCCCGCCCCCCGCCCCAGATGTACAAAGGAAAGATGAGTCTTTCTGGCATTCAAAGACTCAAGACCCTTTTTCACTGCAGAGAAGCAGGGACTCCAACATTTGAGTCTAAGAGAACTTCAGGCAAGTTAAAGTAACTGCAAGGGAGACCCTGTTCAAACTTCTTAAAGTACACTTTTGCACTATGGAAACCATTTAAATTTTTTCTAGTTTAATTCTAAAATGTTCCAGTAGAATTCTCTCCTTTACCTGTAAATTTACTTTAAAGGTAAATTTAAAGGTAAATACCTCTAGTATCTCTGGCTACTCAGTTCAATTCATTCTTCATATCTATGTCAGTGTCTTAAAGACCTAACACACTAAAGATTCCTAATAACATGTTAGGCTTATATGATTTCTTCAGTGAGTCAGCAATGAACCCAAACACTTTTTGCCTACAGGGAAAAAAAAAAGACACAAATGAAACAACTTCTTTGCTTTTTTGCATTGGCAAATTTTTACTGAATCAAGTTTCATACTTTCCAAAAAATATTTATTCATCTCAATACTTTGCATCACTTGTGAGTCCTAAGTGAACAAGTGAGTAATTGGCATGTTTCGATAACTCTCAGACCAAAGATGTGGACAGAGTGAGGTAAAAGTCTGGTCAATACAGGGAGGCCACCCAGCCGTTTTCCCGACTATCAGTAGAAAGTGCTTGTATGGGCCAGATAACTCAGAGCTCACCTCAAGGAACCCCGCAACCATCTTGGGTTATGCTCGGGAACTCCATCATTCTATGTGGCACTACTTACAACGTTGAAAGCAATTCTGGCTCTGCTTTATATTTAAGACTTAACTTTACTCCGAGTGCAAAATTGGCTTGAAATGCACATCAGTGTTCACATGTTAGTGGCAACTTTCAAGAAGATATTATATGCCCCTAAACAACAATCCTGGATATAAATACTTGTTGCTTTGTGCTCCATTGCATCTTCTGAAGTATTTAGTGAGGTTTGGACACTTCTCCCTGCCACACCAGGCTCAGTTACCGTCCCATCTGCGAGCGCCGCTGCCTGCAGACAGCCCCTCGGTGGGGCAGCAACAGAGGGACACTCGCGCCAGGGTCCCTCAGGAAGGTATTCAGAGCAGTAGGGCCCTTGCCACGACTCCTCCTCAGCAGGATGACCAGGCTCGGCCCCGCCCTGCCCTTCCCTGGCGCCCATCCCACGGCCGGGGGACACGGCAAGCGGGCAGCCGCGGCCGCGTTCCCGGTGCCGGGCGGCGCGGCCCAGGGGCGCTCTACTTACGCTTGGCGGGAGGAAGGCTTTTTTTAAGCAGCAAGGGCGCGACTCCTTCGGAAGAGTCCGGGCGGCGATGGCGCACAGGTCGTGTAAGCGGGGGGAAGAGGCGTCCCCCAAACTTCGCTGGGGCTGTGGCAGAAGCGGCGGGGGGGGGGGGGGGGGGGGG